>JADMNG010000036.1:0-331359 GCA_016097075.2 Sporothrix phasma | reverse complement strand
CACCGTGCACAGCACCCTGCCCTACATCAAGTCGACCTGCCCATTGCTGTCGTCTTCCGTGCGCTCGGTGTCGTGTCCGACGAGGACATTCTGAACCACATTTGCTACGACCGCAACGACAGCCAGATGCTCGAGATGCTGCGGCCGTGTATCGAGGAGGCCTTTTGTATTCAGGACCGCGAGGTCGCCCTCGACTACATTGGCAAGCGTGGCCAGAACTCGCACGGCGTCAGCCGCAAGGACCGCGTGCGCGCCGCACGCGACATTTTGCAAAAGGAGATGCTGCCGCACATTTCGCAGAGCGAGGGCTGCGAGGACCCGCAAGGCCTTTTTCCTGGGCTACATGGTGCACAAGCTGCTGCAGTGTGCGCTGGGCCGTCGCGACACCGACGATCGCGATCACTTTGGCAAGAAGCGCCTGGACCTGCGGGTCCGCTGCTGGCCAAGCTGTTCCGCGGCATCATCCGCAAGATGTACCAGGAACTGATGAACCACCTGAAGCGCTGCGTCGACACGGGCAAGCACTTTGACCTGCGCGTCGGCATCCGCCACCAGACGCTGACCAACGGCCTCAAGTACTCGCTGGCCACGGGCAACTGGGGCGACCAGAAGAAGGCCATGAGCTCGACGGCCGGCGTGTCGCAGGTGCTGAACCGCTACACCTTTGCCTCGACCTTGTCGCACTTGCGGCGAACCAACACGCCCATTGGCCGTGACGGCAAGCTGGCCAAGCCGCGCCAGCTGCACAACACGCATTGGGGTCTCGTGTGCCCGGCCGAGACGCCCGAAGGCCAGGCCTGTGGCTTGGTCAAGAACCTGTCGCTCATGTGCTACGTCAGCGTGGGCACGCCCTCCGAGCCCATTGTGGAGTTCATGATTGCGCGCAACATGGAGGTGCTCGAGGAGTACGAGCCGCTGCGGTACCCGAACGCGACCAAGATCTTTGTCAATGGCAGCTGGGTCGGTGTGCACCAGGACCCCAAGCACCTGGTGAGTCTGGTGCAGGGCCTGCGCCGCCGGGGCGTGATCCAGTCCGAGGTGTCGCTGGTGCGCGACATCCGTGACCGCGAGTTCAAGGTCTTTTCGGACGCCGGCCGCGTCATGCGGCCGCTCTTTGCCATTGAGCAGGAGGACAATGCCGAGTCGGGCCTGGAAAAGGGCCAGCTCGTGCTGACCAAGGAGCACATTGCGCGGCTGGACGCCGACGACTCGCTGCCGCGGGACGACCCCGACTTCTTTGGCTGGGAGGGCATCTGCAAGGCGGGAGCCATTGAGTACCTGGATGCCGAGGAGGAGGAGACGGCGATGATTTGCATGACGCCCGAAGATTTGGACAACTACCGCTTACAAAAGGCGGGCTACCAGATCCCCGAGGACGACGGCGACGAGGACATCAACAGCGGGTCAAGACCAAGTTGAACCCGACGACGCACATGTACACGCATTGCGAGATCCACCCGAGTATGCTGCTGGGCATCTGCGCCAGCATCATTCCCTTCCCCGACCACAACCAGTCGCCGCGTAACACCTACCAGTCGGCCATGGGCAAGCAGGCCATGGGTTTCTTCCTGACCAACTACCCGCGGCGCATGGACACCATGTCCAACGTGCTGTACTACCCGCAGAAGCCACTGGCGACGACGCGGTCGATGGAGTACCTCAAGTTCCGTGAGCTGCCCGCCGGCCAGAATGCGATTGTGGCCATCTGTGTTACTCGGCTACAACCAGGAAGATTCCGTCATCATGAACAGAGCAGCATCGACCGCGGCCTGTTCCGCAGTCTGTTTTTCCGGGCGTACACGCGACTCGGAGAAGCGCGTGGGCATCAACTTTGTGGAGACGTTTGAGAAGCCGTTCCGCAGCGACACGCTGCGCCTCAAGCACGGCACGTACGACAAGCTGGACGACGACGGCATTGTGGCGCCCGGCGTGCGTGTGTCGCGGCGAGGACATTATCATTGGCAAGACGTCGCCCATCAACCTGGACCACCAGGAGCTGGGCCAGCGCACGCAGTCGCACGTGAAGCGCGACGCGTCGACGCCACTGCGTAGTACGGAGAACGGCATTGTCGACCAGGTCGTCGTGACGACGAACCAGGACAACCTGCGGTACGTCAAGGTGCGGGTGCGCACGACCAAGATCCCGCAGATTGGCGACAAGTTTGCGTCGCGCACGGCCAAAAGGGTACCATTGGTCTGGCCGTACCGCCACGAGGACAATGCCGTTCACGGCCGAGGCATCACCCCGGACATTATCATCAACCCGCACGCCATTCCGTCGCGCATGACGATTGCGCATTTGATCGAGTGTCTGCTGAGCAAAGTGCCACGCTCAGGGCATGGAGGGCGACGCCACGCCTTTCACAGATGTTCACGGTCGACTCCGTGTCCGGCCTGCTGCGCGAGCACGGCTACCAGTCGCGCGGCTTCGAGATTATGTTACCACGGCACACGGGCCGCAAGCTGCGCGCCCAGGTCTTCTTTGGCCGACCTATCTACCAGCGCCTGCGGCACATGGTCGACGACAAGATCCACGCGCGTGCGCGTGGCCCGGTGCAGATCATGACGCGGCAGCCGGTGGGGGTCGTGCGCGTGACGGTGGTCTGCGGTTCGGTGAAATGGAGCGCGATTGTAGATTGCGCACGGCGCAGCAGCCTTCCTCAAGGAGGCGTCTGTTGAAGGTGTGCGGTGGATTTGCCATACCGAGGTTCCAACCATTTGCGAGGATTTGTGGGACTCATGACGCCGATTTGCGTGAAGTGTGTTCCCCCAGCGCTACTGACAAGGAGAGATGTGATGCTAACTGCTGTCCTCGGTAGAAACCTCACGAAACAATCGTTCGAGTGCCGGCCGTGCAAGAACAAGACGCGCATTTGCGCAGGTGCAGATCCCGTACGCGGCCAAGCTGCTCTTGCAGGAGCTGGCGTCGTATGAACATTGCCGCGCGCATGTTTACCGACCGGTCGGGCGTGTCGATCCGTTGAGTCGGGTGACGGCGAAACGACGTACGGTGCACAGGCTGGGAGCGTCATCGACGTACCGTTTCAGGGGAACCAAACGACAGGCGGGAGAAAATTTGTCCTATTTCTTGGTAGAGTGCGTTCTGGTGTCTGCTCGTCTTTCATTCTTTGATTTGCCTGTCGTGCTGCTTCCTCTCTCTTTCCTTATTATTCTCTTTGACGCCCCCGTCTCTTTTATACTCCTCCTCTTACTACAGCATTGACTGGATGGCGTTGCTATTTCTTGTTCTTTTTTATGCGCTTTTGCTCTTTTTGGCCCGGAGGAGCGGAGTTGAATGTAAAAATAAGAGATAGGCTGGAGACTCAGAAAAATACAAACATAAGAGTATTGGTGCGTGCAAGTCAAAGCGAGGCTCTTACTGTTTGTAATGTGTGGTGTCCGGTTCGTGACGATGTGTACTCTACAACAGCAACACAGCAACACAGCAACACAGCAACACAGCAACACATCGACAGCTTCACATCAACACACGCACTCTGTGCAATACTCGAAAATAAATCAATATGCCCTACTTTTGGAGATGTCCAGCTGCCTCTCTAATATGTGCCAAAACGCCCGGATACTGCCAAACGCCAACGCCCATGATCGTACAGTCTTCTAGCCTTCCCGCCGCTCTCAACCTTCTGGGTATCAAACAGCCTCACCGCCCGCACTCCTCACTGCTCACTCCATCCCGCTCATGCTCCTTCTCCTTGGCTTTGGCGTCTGCCGCGTCTGCTGCTGCAATGGCATCGTGCACCGACTGCTCCTTTTTGAGCTCGAGCTCCAGCGCCCGCTGCATGTCAAAGTCAGCTGCGCTCCTTTTTGATCCGCAGCTGCTCCATGTCGCGCACGACGCCTTGGTGCATGGCCTGCACAGTTGTGGTGCGGTCCAGATTCTGTGTTTCTCGGCAGCGGACGACCTACAGTGCTTCTCGGCATCCTGCTGGAAATGGACCAAAGGCCACGGGTCGAGGCGGCAAAGAGGGACGTGCCCAGGAGCGTGAGTTTGGAAGCGCGGGACATGGTCGGTCAAGTGGGTGGACGCCGGGGCTGAAGCAGTCTGTGTTGAGTCGTCGAGTGTCGAGTGTCGACGTTGACGTTGAAGAGCAACAGGTGATTCGATGAAAATGCTGCAGAGGGCAGAGGCCGCCGGAAGCCGCTGTACTCTGTACATGGCGCTGTAGTGCTGTCCTGTAGCCTTTGCTGGCTGTCCCAGACTCCCACTCCATAGCTCCTTGCCGGCGCCCCACTTGGATTCTGCCGCATCCGACCGCCCACCACGAGATAGTGCAATGGCGCCGGTGCTGCGCAATTAATTGGTTCGTTGGCGCCTGGCTTCTGCCCCTTGTCCTGGATAGCGAAGCTTCCCTTTGAGAGCAAGATAGACAACCCGCTTCTCTTCTGTCATCACTGCACCCAACGTCCACCATCCACCATCCAACTCTCGACGACCAGCCATTCAGCGCCAGCGCCAACGGCTACAGCAGACCACGGCAACTGAACGATTTGTCGAACCATCAGACGACCGCTCTTCCAGCATCGCATTGCACCTGCACGGACGCAACAGCTCCTCTCGCAACCACTCTCTCGACACGCCTCGATACCACTTCCTTCAAGATGGTGCGCAGCCCTATCCTTCTCCCGCCAACGACGCTGGAGCGGCCATGCTCTGGTGGCCGGCTGTTCTGTCGTATGCAAGCGACCTTTGCTAACTGTCCTCCGCCCGTAGTCCGCCCAGAACTCCACAGGCATCCAGACCCTGCTCGATGTACGTGCCCAACGTGACCCTCCCTCCAGCCGGACGACCAAGACGCAGCTTGCTCCACGGCACTTTGCCATCACAGGACATACCGGAAGCGGAAAGCGCCTTTTGGACAACCACTGACAAGACTGTCCTGACCATCTAGGCCGAGCAAAAAGCCGCCCAGATTGTGCAGAAAGGTGCGTGATTTTGGTGCTTTGGTGCCCCAGACGGTTGCCGCGTACAATGACAGTGACAGACGCCGAGCTAACCTGACGTTTGCCAGCGCGCGAGTGTATGTCCGACATGCTTCCCATGGCTTCCCATGGCCTACCATGGCCTACAGGCCTCCACTAACAAGACAGACCGGACGAAGCGCGTAAGAGAGGCCCGCGACGAGGCCCGGAAAGAGATTGACGAGTACAAGGCCCAGAAGGAGGCCGAGGTAGGCACCCTGCCCGCAATGCATTTGTCTGCAACGCGGACGGCCGCTAACTGTGCAGCACACCAAGGCAACAAGGCGGCCGAGGAGGAGGCCAACCGCGAGGCCGAGGTCAAGATCAAGGAGATCAAGGCCGCCGGCCAGAAGAGCCAGGACAAGGTCGTCCAGGAACTGCTGACGGCTGTTCTCAACGCCAACCCCGTGCCGCCGTCCAAGGCATGAGCGGCAGGCGGCTGATGGGCAGGCGGCTGCCGCCCTTGGACTGATGGGACGTGGCGGCAGACGCGCCGTCTTTGTTCATTGTGATTGTGATTGTGGTTGTCTTTTTCCTGTTGCATACCGTATCTTGGCTCTGCTTTCGTCCCTTGCCGCATGGAGGAGAGAGGACAGAGGTCGTTCACCTGCTACGGCTACCTTGGACCTGGTCGTGGGCTACTAGTTGCATCATCTATATTTACTCAAACACTTCTTGTTCCCATGTCGTATGTCGTACAACTGTGTGCATGTCATCTCCCGTCGCCCGTGTGTCGCTCTACAGAAACGCCAACAAGGCCGTCAGCACCTCGTGCGACTCCTTGCCCTCGGGCGTCCGCAGATCGAGCTCGTCTCGCCGTTCTTGGAGCGATGTCCGCAGCACAGAAAACGCGTCTGCCGCTGTTGCGCCGGGTCCAGCGGACAAGAGCGATCGGATCCTCGTTTGGGCGCCGTCGTCCTCGGCCACCAGCCACGCCAGGACGATGTCGAGCGTCTGCAGCGTAAAGAGGCCGGCCTCGAGCCGCAGGGACAGCCGCTCGGCATCGGCCAGCGCCTTGCGTTCCTCTGCGGTCGCGTCGTCCTCCACCGCGTACGTCGGCTCGCGCCCGGGCGCGGCGAGTGCGCGGTCCACGGCGTCGACCCTGTGCGCATACACGGCCCGCAGCGCCAGCAGCTGGTCGACCTTTTCGTAGTCCTTTTCGACAAACTTGGCCAGCAGGCGGATGCGTTCGGCGACTCGGCCGGCAGCAGACGCAGCATGGCCGAGAAGATGGCCAGCAGGTGCTCGGCCGTGGGGCCGGCGTGCAGGCCGCCCCCCTTGTCGTTGCCGTTGGATTGGGCGTCCTTGGTCTTCTTGTTCTTCTTCTTGTGCTTGGCGTCCGCCTCGCCCTTTCGAAAGAGCGTAAAGGTCGGCTTGAGCCCGCCGGCGTCGACCAGCCGGCGGCACACATCGCCGGCGTACATGCCGCTCGTGGCGTGGTCCAGCAGCTTGAGTGCGGGCGCCCGGCTCTTGTGGCCCTCCTTGAGCATCAGCAAGCACAGCTCGACGCCCTCGGCCTCGAGGAACTTGGCCTTGCCAAGGTGTGACGGCCGGTCGTCGGCCGCCGAGCTCGACTTGGCCGTCTCTGCGTCGGCCTCGTCGACCGCCGCCTCGCCCACCAGGTACGTCAACGCCTCAAACAGGTCGGCCATGTACTCCTCCTCGTTGCCGCGCTCCGGGTCGCGCCGGCGGTACGCGGCCACCAGCTGCAGCAGAATGTCGACGGCGTCCAGGTCCACCAGCCGCTGGCAGTTGGCCGGCGACCGGTAGCCAGCGTCACCAGGATCTCGGCCGCGTACTGCTTGTTCTGGCTGACGGGGTCGCCGCCGCCGTTCATGCCCGCCTCGTTGCGCTGCACCGCTGCAGCAGCCACGTGAGAAGCTCGGGGCGGCTGCCCAGCGCGTCGGCCGCGCGCGTCGCCGCAGCGAGCACAGGTTCTCGACAATCCCAGCGCGTAGTACACGCCGTTGCGGTCGACGCCGTCCGTGTCCACGGCCGGGTCCTCGTTGAGCCGCGCCAGGTTCGAGACCAGCAGGCCCGCCAGGTCTGCGTCCAGCAGCGCGTCCACCAGCACGGTCCACTGCTCGTCCGTCGCGTCCACGTCCTCGTCCGTCAGCTCCCCCAGGATCTCAATGGCCGAAATGGCAATGTCCGTGTTGTCGTGCGCCAGCAGGCTCACCAGGCTGGCCACGCTGCCCAGGCGCGCAAACTCGGGTACAGGGCCGGGTGCTCGCCCAGGATGGACAGCGCCTTGATGTCGGCGTCGAGGTCGGCCTCGCTGGCAATGAAGCGCGTGGGCTCGGATTCGTAGCGCGCGCGCAGCTCGGCGTTGCGGTTGATGCGCTTCTCGAGGTTGAGCGCCGTCTTGCGCAGCCAGGCCGCGTCAAACGCTTCCGGCTCGTCGGCGGCGGCGGCGGCCTCGCCCGGTTTTCGTCCGCCCTTGGCCGCACCTCCATGTTGTGGCCCCTCTTGCCCTTCGACATAGTCCAATACGCTCGCCTCGGCCTTGGTGATGCCGCCGCCAAAGAACCGCCCCTCTCGTCGTCGCCGTCGTCGTCGTCGGGCGGTGCCGCCGGCCCGTAGTCTCCGCCGTCGTCGTCGCCGTCCTCGCCGTCGGGTGGTAGGGACGGCCCGGCCTCCAAGTCGTCATTGTCGTTGTCGTCGTCGACGCGCGCATGGCGTGAACTGCTCCCGCCGCTGGCGTGAGCTTGACCGACTTGTAGATTTCGTCTTCAAACGCGTGTCAGTCTACCACGGGGGTATCTTTGGGTTGAAAAAGGGGGGTTGCCAGAGCAAAACGTACTCGGATCGCGGACGGGCTCAAACTTGCGTTTGCTCGAAACGCCCGATTTCTGTAGACAGTTAGCCAAGTCGACACATGTGAGCGGTAGCTTCTGGGACGCCTACCTTGAATAGCTCGTCGATGCTCGTCATCTTGACGGTCAAGGAGGGCGCAATTGAGATTGTCGACGTTGAGGTCGCAAAATGTCGAGGTCGAAACTCAACAAGCCAAGGCAAAGCACGTTGTAGAGCTTCGGGGCCAACCTGGGGCTCCTTAGCTTGGTGTTGCACTGGTCTCGCCCCGGCGTCCCCACTAAAGGCGTGTTTTGGGGTGCGTGCAGTTCGCCGTAGGGCCTACGGCGTAGGGCGGACACGGCAGTGAGCTGCCAGTGCATGTACTTCGTAATATGTCTTGGAACCAGGCTCCCTAGCCGTCTACATCTTCCGCGCTTTGCCTGCCGAGACGGCCATCGAGTGGCAGGAAGCAGGGCAGAGCGTCGGACTAGTTCCGAATCGCGATAAACGTAGTACGGAGTAGTCATCACCAGACCCCGAGCATTGAGCTGAGTTACTGCCAGCATACGGCCTCACGGTTCCATATCCATAGCCTCGCAGGATCGGGCACTTCTCTTAAAGACACCTCGCCCCCACCTCTTGACCGACAAGCCAATCGACGCAACACTTGCCCCGGATCACACCCACCTCCCACTCCGTCAACATGCCGCCTACCGTCATTCTCATCCGCCACGCCAGGCCCTCCACAATATTGCAGATAAGTCTGGACCTCTTGGGCCTCAGCAGAGGCCACCCAACCGAGCGTGCCGCTGACACAGCCTACGCGACTGGCAGCTGCGTGACCCGCCGCTGTCCGAGCTCGGCTTCGAGCAGTGCAAAAGCTGCGCCAGGTCCTGCGCACCACTCTGCCGGGCCGCCTCGACCCGGGCCTCGTGCTCGTCAGCCCATGACCCGCACCTCCAGACCGCCATGGCCGCGCTCGACTGGCTGCAGGCCGCGGGCGTGCCCTTTGAGGCCCACGCTGGCTGGCAGGAGACGACGGACAACCCGTGCGACTGGGGGTCCGACGTCGAGCAGGTGGCCAAGCTGTTTCCGCAGGTCAATTTTGCGCATGTCGATCCCGTCTTCCCGGAAAAGAAGGCTCCCGAGGCGCAGCTGTACTTTTACAACCGCCGGGCGCTGGTGACGCGGGCGCAGGCGGTGTTGGCCGAGCTGTATGCGCGGCCCGAAGCCGTGGTGGCCGTGGTGTCGCACTCGGCCTTTCTGAGCAAGGCCGTGAGCGGGAGCGTCTACGCCAATGCCGATTTCCGCATCTTCTCCTTCAAGGAGCCCGTGGCTGCCGACTCCCAGGAGGCTCTGAACACAGCACACCCGGACCTGCCACCGCTCGTGTACCAGCTGCAGGAGTGGGACGAGACGCGCAGCGGCCACGGCGGCATGGGCTGGAGCGACGACCATGTCCGCAACATTGGTGACGAGCTGACGGCATGACGGCATGACGGCATGACGGGGGACCTATTGACCAAAGAGAGGAACACGAGGAACAAGACGAAAGAGACGGGCAGCACGTTTATCTTTGTCAAGGTGTGTACAGTGTATGATGACCAACCCAACAAGCATTTGCCTTTATTGCCCTCTATATACTTGGCATTCGATCGCATCAAATCCGCGTCAGATCGCTTTTTCATTGCATTTTTCGTTCCATCCTATACTTCCATCATGCGTTGTTGGCAACACACGGTTTTACCAGGTTGCCTGTGTTTCTGTCGTTAGGTCCTCGCTTCCAATCGAACAAGATGAACATCTCACAGAACAGCACCGATGATCAAAGAGCAGAGTCACACGTCACACAGCTACACACTCGCTCCACATCCAACTCACTGCAAAACAAACTGCTCTTTGTGCTCCTTGTACAGCACCGAGCTGTCCAGCACCTGGCCCGTCGACGACTGGTAAAAGTCAATCTTGAGGTGCTGCTTGTCCTGGAACGTAATCGACGCATACGAGAACTCGTCGGCGTACGCAAACACGTTGGTCGAGAAGTTGGCGCCCACTGCGCTCAACCCCTCGACATTGCCCGGACCGCCCGCCACAATGTACACGGGGCTCTTGGGGTTCCGCATGCCCGCCGGGTCTGCCACGCTGTTGTTGACGGGCATGAAGCGCTGCGAGTTGTGCACGTGCCCAAAGATGCCCACGTCCACGCCGTACTTGTAAAAGAGCGGCTCAAATGCCGCCTGGCACGGCTCGCAGATGTTGTCGCTGCCGCCCGTCGAGTACCACGGACGGTGGCCGCCGACAACGACCCACGGCGTCACAGTGCGGTCGACCGAAGCCAAGTCGGCCTCGAGGAACGCCAGCTGCTGGCCGAGCGCGCCAAAGGGACCGGCACCCAGGTGCGAGCTGCCGCTCTCGTATCGGGCGCATCCGGGAAGTCCGTCTCCGTGTCAATCATCACGACGTGCACCATGCCGTACTCGAACGAGTACCAGAACGGCGGGTTGGCCAGCTGGCGCGCCGTGTTGGCCGAGATCTTGGCGTTGTTGTTGGACGACGTCGAGGCAAACGCCGAGGGCATCGTGCGGCCGAAGCGGTTCATGAAATCGTAAAGTTGTGCTGGCCGGCCGGGCACAGGAGCGCCGTGTAGGGAATCTCCTGGCACGTGGCCTCGTGGTTGCCCGGGGACGCCAGGTAGGGCTTGCGGCCGGCAATGGGGGCCAGCTGGTTGTAAAACTCCTCCAGAATGGCCTCATAGGCCTTGTGGCTGTCAAGAATGTTGGCAACATTGTAGACCCAGTCGTCGGCATAGGCCAGATCACCCGGGTGGATGATGAACTCGTAATCGTCAATGGTCTCAGCAAGAGCGCCGTGTCGTGTGGTTGAGCGAGGGCTCAATGAGCGGAATGGTGTCGCGCTTAGACATGTCCATGTCGATCGTGAAGCCGTCCACACCGTACACGCCAAGGTCGATGACAATGTTCATCTGGAAGGGCGTAGGGTCGCCGGGCAGGCGGGGGCTCATAAAGTGCTCGACGGTCGAGTTTGTTGACACGATCTGTAGTAGTAGGTCGTGGCCGGCGTGAGGCCGGTCAGCGAAGCAGCGTTCGAGTAGGTGCGCGATGTATCGTAGGTGACGGACGTGCCGCAAGCCTTCATGTTAAGCTTGTCCGGCGAGGTGCCGTATTTGACGCAGGGCTTGCCGATCTGCTCAAAGGTGTTCCAGCCGACCGAGATGGCTATAATTGTCAGTCAGCGTTCAATGTCAATGGTATCGTTTCGTCTCCATACGTACAGTTGGCACCATTGACGGCAATTCGCTGCTGCACCGGCGTCGTCTTGTCTGACGGGATCGCCGGGAAGTTGGCAGCACGGACACATGCCGCCAGGACCGACAGGGCCCATGCGGCCGACCGAATGTGGCAAACCATGGTAAGATGTGAGGCTGTAAGTGAGTTAGTAGAGTATAAAGGGCATATAACAAAGTGAATTAGATTGGGCAAAGGACCAAAGCTCCAAGAGAGTGTAGCTCTTCACCCGACAGAAGAGAACAGACAACAATCAAAGCAACAGGAGACAAGCCACTTACTAGTTATAAAGTCGACTGAAGCAAGTTGAAGACTTGCCCGTTTCCGAACCACACAAACTACTGTCTATACCTGATCGTCGATCCCTCGCCTTTCATCTCGTCACGGCAGGGACGTCTCCAGGCTTTATCCTGCCCCAAGCCTGCCGTTCGCTCCTTGATCCTCTCATTCTTCTTTACCTTCTACTTTTCTTCTTTTTTTTTCTTTGGCGCGAGCCGGACTTCCACTCCTCCCATGCAGTCATTGCCGGCTTCCGCTCTCAAAAGGTACTTGGTACATATTGCTTTACGGTCGGGATGCAGTCCGCGCCGTGTCTTTCGCTACCTTCCAGAGGTCTCCTCAAAGTCTCCGTAAACAATGTCGTATCTAGGTCGTCTTTCTCTCGTCTCCCTTTATTTTGCCGGGTCTAAGTGCTGTACTCCGTAAGTGCGCATTTACGCGTTTAGTTGCATTTTGGTCGCAAGATCGACAGCTGTTGTACCTATTTAGCTGAACTGGCAGAACCGGCTGGCTGTCGACAAGGGGTCTAGTGAGGTAGGGGGCGGGATGTTCGCATAACATCTCGCCGCGTGCCATCCCATCCATGCCCCCCTTGTCGTTTGACCCCAACGGCTGGAGCTAAGGGCGGCCATGTGCTGTCGACGATTGGGCTACGGTCTCGAAGAGGCGGAATTTGCTATTTTGGTTAGTTTTGAGTGCACACGAAATGGGGGCGTCGTATGGATGCCGGAGAGGACGGCCACCAGACGGGCAACTAACGGTGCAGGAAAAACAAGGGATCTTTCAGCGCTAAAGACGAAGGAGAAGGAGGGAAAAGGAGCCCAAACAAAGAAGATATCACCAGCGCAATATACAGAGTTGACGATAAAAGGAATGGGTTGTATGAAGAGAAATATGCTCTAACGACATCAGTCAACTTACCACCTCCTGGCCGATGAAGTTTGTGCCGTCGTCTGTTTGATGATAGGGGACGGTCTTATTGGGTACTGTCGTCTTAGTGTGCCAGCTGTTGCCGAGAACACGGGGTGCTCCCGTATGTTGCGTGTAATGGCTGCATCGATCAAAGAAGCATTCTGCCGCGCGAAACGACACCTGCATCCTATGGACAGCCCAATCAAGCAGCTGCAGTTTGTCAGTACTTCGTAGAATAGCTGCTCGTGGGTTTCGTACCTTTTTCCCCTGCCTGTCCATTGTGGGTCGTTTCGGTCGCCCATTCGGGGATGATCAGCCCGACCCTGTTCGTTAAGCGACATGCTCTTGCTTGCCGTGATGTCTTTTGACCCTGCTTCGTCCGACTTGTGTTACCTTGTGAATGCTGTGGTGGTCTTTGACATGTGCTTTCCAGCTTACCGACGGCGACGCTGTCAAGTGAGGGATGTGCGGTCAAGTGTCGATACGACGTGTCAACAACATAAAGGAAAACCGGCTCTACAACACGGAGACGAAGGAAATAGACAAACTAAGAGTCATCAAGCAAAGGCAAAGAAAGGCCAGGGACAAGGGCAAGCCCACTTTGAAAAGAACCGGCATCGAACTTGTTCAAAACATGAAGCGGCACGGCTTCTGACTTTTGCTGGTCGGCCTCCACACGTGGTCGATTGCACAATATCGCCAGGCCAGCCGACCGGGGCGAGCTGGGGCTGTGATCGCCGGTGTTTGGCTGTGGCTTGCGCGGCCGATGGAAAACGCCGTAGTCTATCGTGGCCGCATTTGCGTAAACAATACGCCGTACGGCTCGAGGACACCTCGCCCTGTCAAAATGTGCAACACACTGTCAGTTCTACCACCGAAAACTTCGAGTGAGGCACATCTGCCCGAGTAGGGAGTTGAGTCCCGCTGGTAAAGCGAGTTCTCTGTTAGCCAGTACTTGCTTACTCGTGCATGACCGCGTGGTTTGAGCACGCTTTTGGGCTCGGTGACGGCATTTGGAAAAAGTACCAAACGATCGAGTTGGAAAACGTGGTGGACATTCCTCCGGGGGAAAACTTTCTCAAACACGAGAAAATAACATTGTACAGCGCATCGTTTTTCTCGCCGACCGATAGCCGTGCTGTCAATTCGCAAAGTCCGGCGCCCGTGTCAAAGAGGGTCAGCGACGACTGCATGGTCAAATGCTGGTTTCTGGATTGTCAAGAATGAAGAAGCAGAAGAAAAAAAGGGGGATAAAAGAGTAGAGCGGACGGACGACATTCTGGAACGTGCAGAAGGAACGTGCATTCCTCCTTCCTTGATAGGTTCGTGATGTTGAAAACGGAAGGCGCATAACAGCACCTTCCCAATTACATCTTCTCTCCAAAAGTAGAAAGAACGTGCATGAACTGCACATGCAGAGAGAGCAGACAGCTTCCTTGAAAGGAAGGAGTGCTCTGTGCATCTTGTCCGGATGGCCTGGCCAACAAGTTGTGCAATTTCTATGCCAACCGTCGAGACGCCGAACTATTCATCGGAGAACAAAACAAAGGACGCTCACGCACGCTCGTTTCAACAGCGTGTCCTAATGTCCACCCATTACGCTCGTCGGATAGAAGTTTCGGATCCTGTTGTTTTAGTTACCTACTTCGAGCATTCACCGTCGCTGTACCACATTGAGCCTCGTTCGACATAAACATAGAATCTACTTGTCCATGGATTACTCCATATCGTCCCCGAAGGCTTCCATGCTTCAGGCACAGTTTCAGCCATCGGCCTTGAGCTTCCGACAGAGCAAGGGGTCCTCCCAATGCCAGTCTGAGAGCTCTCACCCGGCCGGACAGCGCCGTGCCGCTGACAGCAGTTAGGTCCGCTCGTCCTCCGGCTCGCAGAGATCCACCAATCCCTTCTTCCTGTCACCGAAAGACCGAAGGGAGTCACCACGGAGGAACCCAAGGACGGTCAAAAGCCTCGCAGAATCCAAGCAAATACGCATCTGCGTGCACTTCTTCGAGACGCGGAGCCCAACCCAGAGCCCTTGGCTAGGGAGCATCACAGCGCAAACTGGCAAGGCCGAAAGTCACGTAAGATTTCCTGTCGATTTTCTTCAAGCTATCCATGTACCGCCAAACGACTAATACATACCACCAACATTAGTGGCCGACTACGAGACTGTGTTCGAGCCCCATACAGATGCACACAAGCCAGTACATTGGCAGTCAGCTGGGAGTTGGAAGTGGAAGGCGGTTCAACATCCCTTCGCCGACGAAAACCAGTCACTATCAGATGCTGCGCCCCATGCCGATATCACCAACACGGTCAGAAGGGGGCACTCGATTGTTGACTTGGCCAATCTAGGCCAGCCTCCACCCAAGACAAAGACTGCTTCACCAAATCGGTTGAGCAAAACGGCACTCCGAGAAACGGACACTTTTTCGAAGAGCCAGCACACTTCATCCAATGTCAGGGATGCAGCTGAGAGCTCAGTTTCGCCAACCCGAATCCACCAAGATGTCCAGGAAAAGTCCACGCCTCGCAAGTCACACACTGTTGCTCTGATTGGGCTGATGAAACCAATTGAGCCAGCACCTCTGTCAAAATCAACCCTCTACGCCCTTTTCCAATAAGCGCTTTGGCTCTGTCGAGATCATCTCCTGTCAAGGCGTCGGCCCTGAAAACGAAGCCAGTTGCCAGTTCTGGGCGACCTCGAGTAGATACTGGCAGTCCAGCCAAGAGTCCTGCGACGACCGCACCTGCGCAGACCCAGTTTGAACTGTCCCAGAGGCAACTCCTCGCAAAAGTCTCCCACCTTGTGTCAAAGCTGAGCCCTGTGAAAAGGTCCACCAGGAGCCACTTACAGCCCGCGAAGCCGTTGTCAAGACGTCCAAGAAATCCCCTGAGGCGAGCCGCGAAGTTGTGCGTGATGCCAAAGCCTCCCCGATCCACCTTCCGAGCCTGGGTAACAAAGCCGCCTCGGTTGCCGACCTGAGGAGGATCTTTGATCGGCCCGGGCCGAGCAATATATCCACTCATTCAATGTCGAAGCTGTCGCCCGTGAAGCAATACGAGGGCATGCGCCACGACAAGCCTGCGGTACAGAGCAGCGAATTATGTTCCAATATCAGAGACTCCCAAAGCTTCCAGAGCTCACGAGAGTCAACCACCAGAGCTCAGGCTCTGGACAGTCAGATTCTGTGCCGCGAAAGTATACAGACAGCCCTTCTCCTCCGTCTCATCCTGCGCAAGAGAATCGGTTTGGCAGCGTTTCAAAGTCGAGACTTCGGGCTTTCCTCCATGCAAAGCGAAGCTCAGGATCATGGAGACGACTGTCATCACACTTCCATCGCAGGGGCTCTCGCGAACAAAGTTTTTCGGTCGGTGGGCCAGCAAGTCACGATAGCTCAAGCTCTGGCTCGGAGCCACATGAAGCCACCCGTGGTCCTCCTGTCCGAATCTCAACCTCCGGGAACAACCGGTTCGTGGAAGCCGGCCAGGCCATCGCGGCACCGGGCCTATCTTTGGCGAACCGAAACCCTTGACACCACTGACCACAACACACAACGCCTTGGATGGACCAAGACAATCCTGGGTTTGGGGCCATGTCCTTGGCGCAAAGGAACAGTCCGGCTCTGTCTTCCAGACCAGCGAAGCGGCTGCCAGTCTCGAAGGTAATAGACGATTTAGGCGTGCCTCGAAAGAGGGAAGCTTCCGAAGCTGGAGCTGGGGGCGTCGAGGTGCTAGCCAGGCGCCCCTCCACAATGTTGCCAAGAACTCTGCTGCTGTGACGCCTTCGATGAGGAATACACAAGGCAGCAGTATCTGTACGCTCAGCAACAAGTTTGGCGAGTTTGGTCCCTCGGAAACGGATGAAACCGTCTTGTCATACGAAAGCATCGTTGTTGCTACTGCCAACTCCCCTACCATTGATGCCGAACCCAGCTGCGAGCTACAGCATCCAAGGCCTGTCCGCGTCGACGACATCCAGCGCATAGTCACCCTTTGCAAGAAAAGGGAGCGGAGCCCGAGTCTATCTTACCTTTTTCCAGCCCTAACACAGTGCCATCCACAGAAAAGTCCACATCCCAGCTGCTATTGCTATAGCATCTTTTTCTATGCCACCTTTTTACTATGGATTGATTATTGCTTTTCACTGGCCCCCGACCGTCTAGCTATGAGAGTCTGATTATATGGCTTCGATGTGTTCCTGAAGGAAGAGAGGAGGTGAGGAGAGTAAGAGTTGTATCCGCACTGCGTCTCTTTGTATGTACTGCCCAATGCTCCAAAGCTTCCATTATTTACAGTCCTCAGTCTACTTGGAATTGCGACCAGAGTCAAACGTGAAATATAAAATAGGAAAACAAGAAACGGGTGCTCTGTTTGGCGCGATCGTATCGTGTGCAACAACAGCAAGAGGCTGCCATCATATCTTCTTCTACTGGTTGCAATCACCACCGTCTAGGCTGATGCGAGGCCCATGCCCCGGCCAACCTTGCGCACAAGAGCCTTCTTCAAGTACCACTCGCGGGCGAGCGACCGTGTCATCTTGGCAAACACGGCTGGGCTGACACGCCCGCGCTCCACGGCACGGCCCAGCATGAATACCGCATCGGCCAGCGCGCGCTCCTCGGCCACCAGGTCGTACAGCTGGTTCGCCACCACCGTGGGGCCCACCAACAAGTCGTCCACCGCAGGCGCGGGTGTCTGCTGGCTGCTCGCCACCAGTCCGTCCGCGGCCGCCAGCGTCTCGTGCAAGATGTCCGTGTTGCTCGTCAGCAGCGCCGACAGCTGTGTCACGTTGGACATGTCTTGCTGGAGCCGCTGAGCCGCCGCCAGCATGGCCGCCCGCTGTGCGCGCAGGCCGACCAGCGACAAGTCGTTTTGTTCCCGGATCTGCTGGCGCTGCGCTGCGAGCGTCTGTGCGAGCTGGTGTAGGAGGGCGTCCTTTTCCGGATTGGGCGGCACGGGTGGCGGCTGTGCAGGACCGGCTGCTGTGGGACCCGATTGGCTGTCGCCGAGCTGTGCGCCACCGGCTCTGCCAGTGGGGCCATTGCCAGTTGCTGGCTCGT
Source organism: Sporothrix phasma (assembly GCA_016097075.2). Lineage (NCBI taxonomy): Eukaryota > Fungi > Ascomycota > Sordariomycetes > Ophiostomatales > Ophiostomataceae > Sporothrix > Sporothrix phasma. The sequence continues at coordinate 314,024 of JADMNG010000036.1, read as the reverse complement.
CCATAAGATCAGGCGGTGGGGGCTGGCGAGGCCGTGGCTGGGCCTGCTGCTGCGGCTGTTGCTGGGGGTTGTACTGCTGGTATTGCTGCTGCTGCTGCTGCTGCTGCTGCTGCTGCTGCATGGTGGAGGCGTCTGTTGCGGCGTCTGCTGAGAGTATGCCTGCCGCTGTTGCAGGGCTGTTGCTGGTACTGGCTGTACGGCATGGAGGATTGCTGGCCGTAGGGCCCCGTTTGTGGCGGCGGCGAGGATGTGGAATATGGCTGTGGTGGCTGTGGAGGCCCGTAGAAGCGTATGGCGGCTGCTGGTGCTGCTGCGGCTGTTGCTGGCTTGGGCTCATGGGCGGTTGGCCGAGCGGTGACTGCTGGTAGGGAGGTCGGTCTGGGCGGTCTGGACGGTCTGGACGGTCTGGACGATCCGGGCGCTCAGGCCGGCCTGGAACTGGCGGCCCTCCACCAAGCCCCGCGCAGGCGGTCCTGCTTCGACAGCCTGTGGCGGGGCGTACCGGCGCCATGCCATGAGCTCCGGACGCCGCCAGCTGCTGAGGAGGACGGGTGGGGTAGGGCGGAGGAGGGCTGGGCGTTGCGTGCGACGACGGGTAGGCACCATTGCTGCTATTGTAGGAGGGGTGCGGCGGTACGGGTGGTGGTGACGGGGTATGATGTGCTGATGTAGCGGCGCTGTGCTGCGGCTGTGCGTTGTCCTTTGGTGGCGGCGGTGGGGCTGTTGCTGCTGTTGGGAGCGTGGGTAAGCTGGCGAGGCCAGCTCCTGTGGCGGCAGAGGGACGGGCGGAGGTGTTGGAGTCGCAGTCGGTGCTTGCACGGGTGCAGCCCGTGGGGCCTGGCGGGCGATGACGGGCGGCTCCTTGGCGAAGACGTCGCGCAAGATGGTCAAAAAGTCGCATATCGTTGACTTCTAATAGTGCAGAAAAAGGTTAGCTACGACCACGCAGGCTCAGCTCCTTTCGCTTCACTCTGTCAACGTACATCCCAAAACTCTGCCCAACCGGCAAGGTAGGGATGATAGACCTGTCCCTGGGGTCGACGTGCTGGCCGGGGCGGACCATCATATTCTCGGTCGGTGTGACGTAGACGAGCGGCGCCTCGCGCGGGTAGTTGTGCGGCACCCAGAGTGAGATGGGGTAGCGGTACGTGGCACCGCGGAAGACGGCCGGTATCGTGCCGGAGAGATGGAGAAGCAGGGCGGAGGCGCCATTGGAAAAGGCTGCCAGGGTTAGCAGGCAATCGACAGTCTCGAGGTGCCGAAAGTGTCCAAGTCACCAACTCACTGTGGACGTCGGTTCGCGGCGACAGCGAGGGGAAGTAGGAGAGCGCCTGTGAGACATCGTTGTAAGTCCGGTTGACGTCTTGGTATTCCTGGAGACGCGGCCACGGTCAGCAATCGGTGTCGGAGCTTGGGAGATGCCCGTATCTGTCATGTCGTCATCGCTGTGGTCTTACGCTCGTCAGGACGCTGTAGAGCCAATTCAGCACATGCTGCTGGACAGCCATGGCAGGCAGCAGTCGGCTTTGCGTCGAATGATGCGGCGATGGAGTTGTCGGAGGTCAGGAGTGCATACAGGGCAGTTGTGCTGTGCAATACGGCCCAGCTTGGGGTGGGAAGAGAGGGGAGGCGGCGGTGACGATGTCGACAATCTTGTGTACAACAGTGCTCAGGTGGGGGCGTATCAGCGTATCTGGGCAAGCTTGGCTGGCTTGGCTGCTGGACATTCACAGCTATGGCCTTATCTTGTGGCTGGAAAGTGGCGTCTAATCATGGTGGGCCCGGCTACCCTGCTCTGCCCTGGAGATGCTCGCTGGAAGAGCCCTGGAAGCATGCGCTACTAGGCCGACTGGCCAGAGGCTAGAACGCTCCACCCCGGGTAAGATGTCCGTGTAAATCACCTTGTACGAAGTACCTCGTACGGTGTTTGACAGCGGCAGACGTGCTGTGGCACAATCCGCCAACGGCTTTTGCAATGGGGTAGTTCGTACACAGTCGGCGAATGCACAGACGGTTCGCGAGTATTTCCATCGTAAGTCCCGGCATGCGTCTGAGAAGCATTGTTAGAGCCGTACTCAGTACATACAAGGGAAAGTCTTGCCTTCTTGCGCCGACGGTGCTGCCATAAGACCGCCGTCCCACGACGTCTGCCTCGACGACCACCGCGGGAGGCAGCGTTGGAGTTTCCAGGCTGCAACATCCCCGATTGGCGCGGCTCATCATAAGAACGATGAAAACCTGCTGTGTGCGATCTGCTGTGTGCGATCCGCCGTGTGCGATCTGCCGTGTGCGATCGCATGCCCGTTCGATGCAGGCAAATGTGGAAGAGCGAGCATGTGCAGCTCAAGTCACACGAGATCACTGGCAAAGTCTATCTACAAAATAGATACAACGAGGTATAAGACGGCATGATAGTCACAAAGAAGTCCGAGTGCCTTCGAAAGACCGAGTAAGAAACTTGAGAGTCTGAGAATATGTGAGAGGACAAATCCGAGTTTGGCATTTGTACGAAGTACTTCGAAGATGGAAAATGACGCGCTGTCGGAGCGTTGTTGGCCCAGCACAAGTACTCAGTAGAGCGGCTCTGGGGTCGACGTGGTCTGAGGGAAGTCAAATAGGACAGGCGCTGTGGAGCCCGCACAACGGCAGAGAGACGACGGATCAGAGGGCAAGGGAAGATGTTGCCTTACGAACCGAGGCGATGGATCACAATATGTAGGTAGGAGCGGAGAGATGAAAGGATAACAGAAAGGGACGAAAGCTTCGCACGCAGCCCTGCGCCGTCCCAGCCTTCTCAAACGTTGCCCATATTGCAGCTGGACATTGTTCTGCCGGATTCTCTGCATGTCTACCCACATTCGCCTGTGTCTAGCCGCCCTGCCCAGTCATTGTCTTGGCTTCTTGTTAGTCTTGTTAGTGCCAAAAGGCGCACAAAACGCACGTTTGCACAGAATCGGACCATCGGAACCTGCTTCTCCTCTCACAGCCCGGGTCGACCGGGGCACGGGAGAACCTGGAGGGCGGGATGGCGCGGAGCAGCACATGAACGGCCCTGTTCCTGTCCTGTTCCATGGCGGCGGCCTAAATTTTCCAAGCTATGTTCTTAGCGGCATAGTCTGTGAAACGAATGCGGACGAGGCGCGGTCGAAACGCCTCGGGGGCGCCTTTTACAAATTATAAATCGGCGTTAGTCCCCGTTTTTTCACCGGCACCTTCTATTGATATTTTCTTCCGATCCCTCTCTCGGCTTCTTCTTGTCTTTCTTCTGCTTTACCCCCCAAGCAACCTCCCACAACCCCATGGTCACGCGTCCAGAGACTCGCACGGCTGAGGAGTATCACAGAGCTCATTCTGTATACTCCTTGCGTCAGGACCTCTCGGGCACTTGAACCATCACCACTTACACCGCCGAACCTACCAATTGCTTCGTTGCAATCTGTCAAGAGTTTTCGGCACCACAGACTACCAGACTACACTCAGTTCCCAATTTACGGCTCACGGCTTACACTTTGGGCCAAGAGCATCGCAAACCGTCAATGACCACAAACGACGACACCACCCAAGAAACATCAAGACAGGCAAACCTAGCCACCGTCCTCGTGGCCAGCAGTCCTCGGCTTCGCACAGTATAGAAAACAACTCTTGTTTCGCGGTATCTTGAAACACAGGCCAGCAAGAGCTACACAAGCCTTGTCCTGCAACCCAACATGCTCCCCAAAATACCCGCTCTCGCCGACTACGGCATCTCCCCAAGCACGGTTTCCTTCCCAATGAGCTGCCTCTCGCCCGGCTACCGGATCCGTACTACAACAAATGGGAGGCTGTCGTGGCCAACCTGCAGGCTCTGATCCTCAGCCGTCGCCTGCGCGGCGTGGTCGACCGTCTGCCCGTGCTCTCCACGGTCGGTCTGGAGCACGACTCGGAGTGGCGGAGGGCCTACAGCATCCTCTGCTTCATTTCGCACGGCTACATCTGGGGTGGTGACAGCCCCAGAGACCGCCTTCCGCCGCCCATCACCGTGCCCCTGCTGGCCATCTCGGCGCACCTCGAGGTGCCACCCGTGGCCACATACGCTGCCGTGTGTCTCTGGAACTTCAAGCCGCTCTTTGTCGACGAGGGCGTGGACCAGCTCGAGAACCTGGCCACACTCAACACGCTGACGGGCTCCATTGACGAGTCATGGTTCTACCTTGTCTCCGTGGCCATGGAGGCGCGCGGTGGACCCATGATTTCCATCATGCTCAAGGCCATGGCGGCCGTGCGCGAGGACGATGCCGACACGGTCACGGCATGCCTGTGCGCCTTTGCCGAGCGTCTCGACGACCTCGGCGAGCTGCTGCAGCGCCTGCACGAGCAGTGCGACCCTACCGTCTTTTACAACCGCATCCGGCCGTTCTTGGCCGGCAGCAAGAACATGGCCGACGCAGGCTTGCCGCATGGCGTAATCTACGACGAGGGCAGCAGCGACGGCAAGGACCAGGCCTACGCCAGTACAGCGGCGCGCAGCAATGCGCAGAGCAGTCTGATCCAGTTCTTTGACATTGTCTTGGGCGTGGAACACCGCCGACGGGCGTCAAGGCTGGCGACGAGGACGCCGCTACGAAGGCGTCGGCATCCCGCCACAACTTTATTCTGGAAATGCGCAAGTACATGCCCGGCGCACACGCTCGCTTCCTGCAGGACGTCTCGGACGTGGCCAACCTTCGCTCGTACGTGCTGGCCAACCAGGCGGCCGGTATCAACCGGCCGCTGTCAATCGCCTACGACTCGTGCCTGGCCATGCTCCGTGCTCTGCGCGACAAGCACATTGCCGTCGTCACCCGCTACATTGTGGTGCCGTCCCGCGACATGGCACGTGCACGCAGCCGCTCGCGCAGCCCCGAGGTTCTGCGCCGTGCCGCGGCTCCGGCGCACCGGCCCAAGACGATGAATCTGGCGCTGGCGGCCGTGAAGACGGACAACGACAACGGCACCGCTGCCCCAAGAAGACGCTCAAGGGCACGGGCGGCACCGCATCATCTCGTTCCTTAAGCAGGCACGCGACGAGACGGGCGAGCCAGCTGTGGAGGAGTGGACCCAGCGCTTCATGCACCGGCAGGGCCGCGTTCCGGGAAGGAATGACTTTTCTTTGGCAAGCCCGCCGAGCCGGCGACGCCCGAGGTGGCAGCGGCTGTCGTGGATGAGGAGGTCGAGGTCGGCGGCCTGGCTGGCATGTGGACGCTGGACGACGATGTCGGCGGGCTGTGCTCGTACTAGACTGCTCTGGACGTCTCGATCAGCCACGAAAGCCGGCTTTGTCATGGCCCTGTCTCGAGCGACCGGATCGTCCACGGTTCTTTACCCTTCTGCACCGCGTTCCGTGAGTACAGGCACACACTCTCTGCCCTCGAGCTGGTCAGCCCGATGGATGCAAGCGTGCCTGATTTTCGAACACCATGTTACCAACATTACATACTCGTACTCGTACATACTAGCAACATACTAGCAATGCCATCTTATTTCGATCTGATTTTCTCGATACCGACGGTGCCGACGCTCGAGGCTCTAGAAGCGTCTAATGAGGACAGCTTCGAGACTGAACTCCTCTGTTGGAGCTACAAGCTCGAGGTTGTCCTTATTGGCCGAGGTCTTGGGGATTCACCGTCGCAACTTGCACTGGTGATGTAGAGGCAGCCAAGTTAGTGAGCATCGCGCGATGGCGCTGTGTAGTGACACACTGTTGGCCAGCATCCCTTTGGTGGAGTCAGCGAGGCAAGTAGTTTGTTTGGAAATGCACCCATTTGGTCTGGATGTGTTTATGCCCCTTTCCTCCCTGCTGCCCTCTCCCGAGCTTCCATCCTTTTTCATGTAATCCCCCCCCCTTTTCTTGTTGCTCGTGCTCATTTGTTTCTTCCCTTTTTCTTTTCAGTCCCCCATCTTCCAAGCATCCTCAACCTTATTTTCTTGTTGCAAATATATGTCTATTGTTCTCTGCTATTCCATTGTACCACAACTTCACAACAATTGCATCCATCTGTACCCTGTCACTGTGTCATCATCACCGCCGACATTATGGACGACTCCGAGAGCTTCATGGACGAGAAGGCGACGATTACCGTCACCAAGATTGAGGACTGCGGTAACATCAAGGGCAAGGCAGCCTCCGTCAAGAAAGGCTTTTGGCCGCTTTCCGTTGGCCGGAAGCTAATCAGGGCCTGGCGTGCCAAGAACAAGGAATGGCGGTGTCAGTTTGAAGAAAAGGAGATTGAAAAGTACCTGGTGCAGGCCCGCGAGGCCCTGTTCAAGTCGAGAAGCTCTGCAACTCGTATATTAACACCATGGAGGAATGGAGCCGCGAAACCACGCTCCGCGCGAGTACATGGAGTTCACCGTCAAACAACTACGTTCTCTGCGCCGGGAGTTTTGCCCCGTCGAGACCAGCACGGGCCCCTACCGGAGCTTCAAGACGGACAAGCTGCAGTCCATGACCACGGCGACCAGAACCGGCGCCAACGCGGCCGAAGCCGCCGTCCTGTTCGTACGCAATGAGCTCTCCTTTCTCACGGTGTTGCTGGACGACGCCTGTGCCGGCCGGCTGCTGACACCGCACTCGGAGGGGCCGGATGCGCCCATCGTGTTCCCCAACGGCCGGACCAAGGTGCTGGTGCCGTACCCCCATGATGCTGTCCCGTCGGGCCGTCCCAGCCCTGCGCTGGTCAAGCTGGGAGACGCGGTGGCCGCCACGCACGAGGCCAGCAGCCATTGGACCATCTTCGACCTGCAGCAAGACCTCTTTGCGTCGCTCCACAATCAGGTCAAGGATGTGCACAGCAGCTACTGGCTCCGCTACAAGGACGCCATTCACCAGCGCAAAGGCCACAGGGGCTGCCGCCCGCCTCCCGGTGGCTGGTGGCAGCGCGAGTACGCCCGCTCGGCGGCCAGCACGCTCTACGACGCGGTCCTCCGTTTCAACGACTTGCTGTCGCGGATCGTGAATGTGCACGGGCGCTGGCCCTGGCCGAGGAGGTGCGCCTCAAGTCGGCCGAGGCGATCAAGAAGGAGCTCGAGGCGCTGGGCCCGGCCTACACGATGATCCCCAAGGAGCTGGGTCCCGTCCCGGTTGCCTACGATGTCAGTTGCGCGGATGCTGTGCAGACTGCCGAGTCCATGACGAGAAAGCTGGTGCGGGCGGCCCGGCGCATGCCCATTGACAACGAAATCAACTTCCGGCCGTTCCAACCCGTGAAAGAGTTCTAGGATGAGGTCCTTTTGATTCTCTAATCGTGCATTGTGCACTTTTGGTTCTCAATTTTGTTTTGTTTTGTTTGGATTGTATTTTCTCCTTTTTTTGTTCTGTTTGCTCTTTACGTGTATTTTTTGTGTGCAATTCAGTTGGATGCCGGAGGAGTTTTTGGTGAGACCTCTCTCGCCTCGGCGTCCTGTGGCGCCGAGGAGTTCGTTTCTGGGTAAAGACTCCGGGATTGTATGGCCTGGTACGACATAATGGGTACGTTTGTCTGGTTTCTTTTTGCTTTTGTCTCTTGTCCACTGTTTTGAAAACTTATCTTGTCATGTCACTTGTTTACCTATAATCTTTCATATTTGCTACTGTAGTGAACACTTTCTATTCAAATGCCAAAACGAGTACCATGATAAGCCTCATGCTGAACAGTATGAGCCATGACGAAACGCGGTCAAAACAGAAGCCGATACATCGTCACTTTCGAATGTGAAAAAAACTATCCAACAAGCTAAAGCTTATTAGTACATAGTTTTTACACTAAAAAACACTAAAAAAATGCCAAAAAACGTACAGCAGCGGGTATTCGCTGGTCGTCACCGACCCAACTACTAATCCGCCGATTACAGGTTTGACTAGGGGAGAGCGGACGGGATCCCGTATTTTCCTGTATCTATGGCCGTACGTGGAAGATGCACCTATAATATCGCTAGATATACGATGCGCATGTTCACGAATGAAAGCAAAGGAGGTCGAAGGGAGGCCAGCGCCAGAGAGCAATTTATACCCAACCCGCCAAAGCTCAAGCTATTCCTGCTATTCCGTACATACCGAGATCCGTGCCCTGATAGAGGCATCCTAGTCAAATTCTGTTGACATTACCAGAAATAAAAGCTTTGACAATAAAAGACCCAAGGAACAATCATATCGAAATCAAAGAAATACAAATCATTACAGTCCGTTTCGTCGCTCGTTCTACACCGGCCGCCGCAGCGGGTGGGCCTCGGTGTTGAGGACGTACGTGTCCAGACTGACGACCTGGGGTCCTCAAAGATGAGAAAGAAGTACTTGAGCGTCTCGGCCAGCCAGAAGCTCTCCATGCTGTCGGCCCACGTCTCGAGGGGGCGTGTGCAGTCGTCGACGGCGGTGTGGGCGATGCTCGTCTGGGTGACCTTGACAATGGACTCAAACATGCCCCAGGCGCGGTCCAAGAGGGTGGCGTCGCCCGTCAGGCGGTACAGGATAAAGACACTCTCAATGGCTTCGGGGCGGAGAATGTAGCGGCGGTCGTCGTACTTCAAGACGCCGGGCACCAGCCTCTGGGCGTCAACCACCTTGGCCACGTCGAGGTCGGTGAGGCCGCTCTTGCCCGGCTGCTTGTTGGCCACATCGCCCAGCCACGTCTGCTCGTCCCAGGCACAGGGTTGCTGGCACTGCCCGTGGCGCATTGGGAGACGCTCATGATCTCGGGCATGATGCCAAAGGGCGCCGATTCATACGCCCACATGCAGCCCTCGACGAGCTGCTGGGCAATGGCCATGTCGTCCGGGCGGCCAAAGAGGCGCGAGCCCAAGCCGACCATGCCGCCGGCAAAGCAGCCCAGGTGCTGCACTTTGGGCACGGTGCGGATTGTCTCGGCGGGCAGCTTGCCATTGGTGTTCTTGTCACCGGGAAACAGCATGGGCTTGGCCGACTTGGTGAGGGGCGGAAGAAGATGTGCTCGTTCATCGTCTGTAGGCTCTTGAGGTACATGTCGCGGTAGGCGGGACGGTGCCGCCCAATAGCAGAAACTGCTTGGGCAGGTACTCGTACAGAGAGTCGGCCATGCCGCCAATGGTGAATCCCGTGGTGCCGGTAAAGTCGGCAGCCTCGGCGTTGACGACGACCGGCCACATGCCCGCAGGTGGGTGCGGTCCTGCTGGGCCTCAAACACGTCCATGACGCGCTGGACGGCATCGTAGTACTTGGGGTTGCCCGTCAGCTGGGAGAGACGGGTCAACTCGAGCGACAGCGAGCCCAGCTCCGACACCAGCGACGACTTGTGCGGCGTCTGCGGGTTGCCCTTGCGGCGGTCGTTCATGCGCCAGCGCGTCACGGGCATGTGGTTGGGCGTGTCAAAGGCCAGGTAGAGCATGTCGCCCAGCTCGGTGGCCTTGCTGAGCAGCGAAGGGTACTGGCCGTCGCTCAGATCGTATGCGGCCAGGAGCCCTCCCAGATACCGAATGGTGGTCTCAAACACATTGACCTCGTCGAGGTTTGTCTTTGAAAAGTCAATCTGGTCGACGGCGTTCACGGCATTCTGGAACTCGGCGTGCAGGCCCATGATCCACAGCGTGTCCAGCGTGTCCACCAGCGTCGCGGCCCAGCCGCCAAACTTGCTGATGGGCGTGCCCTTGAGCGGGCGCACCTCGTCGGCCATCCACGCGTGTGTCTTGTAGCCGTTCCAGCGTGTGTAAAGTTGGCCCGCACGAGCTCCAGACGCTGCAGGCGCACCTCGCGGGCGGCGGCTGTTTCGGGCGCAAACTGGTGCTGGATGGCAGGGATGCCCCTGAGCGTGACGGAGTTGGGCGACGGCACAGGCCGGATGGACTCGCAGGGAGCGGGTGCTGCAGCTTGACCTGGGACCAGTGGAACTTGCCGTCGTTCACGGGGACAGCGGGCGCGCCGTCAATGGTGCTGTCTCCCTCTTCAGGGTGTGGCACGGGCGCCGAGCCGGGCGGCAGGACGTTGCCCCATGGCGAGACGGTGTGCTGCTTGGACTGGTAGTAGAGGAGGCCAAAGATGCTGGACAGGAGGAGGCTGATGGCCAACCGCCGCTTGGTCCAGCGGGCGGCCATGGCGGAGGAGGTGGGGAGGCAGTGTCGCCAAAGAGTGACCGAGGAGCTGGAGAAATCGTCAAGGGCCGCTGCGGAGGGAGGATTTTGGCCGAGAGAGACACGGAGATGGACTGTTGTTGTTCTTCGTTATGTCGTCAATGTCGTCAGTCTCGACAAGTGGATGCTCACGTCGCTGTTGCTCGACCTGGCGCTGGGGTGAATGAAACAGGAATTGTGAACCAGGATAAAGAGGCTGCGAAAACGGCCTCGGAGTCCGTGGACAGGAACGCAGACTCGACCAGGGAGGGACGGGGAGACAGCCGCTTCGTCTCACACCAGGTCAGGGATCGACGGAGGTGATACAGTGGAGTTGGGCGTTGGAATAATATGGAGATGTGGAAGCTGGGAACGGGTAGCTGAAGCTGTCTTGGCGTAGTTGGTGTGTATTTACTGGGAATGCTGGCCCATGGCTAGCGCCGGTGCAACGCCATCAGCGTGTTTTGGTTGTATTTTGGCGCCTCTTGGTGAGGAGCCAGGGAGCTCAGTGAACGCTCAGTGAACTTACACTGTTGGGGCAAATGCGCCCGACACAGCAGAGGCCATAGGGGGTAAAACACGAAATGCGGGCTGTGAGGTGCGGCCTTTAGCATGTGTCCAGCGCGTAAAGGGACAAAACGCCTCGCCGATAGGGGACGAAGTTCCAGCAGCCACAGAGACTTTGCGTACCGTGTGACGGGCACTGTCTTCGTTCATACGCATGGCCGTGGCCGACATGGACACGACTGCCAATCGTGGGGTAAACTGTGTGAAGCTTTATTGGCATCTGATTGCACATCTTGGCATTTATCGTATCATCGTATCGTCGTATCATCGTGACCCGTTGTGACTTTAATCTGCGACTTACGGTCCCGATCACTCTCTGCCCTTCCCTGTTGAGTTGACACGCATCAACACTGTGCACGTGATGTCCTGTCGCAAGCGGGGGGTACCAGGCCCTAGTAGCTCGGGGAGTTAACGAAACTCCCATGTCCTTAAACTGCGTAGCTGAGTTTTTTTGGTTCTCGACGACGACGAGTGCGTTGCTGAGCATGATGCCCATGATGCCAGGAACGACGAGAATATGTGATAACACACACATACGCGCCTGAGATGGACGGTTACAGCTAACAAGCGAAACTACAGCCACGCCCCTTGACTCATCAGCCTCAACTGAGAACCAAACTTCAATATCAACAAGTCTACATCATGGCTTCTGCGCCACCAGGGCCGTCGAACTCGACGCCAGCATCGGCCGCCCAGCCACCCGCTCAGGCGCCGTCGTCGGCGGAAACTGCAGGCACAGGTGCAGCTTACCGCGTCAACCAGCATCGCACATCTGGGCCCAAGCGGGCCATTGAGCGCTCTTGCATCATCTGCCACCGCCGCAAAGTGCGCTGCGACAAGACCATGCCGTGCGCCAACTGCGTGCGATCGGGCGTCCTGTGCTGCTACCCGTCCAACAAGCGGGCACCGCGGCAGCCCAAGACGACCATTGCCGAGATTGCGTCGCGGCTGGTGCAGCTGGAGCGGACAATTGTGGCCGTGGCAGGAGGAGACTCGGGGGCGACCACAACGGAGAGGCTGGCGACGACCATGGCGACGAGAGCGATGCGGGAGCGTCCAGTCAGGCGCGGGCGATGCCTAGCAGTAGCCGCGGCAACAGCACCGGCCCCGGCAGTCTGGCTGCCGCCCGGGAACGGCGAGCTCTGCCAGGGCCTTCGTCCCTTTCGACCGCCGCACTGGCTGCCAACGACGGTGGTGGTGGTGATCCGCACTCTCGCGGGACACCCGTGGCAAGGGGAGCCACGGAAGACGATGCCTCGCCGACACGGGACGGGACACAGAGCGAGAGTGGCGCTGCAGCTCAGGAGGTGCTGCTCCAAAACGCCTACGCAAGTCGCTACATCAACGAGCTGCTCTTGTCCAAGATCCTGGACGAGGAAGAAGAGTTTCGCTCCGCGTTGGCGTCGCCCAAAGAAGGCGAAGCCGAGTCTGAGGAGGCCTTTGGCCAAGATGCCTCCTCCGAGACAGCAGCACCCGCCCTTACGCTCTTTGGCCTGGTCTCGAGCAGCAGCCACGGAGCTACACGGACATCGTCATCTCGCGCCGGCACTGGCACCGGCACCGGCAATCCCAACGCCGCCTTCCACCCGCCCAAAAGACAGGCCATGCAGCTGTGGAACGAGTTCTTGCACTGCGTCGAGCCCATGAACAAAGTCCTGCACGTGCCGACAGCCGAAGTCAGTGTATTTACGGCCATCCACAGCCCCGAAAAGACGGAGCCTGCGTTTGAGAGTCTGTTGTTTTCGATTTACTACGCGACAGTCACAACGTACCAACCAGAAGAGTACCATGCGACATTTGGCGAGGACAAGGTTGTGGCGCTCGACCGCTACCGCGTCGGTATGGAGCGGGCGCTGGTCCAGGCCAAGTTTCTGGAGTCACCCAGCCTTCCCACCCTGCAGGCCCTCACCCTGTTCCTGGTGAGCAAGCCCTCTCTAGAAACATGACGATGTTTTCCTCCGCTAACACACAGCAGCGTACATCTCGAGCACACAGTCCCGGGCAGTCGATCTGGGTGTTGTACGGCATGGTGCTACGGCTAGCGCAGTCGATTGGCCTGCATCGTGACGGCGCCAACTTTAACTTGTCACCGTTTGAGTCTGAGATTCGTCGCCGTGTGTGGGGCTACATGATCAAGCAGGACGACCGCGCCGCCGAGGACCACGGCATCGACATTTGCTTTACAGACAAGGACGTCGACAGCCAGGAGGCTTTGAACCTGAACGACCGCGAGATCCACCCTGACATGACGGTACTGCCCACACCCCAGATACGCTGGACCGATATGACCTTGACCGTGTGCGTTCGCCGGCTGGGCATCACCATGGCCTACGTGATGCGTTTGCTCACAGAAATGAAGTCCGCTCAGCACTCTGGAGGACAAGGCTGGCCCGCCCTGCCTCGTCACCCGACCTGCCCCTCACCGAAGACCGCCGCCGCGCCATCATGGCCACCCGCAATGCCTATGTCGAAGACTTGTTGGCACAGTGCAACATGGTCATCCCCGTCCAGCGCGCCACCTACCAGATTGTCCGCCTCATCCAGCGCAAGATGGACTTTATCACGCGGCTGCAGCTGGCCGCCACGCTGGCCGCCGGTATGCGCAACGAGGCCGACCGCCACCGCGCCATTGCCAACGAGGGCCACCTGGCCCTGGCATGCGAGGTCTTGGAAATCAATGTTGACATTATGGAGGACGAGCTGATCCAGGACTACCGGTGGACGGCGGAAATCTACCCGCAGTACCACACGCTGCTGTACGTGCTGTGGCACCTGTGTGTGCAGCCCATTCCGGCCTTTCCTGCTGAAAAAGCGGCATTGGGGGCGCGAGCGTGGGCCGTGGCGGACGGCATGTATGCCTTGGAGCACGCGCGACAGATGCGGCAGAGCGCGCGGGGGCGCAACTCCAAGTGGGCGGTGCTGATGGCGCTGCGGGAGAAGGCGCTGCGGGTGCGCGCGGCCATGGGCGGAAAGGCGCCTGTTGCGGCAGACGGGAAAAGGAGAAGCCGCCAAACGTGCCCGGCGCAGGTGTGCGTCCTATGGCCCACGCAGCTGGGCGGAGGACGTTCATATGGACGGCAGCTTGGGTGGAAACACAAAGACAGCTGACGTGCTGCCAGCGACAAACGGGACGGCACCTGCACCTGCACCTGCACCATCCTTCCATGCCGTACTGCCGCAGCCCCCTCTGGCTGCTACGGACGCGATAACTTTGACAATGTCGGCCACTGATCTGTCCACGCATGCGCCCGGACTTGTCGCCTCGGACTCGGGCTTTGTGCAGCCAGAGTTTGCCGACGCAGACATGACGGAGTTCCTGGGCGACAGCGCCCTGGGTCTGGGCATGGATATCGACTGGGTGCGTGGGTTCATGGACTGGAACGCCGTGGCCGACGACTTTCGGATGCGGACATACGACGCGGGGACATAAGGAAAAGGGGGCCCGATGGAAGCGGCGGTGCACGCTTGGAAGTAGAAGATGTCAATGTATTACGGAGATATGGAACGAAGCAAAGATACCTCGAATAGACACGTCACGCGGTCGAAAGATTAGAGCACAGTTTAGGCAAAGAATGAAGAATAGAGCGGATTGATTCCCAAGTGGTATACGCAAACATGTCTGCCTGAAGGAGAGGAGGGGGATAATGGTTTAGAAATACAAATCAAAAATCAAAAATCAAGAAAGGAGAACAACCACGAAAGATGTCCAGCAAACGCCCTGATGTGATCTAAAAAAGCAAGAGCGGCCTTTTGATGTGAAAGGATGCAAACGCCATACAGGATGAAGATAGGGGGGAGTGGACGACGAGATGTCGAAACAGAAAACAAAAGAAACGACCCCCACTATTCCATTTTGTGATACCATCTCCCGTCAGATGCAATTATGTGATATTAGCAGACTTTCTTTTCTCCGTCGATTCTCGCATATCCGCCCATCGCCTAAAAGACCGTCCTCGGGTCGAAGCCGGCAAACTTGATGCGCGCAGCCAGGGTCATGGTCGAGCCAAAGAGCAGCAGCACGCCGGCAAAGACCTTGACGGCAACCCAGTCGTTGTTGTGGGCCAGAATGGCGCCGGCAATGGGGCTGGTGACGAGGCCGGGGAGGGAGGCCACCAGAAACACCAGACCCGTGCGGTAGCCCATCTCCTTGTGGGGGCTGACCTGGGCCACCAAGGAGGCAATGAGGGAGATGTAGGCGCCGGAGAAGAAGCCAAACAGAGCGGAAAACGCAATGGTGGCAGACTTGCTGGTGCCCGGGATCCACAGGGCCAGGACGACAATGCCGGCCGCGTAGCAGGAAAAGACAAAGGCATTGTACTTGCCGATGCGGTCAGACGCCCAGCCGGACAGCAGACGGCCAAACAGCGACAGGGCATTGAGGATGGACACGGTGTACTGGGCGAGGTCGGGGCTGACGTTGCCGGTTGCCAGAGCGGCGACGGGAATGTAGTTGATGGGCACAAAGATGCCAAACGTCAGGAAAAACATGCCGGCCAGCAGCAGCACAAAGCCGGGCTCGACAAAGGGGGCCACCATTTGCTGGCGGGTCAGGCTCTGGCCGCGGCGGAAGTTGGGGTGGGCGTGGAAGCGCGAGTGCACCGTGAGGTTGGCCAGCACCAGCAAGCCCAGGATCATGAAGGCGCAGGCGCGCATGGCCCAGCCGTAGCCGACGCTGGCAATGAGGCGGCTGACCATGATGGGGAAGATGACGCCGCCGAGCGAGCTGCCCGTCGACACGATGCCGTAGGCAATGCCGCGGCGCTTGTTGAACCAGCCGGGGATGCAGCTCAGGGCGGGCTGGAAGATGGCGGCGACGCCAATGGCGCTGCAGACGCCTTGCGACAGCAAAAACTGGTAGTACTCTTTGGAGATGGAGGCCATCATGAGGCCAAAGACGTCGAGGATGGTGCCGGCCAGGATGACGTTGCGGGGACCGTACGCGTCAAACAGGCGGCCGACAATGGGGCCCATGGCCATGATGAAGAAGACCTGGAGCGACGGGATCCACGAGATGGTGCTCGACGAGTAGTTGGACAGCGGGCCCGTCTCGTAGTACTCCTGGAAGATGCCGACGCTGTTGATCCAGCCAAAGCTGCAAAAGGACGTGCACCAGGCGCCGAACACGACCAGCCACGCCTGCCAGCCGCCGTCGGGGACGTCGGCAAAGCTAAAGGACGCTGTTTGGGCCAGGTCGGCGCCACCCTGTGCGTTGTCCTCGCCATCGGAGTCGGAGCTGACGGGCGCACTGCTGCTCTTCTCCACGTCGGTCTCTTTGGTGCGGGTGCCGCCCGGGGCGCCGGCGCCGGCGATGGCTGCAGCCGAGATGGAAGCGTTGTCGGCAGCCAACGTGTTGTCGTCGGTGTCGGTGCCCTTGCCATTGCCGAGCACGGCCTCGTTGGTCTCCTTTTCGGACATTGTGGTGTGGTGCGTGTGGGCAGACTACAGGGAGGTTGTGGTAGCGGGACGTGGTCTTCGCAACGTCGTCAAGGCTCGTGACAGAAAGCGTGGCTCAGCGGCTCGATACGTGGCTGTGGGATGCGGTGGTTGGACACGTTGGGGGATGGTGCTCTGTAGTATTTCGTAAAACGGACGAGCAAGATGCGAAGGGGGCCCTGCGAGTATAAATATAAATAAAACGACGGAGATAAATAAAGGAAAGAATGGAAGAATGCCAAGAAGAAAGTCGGGCGGTGGAAAGGCAAGGAAATAGCTGGCCCGAGAGGCGCGAGTGGGAGTTGAAGTAAAAAGAGGGCGAGGGACGTGAGACGTGGGATCTGGATTACCAATGAAGCTCTGGACGGACGGAGCCCGGTCTACCACAGACGGCGAAGGGAGAGGAACGTAAGAAGAAAAAACCCTGCTCGGTCGGTCAGAAAGACAGAAACAGAGAAACAATAATGAACAGGGGAGCAGTGGGCGCGGCAGGCTTCATCGCCGGGCGCCGTTCTGGTATTGCATGCCTGGGAGAGAGTGAGGGGGTCGCCGCTTGTCTCAAACTCGGTGCATGGTCTCCTTTTTTCGTCTTACCCGTACTTTATTTTTATCTCCGGTCCGGTCGAACAACAGACAAGAAGAGCGGCAGGGAGAAACACGCAAAGAAAAACGACCAACGGTCCACGCCAGCGAAAGTGGAGAACACGGCGCAGGGACAGCGTCGGCACCGAAAGCGACCATCATAAGGTGGCCACGAAAACGAGATTTACAGCACGTTGATCCGTCACCGTTTCAGCTGGGCGTTACCTCGCACTGAGTCACCGCGCAGTTGACAAAGTCGATGTGCATGTCCATGACCAATGACATGTGTCTTCCCAATCTTTCAGCTGCATCTCTCGGAGCGGCGCAAACCACAGAGGGAAACAAAGACTGTGAGGTTTCATTGCCCGAAAATATGCGTCTCTCGTGCACGGCGCTTCGCGCCAAGGCTGCAAGAATGTCCCCCAACAAGCTACGTCGGCGTGTCGGAGCTTACCAGACAAAGAAAAGAGCCACGCTACATGGCTGGCATAATCGTCGTCGACTGTCGAATCTGCATTTTCGC
Organism: Sporothrix phasma; assembly: GCA_016097075.2. NCBI lineage: Eukaryota > Fungi > Ascomycota > Sordariomycetes > Ophiostomatales > Ophiostomataceae > Sporothrix > Sporothrix phasma. The sequence goes on along the minus strand of JADMNG010000036.1, from coordinate 296,848 downwards.
TTCTTGAGCCCAGAACGGCGGCTCGTGCGCTCCCGCCACTAGGCGCTATTTGGTGCTAGTCGCGGACCCCTGCTGCTGGGACGGAAGTCACTTCGGCATGGTTCGTGTAGTGCGCCGAAACGGGACAAGAAGTGACTTTGACTGCCTGGTATTCTAGTGCTTTTTGCGCTACATGAGCCCCTTATGCATGTACTCTTTGCGATCGCCGAGGTACCCAGGCTTCCGCACCGATAGGTACCCTGCACCCAACTCTTCATTTTAGGCCCGTGCTAGAAACCCAAATGCATCTCTTTCCTTGCAAGGCCCGTGGAGATAACAGATGGGACGGCGGACCCTTGTCCTCATATGCGCTTCCCAGCCTGTCAGCCTGCCGGGAGTGACTTGGTGGCCGCCCAGTCATACAGTCGACTCCACGATGGGAGGGAGCAATTGACTCCTGAGAGTCGCATATACACGCTTACTGAGTACAGTTCGCCGGACGCCTCAATATTATCTCCGCTCGTGGCATCTTAGGCACGATCTGCGGCGTCTGTGGACTTGTCGCTAAATGGTGTGATACGACGCACGGCGGACAGCGTACGAGCGCCTGTTGCGTCGATCGGCAGCTGTTCGTAAGATGATTTTGCGTCTGGGCGACCTGAGTGCTAACCGTCGGGATGCAGACACAAAGCACAACGACCGGAAAGACGAGTAACAGCCTGACTGCCTACCAAAACGACGAGTTGGAGCAGGCGAACGCTGTCGAGCCCAAAGTGGATAAACAAAATAAGCATGCACGGGTTCTGGGGTAATGGACTTACACCGGATGCCACGGAAAGACAGAAGACATGTTATGTGGGCCTGCCTATGTAAGCCGACGACGTACGAGTACTCGCTCTCACAAGACGACGATGTGTACATACAATGAAACTGGCGCGGCTATTTGCAAATGGTAGAAACACGAATGGGTGGAGGGAGAAGATGCGTGGACCTGTTCCAATTGATAGTATTTGCACATGAGCAAACAGCTTGACTTGATCTTACAAAACTGGCCATGTTGTCTTGGACGTGAGCCAGGCCGTCTACCTGTGAAAACGACACCGACTGGGGTTCGGGATCGAGGGGACCTACGTCTTGCGTTTCCTGGAGAAAAAGATGCGGCCGTAGTGAAGACAATGAAGAGAGCTATCTGCAGAGGCGCAGTGTGGATCACTGCTGTTTTGGTTCTGTGTTTGGGTTTCTTGGCTTTGGTATTGTTCGCTAGGCCATGGTGCTGGTAAATGACACGAAAGCCGTCCGTCTCGCTGGCTTGTTTCAGCTGTTTTTGTTTTCATCCCGTTCATCGCGCCAGCTAACATCCTGGCTCAACATGTCTTCTCTCTTCTGCTGCATCTCCAACGTGTCGTATCGGCCTGCACGTCTTCTCAAAGAGAAGAAGGTTGCTGGCTTTGTGGCCTGGGCGCGTCTCCTCGCATCGCAATGCCAAACACAGCCGCTGATGCCCTGAGCCAAGCGACGTCGTCGACGATCGTCATCCAGCTTCCCGTTGGAGTCGAAGCGGTACTTTGTGCCCACCGAGAGAAACGACACCAAGTTTGTCAAGATTACGAGAACATCCTGATCCAGGCCAACTTCAAGAAACGAAACGCGTGAGCTTCCGTTCTGTAAATCACTGTGGGGAATCTATATTTTCTTGTTCTTCTAATCAAGAAAAGAAAGTAACAGATGACTAGATACAAAAACTACACGTGCAAAACACACCACAAGTGTTTCGAGGTCAACGTCTACCAGAAAGACCGATAAATGACCATCACTGGCGCGGCCATGTGGCACGTCCTGCGTGGACATTGACCTGTAAAGGCAGAGCTGCAGCGCAACTGTAGTCGACGTAGCGGCTGTGAACCAGCCTCGACTCTTTTTGGTGGAAGGAGTTTGGCGTATGGATGAATAGGAGGACGGGGTGGGACAAGAAGTTAAATCACATATCAGACTAAACGCAACGCTCGTGCTACCAAACATCGCGACACCACCAAGTCAAGCCTGCCTGGTGGGCAGGGAGAGACAGCATCGGCATTCCCTTTTCTTCCTCAAACAAAGTCTGCCACCGAGGACCCAAAGACTGTCTTCTTTCCTCCAGCAAAACAATGCCGCAGCCGTCGGTCGGGCAGAAAAAGCACAGATAGACAAAAAAAAGACTGGAAAAGACCAAACAATGCTAGGATTGTCATGCTATTTAACGATAGCTATATGAATGTTGAAGTCGAAATTCAGACGATGCGCTAACCAACTGCACCACGGAACCAGTCAGAAGAGGCTGATTGTTTAGATCAACCGACGATGCTCCACCAACGCCAATCAGTGCCTGTGTAGGCAGTGACAGTCGTGCGAATTCTTTGTGCCGACTCCCATGTCCAGACATAAGCCGGGGATCCAGTGTTGCGTTGGAGGTGCCAGCTTTTGTAGATGCCGACTGTACTTGAGATCGGTATGCTTGGCTATCGTGCCTTCTTTCCCAAGGCAAAGATCGTCCCTCCGACGAGGATTTAAGCTGTCAATGTTGAGCACTATGTCACGGTAGGTTTGCAATTGGCATCCCATGATGCATCGGCTCAGACTTCCAACGTCTCCGCGTTGTGTCTTTGCAGGAAAGCTACATCAAGGACAGACAGCCGGCACAGTTTTTGCACTCGGGCAGACGAAGAAGTGTGTACCACCGGTGTGAAGGTCGGCATACATACCAAACCAAAAGGTTTACTGATTCGGAAATCATCTTCAACTGACGCAGTCAAAGTCATCATCTGCACACACAGCTAGCAGAGTGTCCCAGCTGCTAATATGCTCGCATCCCCGTGGTTGTTTCTCGCAACATGTAGTTGTCGTCAATATTGGCCGCAGCCACTGCAGCCGTCGACGCGTTTGATGGGTGCAACGGGTTTTTGCTTGCCAACGTGGTGACATTTGCAAGAACGTATGAATCACCTACCATGAAGACGGTGTCATACGTACTCCGATCCATAGGGCCGAAACGAGCGCCCTGTTGGGACAGCCTCTAGTCCTAACACCCGTCGTGAATTTACATTATTTTGTACAGCGAGTGTCGCCAAGGAAAGGGACAAAAAAAAGAAAAAGTAGGACACGATAAAGAACATGAAAAGGGCAAAAAGAATACATAGCCAAAAGTGCAAAAAATAAAGACCAGAACAAAGAGTCCTATGTCTGAAACCATTTGGGTTCATTCGGGGATCGAACCGAGACCTCGCACATGTTCCTGCAGAAGCAGAAGGGAAGAACTTCCCGAAGCACGAATCATACCACTAGACCAATGAACCGACAAGGCTTGTATTTGATTGGCAGGGTTCTTCCTAGTGCCTCTTAGACGCTGGTGCAGCACACGGCCACAATTTCACTCACCTCCATTTCGCGGACTGAGTGAGAGGACAAGATCATGACGAAACCAGCTTCCAACTTGGTAAGCCAAGACGCTTCTGGTTTTCTGTTCAACACTGTCAGGATCATAAAAGAAAAAGAAGAAAGAAACTCAGTCTTGACTACAAGAGACATTCCATTTGTTTGACGATACAAGCGACAGGCTACGCCTAGCAGACCGCGTCAAGCAAAGCTCGTCCAACCGTGTCCACATCATTTGCACCATCGCCCTATCAACCATCTTCCCTGCAACGCCGAGCTCCTGGCGTGAAGCCAAATGGCTGCCCTCGATCGTCGGCCCCGGCCGCACCGCCCAGTGCGTGCGCCATTGGCCAGCGACGAGAGCACGACAGACGACGCCGGCGTTCGCGTGCTGCAGGGTGGCCGCGACCGGGTCGACGGAGCCGAGCATCTCCAAGGTATGCACAGTACGCTCTTTAAGCGGCCAGCGTCTGGACACGCGGTCTGGACCTGATCATCGGATCGTGTCTTGCCGTGAAGATCAATTCGGCAGTATACGAAGCTCTGCGAAGGAATCCGCATCCGCATCCGCATCCGTCGGATCCAGTCCGTCACCAGGTGCTCGTCCAGTGCATCCAGCGCCGCCACGACCTCGGCCGACAGCTCAAACCCGTTGACGTCGGCATTCTCCCGCATCCGCTCCGACCGCACGCTTTTGGGCAGGGGCACCATGCCGTGCTGAAGCGACCACCGCACCAGCAGCTGCGCCGGCGTGCATCCGTGCTGCTTGGCCAGCTTCGTCACCACCGGGTGCCGCATCCGCATCCCGCGCACCAGCGGCGCATAGGCCTCCACCACAATGCCGTGCTTGGCGCACGTCTCCCGAATGTCGGTGCGCGTGTTGAAGGGGTGCGACTCGATCTGGTTGACCACGGGCTTCACGCGCAGCCCCTCGTGGCCGACGAGCTCCTCGACGTGCTGCGGCCCAAAGTTGGACACGCCGCCCGAGCGCACCTCGCCCGCCTTGATGGCGTCCTCGACGGCGCGCCAGCTGGCCCACCGCGCGGCAGGGCCGCCGTACGGGCTGTGCAGCAGAAACAGGTCAATGTAGCCCAGGCCGCATGCGGCCACCGACTGCCGGATGGACGCGCGCACGGCTTCGTAGGACGTGCGGTTCTCCGCCAGCTTGGACGTGTAAAAGACGTCGGCGCGGGTCAGCCCGTGCGCCGCCAGCGAGTCCCGCAGGGCGTGCCCCGCCTCCTTCTCGTTGTGGTACATTTGCGCGCAGTCAATCCGCGGTAGCCCTCGGCGAGACCGGCTGCGACGGCCGAGCGCGCCTCGGAGCGCGACATCATGTAGAGCCGAGCTGGATCTGCGGCATCGTGTGGCCGTCGGCGAGCTATCTTGGTCAGCCACTTGTACGATGGCATCGTGATGCGAGATTGTGCTTACCTTGACCCGGCTGGCGAGAGTGTACTTGGTGGAGGCCATTGTGTGAGTTGTATGTTTCAATCGTGATGATGCGTGTGATTGTCGTGAAGCTTCTGCGTTCCAGCGTGAAGTGAGGAGCTTCTTGTTCCCTCAATATGTGTCTGTTGCCGAGTACGTCACGGTTCTGCGCGGCTGGTCGTCCGCCCCGCGTCGGCGATGGGGCGGATGACTCAGCATCTAGGGCGGGCAACGGCACAAAGCGGCGGCACTAACCGGACGGCATCGGCCGACGTCATCGATCTCCTTCCGTTTGTAGTGATGACTTCATTTTGTACAAAGAACATTCGTCTGGAGTTGTTTTCAGATATCTCACGAGTTATCATTTAACTGCATGCACAGACTATTAACTTAGCCTCACCATGATACACTACAGACCAAGAGTTTCAACAATCTGCAAAAAATAAATAAACCGCAACAAGGTGTGGAGGAAAGCTGTTTGCTTCCAGACACCCACACAGCTGTAGTATCCGACGGGAAGGCTGGCGTAGGAAATCTTGCAAGGACCAGTGGTGAGCAAAAGGCCGGAGACACCGCACAGTAGCGAGTCGATAGCGTCGCGCGTGAGGTCGGTGTTCCATGTGTGCTCTGTGCGTTTTTTATTAGCAGCCTGCGGCACAGCCTTAGCCAAGGAATGTCTTGTCCTGTTTAGCGACGGGTAGCGGACTTGTTGCGCAGAGAAAGCCTGTTGACGGGTCACAGGGTAGAGCCGATGGAGATGCTCAGGATGTTCTGTGCACCAAAGACGTACATGACTTTTTCGTCGACGGCCACCATGTTGGGGAGACAAGCGTCATAGTGTCGTTGCCTTCGGCGCGGACGTTCATTCATGACTTTTCCACAGAAGCGGTGTAAATAATACGGCAGCTGTAAATCTTTCGCCCCTTCTACCTCCTTCAGAAGCATAATAGAAAATACCAAAATATCATATCCAGGAAAGCGATACCGGAGGGTGACCTCCACTGGGCATGTGGATCCAGCCTCTATTGACATGTATTCAGCCCTACCACATCAACTCGAAGCATTGAACACGTCTTCTGGTAATGTATCATCTCCACACATTGGAGGAGACGCTGCTGCACGACGGTTCCATATGTACTTACCTACAGAGGACATCTTCCACGTACGGCCATAGATACAGGAGAATACGGGATCCCGTCCGCTCTCCCCTAGTCAAACCTGTAATCGGCGGATTAGTAGTTGGGTCGGTGACGACCAGCGAATACCCGCTGCTGTACGTTTTTTTTGGTTTTCTTCTACTTCTTTTTGGGTCGAGATGCTTTGCTGGCCAATATATACGTTACAACCAGCAGCCTCCTCCACGTACGGCCATAGATACAGGAAAATACGGATCCCGTCCGCTCTCCCTAGTCAAACCTGTAATCGGCGATTAGTAGTTGGGTCGGTGACGACCAGCGAATACCCGCTGCTGTACGTTTTTTTTGGTTTTCTTCTACTTCTTTTTGGGTCGAGATGCTTTGCTGGCCAATATATACGTTACAACCAGCAGCCTCCTCCACGTACGGCCATAGATACAGGAAAATACGGGATCCCGTCCGCTCTCCCCTAGTCAAACCTGTAATCGGCGGATTAGTAGTTGGGTCGGTGACGACCAGCGAATACCCGCTGCTGTACGTTTTTTTGGCAATTTTTTCGTCAATCGTAGTTGCTGGCAGTAATCTATCACCCTGGTATTCGTTTGCGAGACAAAACATGTATTTTGGTCTTGACTCGGCGGCCTGGGATCTGGCCCAGAAGTGTTTCAACTTTAACAGCTCCAAGGTGTCCACAGGAGCTGCACCATGGTCATGGCTCAATCCATTTCGCCGAAGCGCTCTGTTTCGAGCAAAAGAGCCGCGAGTCGCGATGTTGACAGATGTCCTGGTGTCAAGGGTAGGCTTGTCGCTTGCTGCGACTGCCCTCGTCTCGAGCCCTTTGCACGTGAATCTGGGTGTGGGTGGAGCGCCACATTTCGTCATCGGGGCTTTGGGAGGGCAGTGCTGTGGGCCTTTTGCTGCGGCTTTCGCTGTGGGGAGACGATGAGGGGAAGCCTTGCATTTTGATCGTGAAATGCGGAGAAAGAGCGGACGCAACGGCCAGTCTTCAGTTTGGGAGCACACGTGATGTTCGTGACGTCTTTACTAGCGCTCGCTGTGCGGCATGACGACTGCAGTCGCGGCGTTGAGCATCCAGGGACCACGATGATTGGCGTGTCTGGATGAGGGACGAACAACAGCTGTGCAGGACGTTGCCCGATCCCATGCGGACACCTGATCCCGAACGAAACGAAACGAAACCCGCCATGCCAAGTACCCCGACCGCATCAGGTGCAGGCGAAGGCGAAGGCTCTGAGCCACCCGCCACAGATGGCTCGGCCACCGCAACTACACCCGGCATGGGCGCGCCTCCATCCCGGCAGGCGGTGGAGCCGCGATACAGCCGGGGCCGTAAGAGTCGTGGCCGCGGCCTACGGACAACGACGGGGTGGTACGTCGCCGCTGCGCCATCCTACGTGAACAGCACCTGCTAACCGGCAGTCTGACCTGCCGCCGTCGACACATTCGCTGCGACGAGCTGAAGCCGGTATGCAGTGCATGCAGTCGCATCAAGCAGGCATGCACCTACCGGCAGCTGACCACCAACATGCACACAGCGCCAGCACAGAGCACACCCAACACGCCAAGCCACTGCAGCGGGAGTAGTGTGGACAGGATGCACGTAGCTGCACCATCGTCGGCGACAGGGCCGGCACCACGTACCGCTACGAGCGCCAACACCGGCGCACGCACGCGCAGCAGAAGCAGCAGAAGTAGCACAAGCGGCAGTGGCCGGCAAAATGGTGTTACGACTGCAGTTCCATCCCTGCCGGTCGACGAGGATGGCCGCCGGACGGAGGCCCTCCACGACTACGACTACGACTGCGACTACGGCCTCGACAACACACAGACAGACATGCACGACACGCGCCCAGACCCGCGTGCCGTCGTGCCGGCATCACCACCGCCTGCAACAGCCGCCCCGGGCTCTCTATCTTGTCTGCCATTGCCACAGCCGCACCGCAACAGCCTCAGACGCGGCCTCGGCCCCGGCGGAGCGCTCGTGGACCAGCAACCCACAATGCCGCGCCCGTGGCTGCCCTCCACACAACACACCACACTCACTGGGCACGCCGTCGACGACGTACAGTCTCCAGCTCAGTCCCGGCCAGGTCCAAAGTCCCGCCCACGGTAACGGCAACGGCAGCCTGCACGATGCACCGTCCGTCTCGTCGGGCTGCGTGCCGTGTCCCAGGACCTGCTTGGGGGCGCCAGTGTGGGCTCCGTGTACTCCATGGTGCCCAACATCGAGTCGGCGACGGCGCAGTGGCTGGGGCTGTTGCTTGGCGACGCGACCCAGGACGCGGGCGATGGTTTGCCGGCGCTGGAGTGGGACGACGGCGCGGCGGGTGGACTGGATGTGTCTGGCCACGGGGCGGTGCCCTCGGCCGCGTCAGGCCCATCTTCCACGGCCGCCTCTGTCGGCAGCAAGGGCCATCCAGGCCTGCAGGAGCGCTCTGCGCGGCTGGTGGGCGCGCAGCAGCAGCTGGAGATGCAGGCGTGGCACGCGGCCATGCCCTCGAGCTGCTGCCGCACGAGCACGCGCTGTTCCGGCACTTTGTGCTCCGCATCAGCTGCACCATGGACCTGTTTGACCCGAAAAAGTCGTTTGGCACGTTTGTGCCGCACCTGGCCATGCACAACGTGGGCCTCATCCACGCCATCCTGGCGCTGTCGGCGCGGCATCTTTCGCTGCAGGCCAAGGCCGACGGGGCGGCGGCCTCGTCCGCGCGCGCCGCGGCCCCGGCGAGAACGAGGCCGTGCGCTACTACTACAAGACGCTCCACTACGTCCAAAAGGCCATGGAGTACGACACCTACAAGACCAGCCTCGAGCTGCTGGCCACGTCCATCATCGTCTCGACCTACGAAATGCTGGACGGGTCCCGCCGGGACTGGGAACGCCACCTGCAGGGCGTCTTTCTGATCCAGCGCTCCCAGGTCATCCACGGCGACTCGGGCGGGCTGCGGGCCGCTGTCTGGTGGTCCTGGCTCTGCCAGGACGTGTGGGCCGCCTTCCGCGAGCGCCGCAAACCCCTGACCTTTTGGCAGCCGACGCGCCGCCTCGACGAGCTCGACCCCTACGAGCTGGCCGCCCGCTCCGTCTTTTACTTTGCCCACGTCGTGGCCTTTTGCTCCACCGAAGAAACGGACAAGCACCGCGCGTCGCCGGCCGCCCGCATGGCCCAAGCGGATGCTCTGCTCGAGAGCCTGGCGGACTGGCGGCTGCACCACACCGCGGAGTTTGAGCCGCTGCCAACGCCAACGCCGACGCCGGCGGACGGCGACGCCCCCTTCTCCCCGATCTGGATCCACCCGCCGGCGTTTGGCGTGGCCGTCCAGCTGTATTACTGCTCCTTGGTTCTCCTTGCGCTCCACCGCCCCCTCGTGGGCGACCTCGATGCGTACCTGCAGCAGCGCAAGCCATCCAGCGCTACGTCGCCGTCGTCTGCGGCATCGCCATGACCACCACCGCCCGCGCCAGCGCCAGCGAAGACGCCTCGTGCATCATGTGCTCGCAATGCCTCTACATTGCCGGCCTGTCGATGGAGGACCCAAGCGGCAGAGGGCCGTGCTGGGGCTGCTGGAGCGGTGTCGACAGCGCGCCGTGTGGCCGGCCACGCCTCTCGGCGACGAGCTGGCAAGGAAGTGGCAGGAGTCAATGTAGTGTGGTGTGGCGACGTGTGCGTGTGTGGGGGGGGGGATGGCACTTGTACAATGTATTGATAACAGCGCTGTATTTTGGTCGTCCTCAAAAAAACGTTTCATCTGCCTGCAAGGCGAGGATACAGACTATGCAGACGGCGCTCTGCCCGCCGACCCGCAAATCTCCATCCAGCCGACCGTCTGCTTGGCCACCGCCGCAATGCCCTCCTCGATAATCGTCGTGTGCGGCGCCGTGCCCAGGCGCCGCTTCAGATGCCCGTAATAGTCGTCGAGCGACAGCCGGTCACATTGATTTTCGACATGCCGCGGCAACACACTGCCGCATTGTGTCCGCGGGGAACCCATTGGTGCCGTGCAGCACCATGCGCACGCGGCCGCCGATCTGGCTGCGGATCGTCGAGAGGGTCTCGTAGTCCAGCGGGGCCCCTGCGGCCCATACTCGCCGTGCACGTTGCCAAACGCCGGCGCCAGCGCGTCCACGCCGGTCGCCACAAAGTCCTCGACCTCGTCGGGCGTCGTCATGCTCGCCAGCAGGCCGGCCGTGTCTTGGACACCGTCTTCGCCGCCCTCGATGCGGCCCGGCTCGGCTTCCGTGTAGATGTGGCGCGCATGGCAGTAGGCCACCAGCGCCTTGGTTCTGGCCAGATTTTCGGCCTTTTCGTAGTGCGACATGTCGACCATGATGCTGTCAAAGGGCAGCGTGTCGGCCGCACGGCGGATCAGGGCCTCGTCTTGCGCGTGGTCCAGGTGAACGGCGACGGGCACAGAGGCACGGCGGGCGGCGTCGGCGCCGCTGCGCACGAGCAGGCCATTGCTGTATGTAATGGCCAGGGAAAGAACTGCAGAATGAGCGGCGACCGGGCCTGTTCGGCGGCCTGGATCAGACCCAGGATCTGCTCCAGGTTGTAGGCGATGGCCGCAATGACACCGTACTGGCCGGCCTCGGCCGCAGACAGGATCTGGTGCGTCTTGTTGGAAGCTTTCCAGTCGGCCATGGCGGACATGGGGGGAGTGTCTTTGTTTGGACGGGGTGATGCTGTCAGGTTGTCAGTCTGCTCGAACTTGACAGGACGTACCCCCAAATATGATGAAATAGACGTAGAACTAAAGGAAATAAAAGAGAAAGAGGCGGAGAGTGTTCTTCGGTATCGACACATCCATTTCCTTGATACGGCAATGCGTGTGCACTGCAATGGAGCCGCGGCGTCTACCATGATCCACATCTCGTCTCGGGGGCAAGCTATCCCGAGCAGACAGCATTGACAACTGGAGTACTGGTGACTTGTACAGAGGCATTGTGCGAGGGGGGGGGGTGAGTGGCTGAGATGACGATCAACGGTGCAGTGAGCAGCATTTCGGATGTTCGTCTCGATGCCAGCAGAAACGCATACGAAGTATGAAGAATGAAACTTTATTCCGCCCGGAGGCACCAAGCCTAAAGGGCTCGCATACGAAGTATGTAACGGATGAGGTCATACAAGGAGAAAAAAGAGCTCTGGAAACCCACCCTCACGATAGAACACAACACGACGATCAACACAAAAGACAATAGACAAAAGACCCCTCAGACGGCGTTGTCGCAGTCCCCTGAACAGCGCAGCACTCTTCGATCCTTTCTGTGTCGACGAGCTTGTCGATACTGCATGCGGCCAGGAACATGACCGTCTCACATTAGCTATTCCCGCTCCATGGAAGACCTCGGCACGAGGTAGAAAACTCTGTTTTAGGTGCGTAATGACTAGCAAATTGACGGTAAAAAATACAGCTGGAAGTAGCATGTCCTTGTCAATCAACGTATGACGTGGGACAAAATGTAGGGAAAGGCAAAGGCAAGAGAAGAAGAAGCATGTTTCTGTAAAAGGATAAAGAAAGAAGTAAAAGGGGAGAGAAAATGTATGGGGAAAAAAAGACAAAAAAACAAAAGATGGGGTCTGTCCGTGGATCGAACACGGGACCTCTCGCAAGTTGTACTCAGGGTAGGCCCTAAGCGAGAATCATACCACTAGACCAACAGACCTTTTGGTGATGAAAAAATCTCCTTGTATTTCTGTACTTATCCTGTTGTCGCACTGCCCGTGGTAAGTCGGACGTGACTGAACAAAATCGAGTCTTATCCGATCGCTGCCCATACCATTTCAGGTTTCCCTAGATGGCCTGCCACACTTCACCTTCTCATAGGGACATTGACATGGCAGGAGAAGAGATGTCCCGTTAGTCTAACATTATCGTCCTGCTGATGGCATGCTAAACGGCCGTCTCAAGACAGCCGTCCACGGACGATTGCCCTCTCTGTCCAAGGATCGTGCTGCTCGACACTCACCACGATGGTAGCATTGAGCGTGGGTGGTGGTCATGTACATGAAGCAGCGGCTGTACGAGGACAGATGGAGAGATGTAGACCAATTCTTACCGTGGCTGGCCACACTATCGATGTGCTGCCGTAACCCAGCTTTGTCACCGCCTGTAGCCGTCCAGCCACGGAGCTCAAGCAGCTAAACGAAACCAGACAAACGAAACCGGACAAAAGAAAACAGACTCGACTTATACCCTACTGCATAATCATCAAACGTATCTACCGCTGATACTGTACGATGCCTTCTGTTCTGGCTGCTGTTACACACAGTTTGCAGAGTTCCTCACTGACAGATCTTGCACTCACCCCGTACGCCTCGCTCTCCCAAACAATTCCACAGGCCTGTCCCCAGTCTCGTCATGCTGCACTCCCTAATCAAAGACAATGGCCGCCTTGATGACGGTCTTGTTAGCCATGGCGTCAAGGCACGCCTGCCACTCGTGGATGCTGTACGTCTTGTTGACGATGCCGTCGACCTTGACGCGGCCGCGGGTCAGGTAGTCGATGGCGGCGGGAACTTGTACGTCTGGCTAAAGGAGCCCACAATGGTGATTTCCTCCTTGAAGATTTTGTTGGGCGAGAACTGGACCGTGTCGTCGTCGTTGTAGACGCCATACACCACGAGCTTGCCCGCCTTGGTGACGTAGTGGATCGCCTGCTCCAGAATGGCGGCGCTGCCGGTGGCCTCGACCACAATGTCGAAGCCGTAGGGATTCGCGGCCCGGAGAGCCTGCAGCGCCTGGGCCGCCGCCGCCGTGTCACGGGGCAGCTCGACAAACTCGTCGGCGGCCTCGAGGGACCGGGCCACGTCCATCTTCTGGCCGGGCGGGGCGGCCAGCACGGTGCGGCAGCCGCCGTTCTCGCGCAGCATCTGGGCCAGCACGAGGCCCGTGGGGCCGGCGCCAAAGACCAGGACGGACGAGCCCATCTTGGGGGCGATGCGGTCGAGGCCGTGCGCCGCACACGAGGCGGGCTCGAGCAGGGTGGCGTCGGCATCGCTCAGCGTGTCGCTGTGAAAGGGGAAAACGCGGTGCGCCGGGTACGCGGCGTACTCGGCAAACCCGCCGTCGAGCATGACGCCGTGCGCGGCAAGCGCTCGCAAAACAGCTCCTGGCCGCGGCGGCAGTAGTGGCAGGACGCACAGACTTCCGAGTTGTCGGCGACGACGCGGTCGCCCACGCAAAAGCCCGACACATTGCTGCCGTACGCGGCAACAACACCGACCGTCTCGTGGCCGGGCACCAGCGGGAAGACGGCGCCGAACTCGCCGTGGTGGATGTGGACGTCGGTGCCGCAGACGCCGCAGGCCTTGACTTTGACCAGGACATCGTGCGGCCGGACCGGCGGCAGCGGCTTGGTGACGACGGAGAAGTTGGTGGCCGAGGCGTATTCTGGACCAGAGTTAGGGCCACGACACACTTGCGAGGAGCAGCAGGCGACCACGTACCCAAGGCCTGCATGGAGCTTGGCAGGTTGAACTTGTCGGTGCTGTCCATGATGGAGGTTGGGCGAGGTCGGCGTGCAAGAGGGCAGAACAAGACGGCAGAGCTTGTCTGGTTTGCTCCCTCGACTGTCGGTGCGTCGCTGGGCGAGGATGACTCGTATAAGACGATTCTCGTTTGCGGCCCAAAGAGCAGGGTGGAGATACGTCGTCGCGGTTTCGGACGTTCTCGCTCCTCGTCGCAACGGCGTTCACTGCCCAAACGAGCAGGTCAAACGTGGCGTGCGGGGAAGAGGAGGCACGAGAGCCGACACAGATGACAACACGACCTGCGGCACGCTGCGACCGGTCCGAGGCCGGACCAGCGCCACGCGGAGAAGCAGAGGCGTGTCGAGACACCTGGAGACGTGGCCGATAAGAGCCGCCAATGACGGGTTGTGTGGGCGGGTCGCCCCCATGTGCCATGGCACTCGTGCCCTCGCATCACTTGCCCTCGCCTGTCTCCCCTCTGGCGCTCTGTGGGCACGTCTGGAGGTGGCGGGCACGAGCGGTGCGCGGATCTGGGGCGATGGTGTCCTGTTCCTTGGCTTTGACGTTGCTAGCGTATCCTTGTACGGTATCAGTCTCTTGTCTTCAAGATCTTGTTCGTCTTGTGCTTCTCGCGCCGCCGTCCCCACTTTGTCTGGAAGCATCCCGTTGCGAGGGACACGAAACATGACGACGTGAAAACAAACATGCAATGTAGTGCAGCGTCTACGGTGTACAAAAAGCCATCGTCGACGCTTCTTCTCATCACTCTCTGGCGTAAATCCAGGACCCTTGGCGACTTGCAGGGACCATCTCGGATGAACACAGTCGTATGGGCTTTCTTTCGTTGTTTCTTCGCGTCTCGAGGGAAGCCGTATCACACTCCCTGTTTCTGACCGTGTGGCATCCTTGCTGATCCTTTGATGATCATCTGGTCCCCATCGCCCCATTTCCTCGCCTCTTTGTCAAGCCTTGGCCGATCTTTGCCATGCCCCCGACCGGTTTCCCAAGATTTGGACAATCCCACTTGCCAACCCACTGGTCCTATTGCGCTTCCCGGATCCACACCCCGGGTTTTTGGTCCCCGCAAGATAAGAGACGGAGGCGGAGGCCAAGATGAGGCAGCCCAACTTGTACAGAATCCCCTGTACAAAGTACGAAGCAGAGACGGGCCAACCAAGGACAGCTGAGCGCACCGAGGTCATCGTTTCCGTGAGAACAAGGCAGAACCGACCCTGGGAAGCACCAGACACCAATCTCCGCCATGGGCCGCGACACGAAGAGCCTTACTATGGCCTCCCAGGCACATGGCTCACCTTTTGGATCCAGATGATGGTCCCGGGTCGTGGTCGGCATCGGCAACGGCCTCAGCACGTCGACGGCGTACGAAGCTGCACGGCCGGTGCCCAGTGGGGTCAAGCTTGCGCCTAGATCAATATCGGTATACATTGTTCGAATTGATCCGAGATGATGGCGAGTCGTAAAGCCGCGATTGTCTGCTCCTCCACCGACATTCGTCCGCGCGTTTCAACCATGGCAGGTTCGTTAAGTGGCCATACAGCAGCGTCGTCTTCCACGTACGGCCATAGATACAGGAAAATACGGGATCCCGTCCGCTCTCCCTAGTCAAACCTGTAATCGGCGGATTAGTAGTTGGGTCGGTGACGACCAGCGAATACCCGCTGCTGTACGTTTTTGTCGGCATCGACCATCTATTTTTTTTCGACATCGTGTTTTGTCGGTATGGATGCACTGCACAGCCGTGACACATACGAAGAATCCATCTTCTGGGAAAGGTAGTCCATCAGCCAGCGCTCTGTACGCCCGCCTCCTGACGGCGTATGAGCAGCATCCTCGCACATCGCGTCATGCCACCGCTGCCGCCATGTTCACCATCAGGCCTGAACAGCTGTACCGGATGGTGTACAACTGCAGGCGGGCCGACGAACGCACAGACCGGCTCCTGGCCCCTCCCGTGCAAGACGTCACCCCCGCATACGCCCAAGACTCCCACGACTCGGACAAGGAAGATGGCTCGGACATGGACTCTAGGCAAGTCTGATATAGAATTGGAAAAAGAAAGGAACATATCGACTCCTGTGCCGGGCGTCGGGTGGTATTAAGCAATAGTAAAACACAAAATGCCCTATTTGGTGGGAGAGAGTCTGCCGCTTGCTGCAGCCTCCTGTATGCCATCCCACCGTCCTCCATGTCCATCAGATCCAGATCTACCCGGTCTATTTCTATTGTCGCTTGCCAAAATAGCACAGTTGACCAAAGCTGCTTTTGTACACCAAAGAGGACACTGTCCTGTCCAAATTTATACCCACCTGAAACGAACTCCGGAATGCTGCAAAAAGCTAAATTTTCCAAAAAAAGAAACAAGAAAAAATAAACGCCTGCTCAAAGTATGCACCAAGAAATACCAATGGGCATCTCAAAAAGAAGAAAGAGAAGAAAAGAAGAAAACGAAGCGTACAGCCCATCCGAGACTCAGATTCGCTTCACCACTTCACGTTCCAACACTTCGATCTCGCCCGTCTCGGCCAGCCGCCGCCGCTCCATGACCCAGCGGCTCTCACCGCTCTCGGGCTCCTCTTCCATGACATACGAGATGCTGTCCGAGGAGCCCTTGTGGCGGTGTCCAGCGCCTCGACTGGGCGGCGCGACGACATGGGCGGGATGGGTGGGGCCGGACCGCGCGCGGCGACACGGGCGATGCTTCGCTCCGTTGGAGCTGTTGCTGTTGTTGTTGCAACACCTGCTGCTGCCTCCGCAAACCTCCAGCTGATTTTGCATTTGCTCCGTCTCGCGCGCCTTGACTTGCAGCTGTTGCTCGAGATCCAGCACCTCCGAGTCGTGCGTCTGCTTCTGGCGCAGCTGCTGGCGCTGGTCTTCGGGCACCACGTGTCTGTCGGCGTGGCCGCGGCTTCCGCCGTGGTTGTTGCTATTGCTGCCACTCCCCACACGCCGCGGACTGCGCATCCACAGCATCGACCCCGACGCCGAGCTAATTGCACTAATGCCCGCCGCAGCGTCGTCGCCCGCTTCCGAGTTTCCAGGCATGGCCCCATGGACCCCGTGGCCCCCAGCATCTCGTCCTCCTCCTCCATGACGGGCGGACAGTTGCTGCCGCCACTGCTGGCGGCCGGTGGGATGGGCGAGGCCGGCATGGGTAGCATGCTGCTACCGCTGCCACCGTAAGCTCCACCTGCACTGGTTACAGGATGCAGACTCGTTAGTGTCGGGCTGCCACCGTCGCTGCCGTTCTCCGAGCTGAGACCGCTACTGGCGGCCCCGCGCGGCGAGAAGCTCATTCCACTTCCGCCGCCACCACCGCCACCGCCACCGCTACCGCCACCGCTACCGGAAGCCATGCGGTAGTGATACTGCGCCGGCAGCGGGTACTGCTTAGCCACCAGCTGGAGCTGCGATGGCGTGGGTCCGGGGAAGGGCGAAGAGGCGTTATCACGGTCGCCCCGATCGCGAGTGTCTCTGCTGATGTTTGCCTGGGCGAGCATAGGACTGCCTTCGCGGCTGGAGTTGACACTGCTGCCGCCGCCAAAGGTCCGACTCCGCAGGCGCAGGAGCGCCGACAGACTGAGGTCGCTGTTGTCGCCCTCGGCCGCATACTGGGCGAGCTGTGCCAGCCCGGCGAGCGGAGTTCGCTGCTGCTTCCATACGGTGGCACCGCCAGAGACATTACGCTGTTGCGGTTGGAATACTCGGAGCGCTCGGTGATGGGCGTGAGGTTGGGCTCGCGGGACACGACGCGACCGGACGTGCTGCGGCCAAGGCCGTCGGGGATAAAGTAGCCACCGTTGGCATACTGGACCACATTCTTATCCGTGCCAGCCCCATTACTGTTGTTGTTGTGGCTGTTCCGCGACGACGGTTGCGAAAGTGGGGCCGAGTAAAAGTTAAACTCTTGGCCGTAGAATCCGTCCATGTCGTTGGCCAGGGCCTCAGCGTTGGCTTCGGCGATGATGGCGTCGTCGTCGAGATCGTAATCGTCCATGTCCTGCGTGTATGCATCGGCGTCGTCGTCAAAGTCGTACTCGTAGTCCAGGTCGCGGTCGCTGGTAAGGTTGTAGGCCAGGTGAGAAGACGAGCTCGGCAGGCCAGCCAGCCGGAAAGGCCATCGCCCTGTTCTCCCAACACTTGTGCAACCGTGGCGACAGGCGATGAAACCTCGATAACGCTGTCGTCTGCACCGAGGCTTAGTCCTTGCAAGCCCAGACCGGTGCCTCGGATATCGTCCATGTTGAATGTCGACGGGGAGCTGGTGGGCTCAGGCGAGAAGCGCGTCGACGACGAGTCGCGGCGGAACTTACCCGACGCGGCAGCTACATGAGCAGCGGCGGCCAAGGCTGCTTGATACGCGTCGACGCGCTCGGCATCCGTCATGATAGGCGGAAGCTGCCTGCGCAGGGCTGTCAGCGAGTCTTCGCTCTTGCGGGCCGGTGCAAACTGCGAGGAGAGCATGGGCAAGGATGGCGAGTCGGCGGTCAGGACCAACTGTGCTGGGAGTCCACCATATGCCATCCCAGCCACACTCATCGATGTATGCGCAGTCGACTCGGCGCCATGCGACTTGTCCGACATTTCGGACGATGGCACGTCGAGATCACGGCGGGCAGAGGCCGTTCCCGGCCCAGACGAGGCGGCTTCGATAGCAGCCGCCATGGCAGCACGTTGGGCCGCTTGGGCGGCAGCAAATGCGCCGGGGATCGGCCGACCGTATTGGTCTGTATCGTCGAGATCAAAAAGGTTCTCGTCAAAGGCGGGGCCCAAAGCCTCGGCCTGGCCAAAGTCGAGCTCATCAGCAAGGCCTTGGTCGTAGTACAGATCGTCACCATAGGAGTTGCTCGGATCGAGTTGCGGTTGCTGGGCGTTGGCTAGTGCCTGAAGGCCTGGCTGCGGCTGCAAAGTGACTGTCGGGTCGGCGGTGCCGAGATCATTGTCGTTTTCGTACTGGCCTAAATCCTCATTGTAGTCCGCGTCGCCGCCGTAGTCGTCGCCGTTAAAGTCCTCGTAGTCGCTCTCTTGGGCGTCTGCGTGCGCCTCGACCGTGCCTGCCTCCGCATTGTTCTCGTCCGTGTTCGCGTCCGCATCGATACCGGCGTCAGTATACTCATTGAAGCTGGCCATCTCGTTTGCCGTGCCGGTATCGTTGGCATGCTGGGCATCCACGGGCGATACCAAATCGGGAGTATTGCCCATGGTCACGGCAAAGCCAATGGTGTGCCCGGCAGCGTCACGCGGTGTGGCGGCAATTCCAGCACCGGTCGGGCTGACAAGCGAGGAGGCCGGGTTGGAGCGCTGAAAGACGAAGCCGGCAAAATTTTCCTGGTCATTGTCCGGGTCCAAGCCCTCTGGGTCGTCGTCTTTGGCCTTGGTGCGCACCGTGGGTTTCTCGTCGTTGAGGCTTAGGCCGCCCAAGCCTGGGGCCACATCGTCATCGCCGAGCCCGCCAAAGGGAATCTCCTCTTCGTAGTCATCTTGCTGGCCAAAGAGGTGGCCGTCGTCTTCTTCGTATTCGTCGTACTCGTCGGCGTCGGCGTTCACGCCTGGGATGCGCTCTTCCAGGCCGCCGTCATCCATCATGGCATCGTAGTCGTAGCCCTCGTCGTCAAAGTCGTCGAAGCGCGAATCGCGCGTACCCATGCCGTCTCTGTCGTCGTCTGACGATGCCGTGGTGGCCTTCTTCTCGGCCTGCTTCTGCCGATGGCGCTCCTCGAGCATCTTCTCTTCGCTGGCGGAGCCAATCATGAAGCTGAAGCGTGATGAGGTGCTCTTCATGTGTTTCGGCAACGCAGGCGCAGACGGCATTGAGGCCACCGACGCGGGCGTGGTGGCTGACGTTGATGGCAGACCACCAGTCGTTTCGTTGCCGTCGGTGGCGTCGGCGTCGGCGTTGTCGGTGGTGTTCGTGTTGGGCGACAGGTCGTCGGACAAGGACACATTGCGTGACTGCGTAGTGCCTGTGGATGGCGACGATTTCAGAGAGAGGTGGCATCGGCCGAGGCAACTCGCGACCGCGCAGACGTCGATGCGGTGCGTACCGAAGACGAGGAAGGGCCTTCGCTGGTGGTGGGTCGTTCTGGCAGGGGTTTCTCATCAAACGAAAGCGTGCGGTTCTCCTGAAGAGTCTGCAGCGTGTTCTCGGAGGGCGTGCGCATGGGGCCTTCACGCAGGTCGGCCACTGGCTGTGGTTGGCCCAGTGGTAGGCCCTGTGCCTGTCCTGGTCCTTGCTCTTGTTTTGGCAAAGGGACCACATGAGTTTGTGTTGCGTCTGGTGTAACTGATGCGTTTCGGCTGGACGGGTAGGGCGAGGAGGATGGCGTCGGCTGTGGCGTCGTGTGAGACAAGTGTGCGGAGCTTGTGTGTGTCGACCTCGGATGCGGGGCGGATGTCGCGTCGAGGCTTGTGGAAGGTGTATTTGAGGCGGGAGGGGGCTGTTGTGGTGGTTGAGGTTGCTGGCTTGTTTCAAAGGGCTCGTCGCCGAGTTGGATCGTGGACTGCCGCCGGCATTTGCTATAGCAGCCATAGCCGCAGCGGCCGCTGTCGATGACGTTGCCATTGGCGCATCCGGCGGTACAACGCGGCGTGGCCCAGGAGCACTAAAGTCGTGGACGCGCGTGCCGCGGATAGGCACATAGACAGGACCGTCAGCGTTGGCCGTCGACGTACCGGCGACGTCGGATGCGCCCACGCCCGTCTTGCGGCGGCGAGCAGGGTCGACACGGGGTTCTTGCGCAAAAAGGGCAGGCTCTTTTTTGTCCGAGCGTTCGCAGCTGCTGCTGCACTGGCTGCATTACTGTTTGCCGTGGTGTGGGAACTGCTGGAGCTGTGGTTGTACGCCTCGTTGGCGATATTGGCGGCTGCGGCGGCTGCTGCAGCCGCCGCCGCTGCAGACGATTTGAGGTCAGTCGGCGTGACAAAGGACGACGCTGACTTGCTGCCTGACCGGGGGTCCTTGTTGTTGTTGGCCCTCCTTGTGCCGACTGGTATGGCCGTGATGCGAGGTTCGTGTTGATGGGCGGAGGAGGCGGTTTCGCGCGGGACATGCGACGCTCGTGCGTGCCGGACACTGGTGGCGGGGCATAGCCGTGTTTGCTGGTGATGCTGCCGTGTTGGACATGGACGAGGGTGGCCGCTTCGATGCGTTGACTGCTGCTGCTGTTGCCGCTGCTGTTGACAGATCTTGGGCGCCTTGCCGCCGAAGGTGAGCCAGGGCGAGGCCGCCGATGAAGCCCGAGCCACCCGATTTCGCTGGCTGGGGAGAGGGGAGGGCTTGTTGATCTGGGGTGAAGAGTAGATGCGTGGTGTGGGGTGCGCGGAGGGCTGTGTCGGTTGTGAAGGAGGTCGTCGGTTGCCGAGCGAGGTCGAGGGCGCAGAATGGGATGCGCCGAGGGGAGGGAGGTTCGAGTTTGCGTCGGGCACGTCATTGCCGCCGAGGAAGTCGTAGTTGGCATCGGACGAGACGGTCGCCACCGACGCGACGCGGGCAATCGGTGGGAGAGAAGGTGGCATGTTGGACGCGGAGATGCGGAGGGTGGTGATGTGGTGCCTGTGGGACCTGTAGGACCTGTGGTTCCTGTGGTTCCTGTGGTTTCTGTGTTTCCTGCGATGCTTGGTCCCGTGGTAGTCATCAGGGCTGCTGTGCCGCCCGTACTGCCGCTCGAGAGCGGCCGCTGTGTCGGCACGACCGGGTGTTGTGGTTGTTGTTTGCCCGGCAGGGCGGCCGGGTCCCAGGCTGTCAATTCATCTGTGCCGGGTGGTACGGGGGACGTCGGCGTGGAGTACGACGGCCCTCGTCGATGGTGAAAGCGAGAGAACATGGCTCTTTGAAAGAGGGAAGACGGGAATGGAAAGGTTGCAGAATGAGCAGAGCGAGGCAAAGCGCCGTAAGATGAAGAGTCGAAGAGAGGAACCCGACGGAGCCTGAGTGGGAAGGCTGCCAAGTCAGCAGCGAGCGACGCCGTTCGAGATGACGCTGGGACCGCCAGACGCGCCAAAACGAAGCCAAAGCTAACGAAGCCACACGAGGGAGACCTCAAAACAGCTGAGAAGCCGCTGTTCACGAAACCGCTGTGCACTCCCAGGGCAAGGACAGGGCTTCCTTTACTCGGGAGACACGAGCAGGGCTGTGTGCATTTCGTGCCGATCGGTCGCTTGTCGCCTGTCGCCTGTCGCCTTGCAGTTGTTCTGGTTGCCCGTTCTCGTTTTCTTGCTTTCTTGATCTTCTTGGTCGTATTGTGGTCTGTCCGATTCTCGTATTGGCTATTGTTTACCCAAACCCAGGGTGGTCGCGGTTACCACTTTTCTTCGGGCGGACATTCCCCTCAAGGTGCTACGCGGTTAGAGAGGCAGGCGAGATGCAGGAGGAAGGCGCGCATGGCAGGTGGCTGTTGCTTTTGCAGTCCACAAACAGAAAGAGCGAGGACAACAAAGGCGACAAAAACAAAGAAGGAAGCAAGGAAGCAAAGAAGTGCGCTACATGGCGCCGCCTGCTCCTTTCCTTTGTGCTGCTGGGTTTTCGCAGTTTTGGCAGTACGAGTATTGGCCGCACAGCGTCGTATTGAATCCCACTATCCGCATCACTTCGTGCATCTTCTTCAGCGCCTCATTGCCTCATTGCCTCATTGCCTGCCTGCTGCGAGTCTTTCCTGGCGCTGTTGGTGGCGTGCCTGCCCCCGTACTCCGTTGAGATTCAAGAGAATGCACCAATAGGGTGAGGCCTGGCAGGGTCAACGCAGGTTCGAGGAAAGAGCCAGTGAGACATTTTGTGGGGCGCTCGTTCTAGCAAACTCCTTGTCCAACGGACTGCCACAGGGGTGTCCATAGCCAATACGAGTCCTGAACAGTGTTACAGGTAAAGCAACGGCTACTTCGTAGTGAGCCCTGTTCTTCGTACAACGTATGTCATGATCAGAACTTCGAGTACGAAGTAGAAGCAACACAGTGGGCTTACTGACATGACTATCTTTCCGCGAAACGAAAAAGTCATCTTTGGGCTGCAGACACAGCATTGGGGAGTTGGCAACATGTGATGTCGATCTACGAGCGTAGTGAACTTTTTCCCAACGGCATGGACTCAGACTCTGCCATCAACACCATAGGGACTTGAAGTGGATGATAGCCCAGCCCACCGGAACAACACGTCACCGTTTCAGGTTCATGTCTTGGCTCTGTCAGTGGCACAAAAACACAAAGATGCAACTCGTCAAGCTTTACCTACAGAGGCAAGATTTGCGCTAATAAGGGGGCCACACGGGCCGCACATCTCTGAAGCAAAGGCCGGCGAGGCGTTGGAAAGCCAATATACAGGGGCCCTGTCTCCGTCTTCCTTTCACGATGTCGGGATGCTCCTTAATCGGTGGTCAATCGTGAGAGCCTGGCTTGCATGCGGCTCTCTAGAGCGACACCTGAGTGGTCGAGTTAGATGCAGGTTCTGCGCAACTGCACGAACAAATCAGAGGCTACAAAATCCACAACACTGCATTTTACTCTCCACTATCGCAATGCGGTTTGCAAGCTTTGCGTCACCATCGTTACTGTCGTTCGCTGCCGCTTCCGACAGAACTCTGTGGTTCAGGTTTTGAGATGAGTCGGGTCAGCCGAGGATATCAGTGAGACTTCCCCTCCTTGTTTGGCTTCTCAAAGTCATCGTCCGTTGGATTGGCCATTTTCTTGTCCGCTCCTCAACCCGACGTCTCAGGCCGCTCGTCGTGCCACGGCATCTTGGCAACCAGTCCGCCGGTTCGTACAGGCCCCACTTGCGAAATGGACTGGGGATTGAAGCTGGAAGCTCGGTGCTGTTTCCTCAGTCTACTTATCTGAGCCCAGTGTACGACGTACTTCATATGCATGGTAGTTTGGTTCGTGCGCCGTACATCGTACTCCGTGGCTGCACGTCCATGTATTGTTGCCAGGCGGCTTGGCTTCACACGCGCCCAGAGACCTTGCTTTTACAGCTGGTGCCAGTGGCCAGTGAGTCCTCTTTAGAATCTCTGGGGTGAGCGCATCGCCCATGGGACGCGTCTTGCGTTAAGCTGCTAAAAGCCACGCCGCACACCATGACCAATGAAGAGTGCTATACCAGCTTCGCATCAGCATCCTCTTGAAATTTTGCTGTATCAGGGCTATCAAGAAGCCGACCCACGTTACCATGAGCCGAAGTCGGATTCGTGCCGTAGCCGACTCCATTGAAACACGGGGCTCCGAGGCCACCGTCTCCGTGCCCGGCGCCACAGAGATCCGAGCTTCGCAATAACCTCCGAGACGAGTAGGCTGTATGAATGGGTGTGCTGTAAGGCGACAGCTGGAAATCATCTAGGTACTTCGCTGAGTGTCAACAATATATTGACGTTGCAAACAAGAGCTGGCCGTGGTAAGAGTCCAGGGTTAAGGCTTAAGCTTTAGCAAACGAGTATGGAACAATTCCACACTGGATGGAGGCATTCTTTTATTTGGAAAGCCGCAATCGCCTCTTCATCGGTTGTCGGGTTGTCGTGTTGCCCACCACCTGTTGTGATGAAGGCCAGGGTGAGCAAACGCCACGGGGGGAAGGAACGATGGTCACAGCGACGGGCCTTCCTAATCGACAACACTGCCGGCCCACGCTACCCTTTGCACCTTCCTCTGTGACAGCAAAAGAGGGGATATGGCAGAAGCGTTGGCCAGCGCAGAGCGGCAGCCGTGGACCGGTTGCTCCTTTACAGCAGCGCGGTTGACCAGGAAAGATGCCCAAGTATCCAACTGCTCATCACCACCCACATCAAACACCAACGAACACACCACAACTCTTCCTCCAGCACGATCCTAGTAACATTCTTAGAGCACCATCCGACCGACCTACGTACAAGCATCTAGTACCCTGCATCTTCGTCATCAACACTCACCTACTACCAAAGCTTTAGTGCGTATCGGCCAGACATGGGAAACCAGCACTCTGTTGAGCGTCAACTCCGCCACGCCCGCCGCAAGCCGGTCAACGAGGAGACGCTGAAGCAGCTGGACAAGGTTTTCTGCCAGAACCCAGACAACGCACACGACGGCGTGTGGAATGTGGTGCGGACACCAGGTGTCGAGCAACGGCGGCGTGGCCAGGGCGCCAAGCAACGCTACACGCAAGCCCGCCAAGCGGTACACCTGTCTTTGGCTGCCTCTCACGGGCATCTTGTTGGCAGCTCCGAAGCCAACAACGGCCCTAACCGTGCCGGGAACGACGGTGATGTCGAAAGCCCAGCATGGGTGAACTGTGTCGGCGAGCAGGCAAACACGCCTCTCGTGGTTGTGAAGCCCGAGTCCCTCCAGCAGCTTGTTGCATCTTGGCCGATGCACATCACCTTCGACAGCGAGTTCGTGCCATTGGCTCTGGGCACTCGTTTTCGGACATTACGTGCTCGACCAACGCTGTGCTCGTCGACATGACCCTCATGAAACGGGTGTCCATGGTCGACAATGGCGAAGACGGCATCGTCTGCATCACCATGCCGGTGACGACCAAGACCAGCAAGGCCGAAAAGGCGGAATCGGAGCCCGGCGGCACACATGCACAGCCGGCCACCAACCGCAGCCGCTGCCTCGCCCGCGTACAGGCCGGCGTGACCATTCGAGAACTCAATGAAGAGCTGGACAACCGGGGCCTGGCTCTGCCAAACATGGGTGCATACGACGGCCAGACCGTGGCCGGTGTGATGTCAACAGGAACACACGGGTCTGGCATCGAGTTTGGGCCCATGGCCAGTCTGATCCGCGCCATTGTTCTCGTCGTCGCTGACGGAACCGTGTACCAGATCGAGCCAGCCAGTGCCAACGTCGGAAAGGGGCCACTCAGCGACCCTGCCGCCTTTCCCCGCACCGTCGACGGGCTCCCCGTTGAGCTGAAGCAGAACGATGACTGGTTTCGTACAGCTCTCGTCTCGATGGGCTGCATCGGTGTGATTTACAGCTACGCGATCGAGGTGACGGAAGCCTTTCATGTTCATGAGCTGCGGACGGCCACCCGATAGGACGAGGTGCGCAAAGAGCTTCTCCCTGCCCTTTGGGCCCCGATTGCCCCTGCGGTCGCTGGTGCCCACCACTTTGAGCTTGTCCTCAACCCGTACATGCGGTGGTCCCACAACTCGTGTGTGCGGGTCGAGCGTAACCGGGTGACGGCAGAGACCAAGCCCTCGGGTGCACGCAAAGACTGGCTCAGCACGCTCCTGGAGCAGTTTGGCATCCACTCCATCCCACACCTCCTTGGAGTGCTCAAGCGGTTCCCTGCCATTAGCCCCATTGCCATCAACAGAGCCATTGCGACACTTGTCGAGAGCGGTCCGTACATTGACAAAAGCTTCCGCGTGTTCAATCTCGGGCCGGCCAACAGCATCAAGGCCATGGCCATCGAGCTACACTGCGACGCCAAGCAGTGCGTGCCCACCATCGACAAGCTTTTGGACGTATTTCGTGACGAGGCCGAGCGTCACGAGTACTACATGACGGGCCCTCTGGGGATCCGCTTCATCGGCGCCTCGGACGCGTTCCTGGCTCCTCAAGCTGGCCGCATGACTTGTGCCATTGAGCTGGATATGCTAGTCGGTGTCGAGACGGGGGCCAAGCTCGCGAGGGATATCAAGGAGCGGATGTGCACAGACGACTTTGGCTCGCCCCGCGTCCACTGGGGACTGGACATTGACCTTGTCACTGACGACGATGTGCGGTCATGGTACCCTGACTTTGAGGCGTGGCACACCGTGTACCGCCAGCTGAACTCGACAGGCATGTTCAACAACAAATTCACTGATCGTGTGGGTATCAGCACGCCGTTGCCTTGAAGCGCACTCTTAACTGTTGCAAGTTTAGACTACATCAAGACATGACATAGAATTATTATAGACTGATATAACCATGATTACGCACTAGTTTTTACCCATGC
Source organism: Sporothrix phasma (assembly GCA_016097075.2). Classification (NCBI taxonomy): domain Eukaryota; kingdom Fungi; phylum Ascomycota; class Sordariomycetes; order Ophiostomatales; family Ophiostomataceae; genus Sporothrix; species Sporothrix phasma. Next base: position 270,483 of record JADMNG010000036.1, on the reverse strand, counting down.
TGCAGATGAGCTGGATCGTTGTCTGGGTGTGAAGATGCAAATCATGGAACTGTGCGTAACTGTCTATTTCGCACTTTCACTTGCCCCCCCCCCCCCCCAAAAAGAATGAAAATTATCATAGCTGATCAGAAACAGTCGGGGCAAACAACAGGTCTGAGAGAGGCAAAACGTTATTTGTGTCTCGCCGAGAACAATACACAAAATACTACAGGAATTTTGACTGTTTTCCTGCCTTACACTTGTCAGGCTCTTTATCATCTGCTTCATGTTGTGGGATGGTCGAGCAAATGTCACGTAATGTATACGGCAGCCTATATACCCTTTTCGGGAACTTAGACCATCAATAAAACACAAGGTCTGTTGGTCTAGTGGTATGATTCTCGCTTAGGGCCTACCCTGAGTACAACTTGCGAGAGGTCCCGTGTTCGATCCACGGACAGACCCCAAATTTTTGCCTGCTTTTTGTAGCTCACGGCTTCTTTATCACCTAGTCAAACTTTTTTTTTTTTTGCTACTAACTTATCAAATCTTCCCCTATTGATGTCTTTGTGTCTCATATTCGTTCATGTTGATAGCTTTACGGCAAGACTGGCGCCTATGTAATTATCACACAAAGAATCCCGTCGCGTGCTGAGACAAGAGGTGCATTCTCCAACGACAGCTGCACCAGCCGAGCACACCGTGTATCACGCTTTTACATACGCCGTAGATTTTTATTTCTCTTCTAGACAAAAGTACGCACGAGAACCACTTCCGCTGCCTATTGTTCGAGTACGCTTTTTGTTGGAATAACTAATACCCTAGGGATTTAGACCCAAGGCAGAATGGTGAAGTAGTATGAAGAAGATTGTGTGAAAGATGAGAGTAGATTGTATGAGAGCCTGAACCCTTGACACAGGGCAAATAACCCACCTGCCTGGAGGTTACGTGCTTTGTATCTGTGTGTTCTGTGGCTTGTTTTCTTCTACGTATTGGAAGCTACCTAGACGGGGATCCCAAGGCATAGATATAGGCTGACCAGGCTCACAGGCCTGGATCGGAGTGACGTGTGAATACAGGGCGTGGGCGATCAGTATTTTTCCCAGCCACCACCGCTTCCACAGATCAGCAAGGAAGCAGCAACCAAGGCAGGACATCTCGAAGTACTGCAACGACAACTCATCCCTTCACGAAACAAGTGAGCAGTTCAGACAAGGAGCCTGAGACTCCGGCATTGCCAATCTCACCAACTCACCCACCCCAGCCTGAGACTGTTCCTTCATCCACTGTCCCAGGCGCTCCCGACTTCCTCCGCCAAGTCGATCTGAAGATATGGTACAACCCTGACGAAATCTTCCTTGTGGAGGATCCCACGGAGATCCAAGGGTTGACCTACCTGGCGACTCTCATGCAGACCCACAAGGGGCTCTCCGACCGGACACTTTGGTGGCATTTTCAAGAAGAGGTGGAAAGCTGGCCCGAGGCTATTTGGCTGTCTCTGAAGCGAGGTGCCTCCCATTTCCGCACTTTCCTCGTCGGCAATGGAGTCTTCGTGACCGCCGCCGCCGGACAGATCCTAAAGAATGTTCGGGACGCCATCACGGGCGACTTCCACGTCTGGAGCCAGGAAGACGTCGAGTACTGGTACCCCAGAAACAGCGCATTCCGGATAAACTACGACAACGACAAGGCCTTCCGCGAAGGGATCACCAAGCAGCTGCTCCCCGTCGAGATACCCTCCTCGCCTCGATTGGCCACCATGAGCCCTCCCCCTGGCCCTGCCCACGCCGCAGAGCAAGTGGCACAGACCCAACACGCTTCCGCGATTACTCGCGATGCCCAGGAGCGCGGAGTCCCTGTCGTCTCCTTCGGTGGAGCAACAGCGGCCCCAGGCCGGTACGCACCCATCCGGCAGTCCCAAGGACCCCAAAGCCCGGCAACCAATCGACCCACGCCGCCGCTGCCGCCGCCGCAGCCCGCGGACCCAGGTAACGGCCCCGGATATGACTACGCGGCTCGTACACCGGTATTCGACCTCTCCAAGAAGTTGGCCGACTTGGCCAAAATTTTCTTGTTCAAGGCGCGAATGTCCTCGGGGCTAGGATCTTGGTGTTGGGCCGCTGTTGAGCGGTCGAAGCAGGCTTCCGGTTGGCAGATTGAGGCCAGGTACGTGCCACGCGCGCGTTGTTCAACGTACTTTTGTTTTGCCGCCTCTGGCGATAGCACCGCGTCAACCAGTTTCAATCGCTTGCCCTGGTCTTGTTGTCTCAGGCTCAAGATACCATTTTTGCCAATTGAGACGATGCCGCCGTTGAACGCTAGTGGCTTGTGTGCTTCCATTGCGTCCTTGGGTTTTGCTTTGAGCGCGGCCTCCACAAGTTTCTCGTTCTCTCGCTTTGAGAACGCCTTTGTTCTGAGCCCCATCGTGTCGTCGGTCTGCATACCGATCAGGGCGAAGCCAGGGTTCTCTGGCCAAGATACCAGCAGGCATAGGTCGTACGTAGGAGTAACCATCTGGAGCTTCTTCAAATGGTGGTTGTGATATGTGACCCACCATTGCGTCCTTGACTCGGCGATCCCATACAGCGGCTTGACGACCTTCAGCACGGTACCGCGCGGGTAGTTGTGACGAATCTTGCCGGCACGAGCAGGCTCATTGCGAGCGTGCGTCTGCTTGCTCCTTGCCTGACACCCACGTGGCGTTTTGTTTCCTGCGGGAAAATAGACGTTGGTAGTGCCTCCGGCACGAGAGGATATTTGCGAGGGCGGCCCAAGTCTCGTTTTGCCGGTACCCCGTCGCGCCCTTGGACAATGCAGACTTCGCGTGCCTTCCCATCAAGCATCAGAGAGAATGCATGGTGAAGGGAAGGGTCGCCAATACCCAGTTTGTGGCAACCGTCTTGGAGGATCAAGAACTTGCCGTCGAAACCGTCCTGGATCTCTCTCTTGTACTTGATGTTGGTGTCGTACATCGTGACCAAGTCGGTCATTGTCTTCGAGGGGTCGAACACCGGTGCACAGGCTGCGTAGTTGTATCCCGAGCCGTCATCTTGATCCGCGAGCGGTGACGGCGGCGTGGGTCGATTGGTTGCCGGGCTTTGGGGTCCTTGGGACTGCCGGATGGGTGCGTACCGGCCTGGGGTTGCTGTTGCTCCACCGAATGAGATGACAGGGACTCCGCGCTCCTGGGCATCGCGAGTAATCGCGGAAGCGTATTGTGTCTGTGTCACTTGCTCTGCGGCGTGGGCAGGGCCAGGGGGAGGACTCACGGTGGCCAATCGAGGCGAAGAGGGTATCTCGATGGGGAGCAGCTGCTTAGTGATCCCTTCGCGGAAGGCCTTGTTGTTGTCGTAGTTCATCCTGAATGCGCTGTTTCTGGGGTACCAGTACTGGACGTCTTCCTGGCTCCAGACGTGGAAGTCGCCCGTGATAGCGTCCCGAACATTCTTTAGGATCTGCCGGCGGCGGCGGTCACGAAGACTCCGTTGCCAACGAGGAAAGTGCGGAAATGGGAGGCACCTGGCTTTAGAGACAGCCACATAGCCTCGGGCCAGCGTTCCACCTCTTCTTGAAAATGCCACCAAAGCGTTCGTTCGAAGAACCCCTTGTGGGTCTGCATGAGGGTCGCAAGATAGGTCAACCCTTGGATCTCCGTGGGATCCTCCACAAGGAAGATTTCGTCAGGGCTGTTCCAAATTCTGAGGTCGATCTGGCGGAGGAAGTCAGGAGCGCCTGGGACAGTGGATGAAGGAACAGTCTCAGGCTGGGGTGGGTGAGTTGGTGAGATTGGCAATGCCGGAGTCTCAGGCTCCTTGTCTGAACTGCTCATTTCTGCGTTGTCATTGTTGTTTCGTGAAGGAATGAGTTGTCGTTGCAGTACTTCGAGATGTCCTGCCTTGGTTGCTGCTTCCTTGCTGATCTGTGGAAGCGGTGGTGGCTGGGAAAAATGTACCAGCAGTTGAGTGGTGATAGTCGAGTCGAACAGTGGAAAACCAACCACTCAATCGAGTGTCGAACAGTGGAACACCAACCACTGATCAGTGTTGGAATAACAAATACCCTAGGGATTTAGACCCAAGGCAGAATGGTCTACGTATTGGAAGCTATCTAGACGGGGATCCCAAGGCATAGATATAGGCTGACCAGGCTCACAGGCCTGGATCGGAGTGACGTGTGAATACAGGACGTGGCCTGATCGCCCCCAGTCCCCTGACCGAACGCCAAACTGCTAAGAGCTTAGTGTTTGCAGTTTTCGGACGTGAAACGCAATGCTTCTCATGCCGACAGATAAGTCTTATGCCGACGGATCCCGTACTTAGCCCCCAACAACTTTGCATGCGGCCTAGCGGCATTTATTGTACCGACACTTTTGGATTGTCCATTCAATTCGTTGCGTCGATCTCCATACAAAATCACACAATACACGCATCACAGCGGGTGGCTCCAGCAACACACAAATGGAGGGCGCACTGCTACAATCACCCGCTGCGGCCGTTACGACCACTTACACCAAAAAGAAAACATCGCAAGATCATCACGTACAGCGGCAAAAAGATGGGGTCTGTCCGTGGATCGAACACGGGACCTCTCGCAAGTTGTACTCAGGGTAGGCCCTAAGCGAGAATCATACCACTAGACCAACAGACCTAGAAATCGCTACTCTGGTTGGGTAGGCTTTGATGGAGAATTTTGGCGCGCACTTGCTGTCATAAGCGGTTTCGCAGGCGGGCAAATTGGCGTCATAATTGCTCACGTGTGTGTGTGCAAACGGGAGGAAAGCAGTGTGGGCTGGCGAAGAGTCAACGTTAGAAATTGGAACGACAAAATGGAAAGACTGGCAAGACAGGCCGGCGTTTTCTTCGGTCTCGTCTCTGCATTGTCTGTTCTCATTTTTTCCGGTCTTCTGTCCGAGTCTCACTACTAAAAAGCACCATGACGTCACTTCATCTTGATGGGACAGTGCCGAGGTGTCTTTTTGTCAACCCCAGATCGATCTCGTTCAAGTTTCGATTCCGCTCCTCGTGACGTTTGCGAATCTACATCATAGAGTGAGCAACTCGGCCGTCGGATTGGGGAAGGTGAGTCCTGTCTGCAGGAATTCTGTTCTTGTAAATGCGAGTCTGTCTATTGGGATCTCGGGAAACGGGCTCGGCGGGGTATTTAGCAGTACGGCGTGGGGAACGAACGCTGGTGTCAGAGATCGGCAGGTCAATTCACACACTCATCTTCTCGGTTTCCGCTGATGTCCTTTGTTCTTTGTAGTGCGAGCATCCATCCCATTCGTTAACTCGAGCATCAGATACACCTGCACAAATATGGCAGATATGGCACGTGATCACCGGCAAATCGAGAAATGATTGACAGCAAGAGATGCTTCTGTAAAAAGGCCGTTGCAGTCATTGCACGAAGTATGGTACAAAGTTCTCGTACTGCTAGAAGCAACGCCTGGAGCCTCCTCACCGCGTTCTTGCGGCTATCGGGCATCTCCTCGTCGACACTAATCTTTGAAGGGACAAGAACGTGTGCTGTGCTTTCTCCCATCCCCTTTTCGTCTTATTGTCTTTGTCGCTGTGCGCCTTTGGCCGTCGCGAGGCTAGAGTTGCTCTTAGCCTATCACCACTTGGCTCTCGCGCACGCCTCGTGCCAAAAGGCGGGTCCTTTCTCTTTTGCTTTGATGTTTTTCTTTTCTTCTTTTCAGTGGCAGCAGCCTACAAAGTACAAAGTACTAAAGTCTACAAGCTAGAAGCTTAGTGGCACGGTCGTTTTCCGTGCTTTGCCTCTCACTCTTGACCTGACGTTCCTGTGAAGAACGCAACTCCATCTATGATTCTGCTATGCCATCCTGCGGCGTGTAAACTCCAAAGCCCTGTCAATACAGTGCAGTCGTGTGTGTCCTTTCTGCAAGGAGTCTAGAGCTGCTACAGGTGCAAAATGCCCCGATGCAATATGGCTGTCTCGTGCTTCTTGCGTTCCGTGTGCCTTTCATTGGTTAGAACGGCAACTTGGCATGCCGATGCTCTTGCGTGACACCAATGACTCTACGACGTAGGAGACATTTGTCGTCTTTACTCGTAGTGTTGATTGTCTCGAAGCTCATTGGGGTCACGCAGACCCCCATGGCAAGCAAAACCACGTCAAAACGGCCGGCCAACTGGATCCGATTGCCCACTGTGTCTTGTGTCCTTCCTGTACTTCGTATGTCTATTGTCTTATCACTGCTCAGTAATACGCCCCCATTTGCATCACCCCTGGCTCTACGAGGCGTACATAGTGGCCCCCTCCCCTCGATTGGTCGGCTCCCACAGCCATTCGCCTGCCGCCGCCCAGGCTCCGCGTTGCCAAATGCTCAGTGGGCCCTGCACCGCGCGGAACAAACGAATGAGAAGAGGCCAAAATCAAGGAACTGCGTCAACGTGCTCCATGCCCATGCGACAAAGTCCACCCAAACATGCCACTACTACTACGAAGTATTGTCCACTGTCTGTTGCAGGTTCTTCGTGGATAAGTACCCCCACTCCACTTATTCCCTGTTTTCTGCGGCCTCTTGGCAAGTTGGATACTTCATTCTCCCTCTTACGCTTTGTACCTCCCAAGGCCCCTTTTCATACTTTTCTACTCAGTACAAAGTAGTCACCTTTTCAGAATGGACCATTTGACTAGAGTCACGGAAAATGGCGCCAAGTTGACACCAACAAGCAAACGAGCACGTGTAGATTGCTTTTGAAGGCATAAAGGCGCCAGAACCTAGCCCCTTGGGTCTTTAGCTTCGAGTCGGCCTCCCATGGGATAGAATACCAATAGGATGCGGCGTCCGACGTTGACTCGGACGAGCCCCATTGGCATCATTGTGTGCGCCGTACATAACCCGGGCCTCGCCCGCCGATCCTAAAATGCCTCTGTTTTTCCTTTGGCTTTTCTTGAGACTTGAAAGCTCTCTCCTGAAGCTTCTCTTCTTTTCTCGGCTTTTTTTCCATATTCCACCAACTGTCTCCTGCCCCTTTCAGCTTTATTTACTTTCTTCCCTTTCCAGCCTCAATGAGAGGTCCCTCCTTCCTCCCATTCCTTTCCTAGACCCGGGCATCTCGTGACTCCCGGACGACTTGTGTCTTTTTACCTCTGTACCTCGACAAGCGCCATGGCCGACGCAGCACCCGATACGACCACAGCTCCGGCTGCCATGAAGAATGGCAAGATCCTGTCGGAAGAGGAGCGCAAGAAAGAGGAGGAGCCTGCGCGCTCCTCTGAATGGTCTTCTCTGCGCGAGGGCATCGACCTTCTAGGACAGCAGGACGTCGATCCGGCACTGAGCCACAAGATGCACCTGGTGAACAATGTAAGCGCGCGCGCGCCTGGAGAGGGCCTGGAGAGGGCCTGGAGAGGACGAGGCTGGCACAGCGCCCGAGAAGCACATGCTAACCTGCGCGACCAGGCTATTGACGACATTGGCTGGACGCCGTATCACTGGAAGCTCTTTGTGCTGAACGGATTTGGGTAGGTTGCCGTGGCGGGCCGACCTGGCCAGGACCGATTGTTTTGCCGTGCCACTGACACACCCACAGATACGCCGTTGACTCGTTGATCCTCCTCCTCCAGTCCATTATTGCGACTGCCGCGTACACCGAGTTTGGCGGCACCGGCTACGACAAGGGCCTGACCATTGCCGTGTACACGGGCATGCTGGCAGGCGCCCTGTTCTGGGGCCTGAGTGCCGACATGATCGGCCGCCGCTTTGCGTTCAACGTCTCGCTCATGATCTGCTCGATTGCCTGCATCGTGGCCGGTGCCATGCCCACGTGGGCGTCGCTCGGCGTCTTTATCGCCCTCATCGGCTTCGGCGGCGGCGGCAATCTCGTGCTCGATACCACCGTCTTCCTCGAGTACCTGCCGGGCAACAAGCAGTGGGCGCTGACGCTGCTGGCCGCCTGGTGGGGCCTGGGCCAGGCCATTGCGGGCTTATTGCCTGGGGCTTCATGTCGCCTGCCTACCTCAACTGCGCCTCGGTCGCGACCTGCACGCGCCAAAACAACATGGGCTGGCGCTACGTCATGTTCACGCAGCGGCGCCCTCGTCTTTGTCATGTCCATCCTGCGTCTCACCGTCATTCGCCTCAAGGAGACGCCAAAGTACCTGCTGGGCCAGGGCGAGGATGTGCAGCTGGTCGAGACCCTGCAGACGCTGGCCAAAAAGTACAAACCGCCCCTGCTCGCTGACCCTCGAGCAGCTCGAGGCCTGCGGTGTCGTCCTGACCGCCCAGGGCCGCGCGCCCAAGCGCAGCGCCTCCTCCTTCCTCTCGGAGACCGCCCTGCACTTCCGCGGCCTCTTCTCGACCCGCAAGATAGCCCTGTCGACCTGTCTCATCTGGCTGTCGTGGACCTGCATCGGCCTTGTCTCACCCCTTGTTCTACGTCTTCTTGCCGACCTACCTCGAGACACGTGGCGCCAACTTTAACGTCTCGACCTTTGATACCTGGCGCAACTACGCGCTGGTCAACGTCTCGGGCATCTTTGGTCCCGTCCTGGCCGCCTGGCTCTGTGAGATTAAGCTTCTGGGCCGCCGGTACACCATGTCCATTGGCGCGCTGCTGACGTGCGCCTTTTTCTTTGCGTACACGGCCGTGCGCACCGAGGACCAGAACATTGCCTTTAGCTGCATCATTGGCTTCTGCCTCAACATCTACTACGGCACGCTCTATGCCTACACACCCGAGGTGCTGCCCAGCGCGCACCGCGCCACTGGCAATGGCGTGGCCGTCGCGTGCAACCGCATCATGGGCATCCTTAGTGCCGTGATTGCCACCGTGGCAGACACGAGCACGTCGGCGCCCATTTACGTGTGCGCGGCGCTGTTCATCGGCATGGCCATCCTGAGTGCAATCTTCCCCTTTGAGCCGCTGGGCCGCCGGAGCTCGTAGGCTGTGGTGTGTGGGAAGAAGCGAGCACCACTTGTTTTGGACAGTGGAGAGGAGAGGGTCCTATGCTGCCCTGTGGTTTGTTGTTGCATAGTTCTGAGTCGGAGCAAATCAGCATCCGTATCGAGCTCGAGCATTGGTAGGAGACGAAAGGAGGAGAGCAAGGAGAGCAAGGAGAATAACGGCCGTCCTCAACAGACTTTGGTCAGGGGGAGTGGTGTTGGATAGGCCGAGATGGCCACAGTTTAGATACCCCGGGGAGAAGTACACGTCGAGCGACGTGTCGTTTTGTTTCGTGATTTTTTTGATCGTTTTGGCTCTCAACATTCCATACGCATTTTCTGCTTCGCATCTCGTGACGCTGACCCGTGCGTGGCCGAAATCGTGCAACTCGATGCCATCTGGCCCACAAACGCCGTTTTGGTATGCGCATTGCTCATGATTGGTACGGCATTCGTATGACGCTGCCGTGCAAGTCCTCTGCCGTCATTTTGCAGCCCGCCAGATTGGTCGTCTGGGTCCAGGATAGGAGCCTGGACCTGGAAACTGGCGACGTACGAAGTAGCAAGGTAAATAAAGGTCGTGATCGTCTGGGAGCCTCACCGGGTCCATCGTCTGCCGTGCCGGTTACGTAGCGTTCACAATGACAGCTCTTCTGCTCCTCTTTACGGGCCACTGCCAGCTCCAACGGCTATTTGCGTGGAGCCCCTTTGCATGGTTGCAGCCCTCTGACCCTCCTCTACCCGACCGTCCCTCACTATGCTTACCTAAGCTGTCCGATGTGACGTATCAATGTTGCATGCCCAGCCAAACGTATTGCATGCCCAGTGTCTACGAGTATATCGAGTACCAAGCTTTTGAGCGTCTTCTCTTTGAATCTCGTCTTTGGCTTTTCTCTCTGCCACGAGAGCGCAGCGGCTGCAGAATCGGCCTGGAAAGTGCCCCGTAGTCTGCACTCACAGACGTACGGAGGAAACACCGTCGTTGGCCAAAGTTCATGGGGCCGCGCCTCGTTCTCGTTGGAAACAGAAAATCCCAAAGGGACGCACATTTGCGACGATCTGTCTGGGGAGCAGCAAATGGCGGAGATCAGCACGGAATAAGGGTGGTGATCCTGGAGAAAGACAGAAAGGATCGAGGGACCCTGCGGACAGGAGACAGGCCGACTCTCCGGCTCTTTTTTTGCACGTTCCATATGGGGAAGACTTGGTTTACAAATTCCACCCGTACTTTCGACCTTTGTTTTACGTATCAAGGGCGACATTGCTGCGTCTCGCCTCCACGCGAACCGGAGACATCTCGGGTACAGAGAGCGGGGAAGGGGAACAAGGAACAAGACGAGGGCAAAACCCGGGGGAAGAGGAGACTGTCTCGTGACGGTTTGCTTGGATCCAAGACATGACAGCTCAACTCCATGTCTCGACAATGTCCGGGGCTTCGTTCTCCCCGCAGTACATGTCGTTCCTTTCCGTACAAAGTATGTTTGCTCGTGAGGATTTCGGTCGGTCTTGGTCGGGTCAGCTCAGCACAGACTGATCTCGTCGTTGACTGGAGCTGCAGGCGGGCTTTCTCCACAAATATGCAACGGATGCTACGTTTGGCCTGGGAGATGCGCCACCTTTTCGTTTTGGTTCTCTTCGCTCTTAGCAAGACGGCTCCGTTCGCATACTCGTCCTGTCTTCCCCGTCCGTCTCCTCATAACTCTCTGTCCCGGATCTACTCTGTAGGCCATGTATGGTTATGGAGTCGTGTTCGAGCCATGTCTCGTGGAACATGGAGAAGATATGGGGTAATCGGAAGATGCAAAAACAAATTGGGGCCAGAAGAAGGTGATGAGACGAAGCTGCCCCGGCAAGGAAAGTGGGAAACGTACGAGTACGGAAGTGCTGAAGACAATTCTATTTAGCGCGGCTGAGCGTGAAAACGACAAAAAGCAGATGTCACCAACAATGCATCAACATGTGTCTGTGCTCACACAGCCAAGACGGGCCTGCTTTGGGCTCCGTGGCGAGCCCAGGAAGATACGGATATGGGACGAATACCAAGGATGACAGATAAGGCTCCAAAAGATAGAACTTCCTGCGTAGTCATACCAGCATCGCCAAACAGAAATAGGCAGCTCGTCAGCTGGTGCACCCATCTCGTGCTTACTCGGGTACTGTATCTCGTTGTGTTGACCTGCAACCCTTTTGTCATCTTTCTTGCTTGTACCAAATTGATACCGACGGTATCCATACGTCGATAACAGACGGTCGTACTCCTCCTGTACAGATGGCAACACGGCAAACTCGCTTATGGCGAGCCTGACTAGTTGCGGACATTACCGCAGCGTGCTGAGATGCATCACGAGCACGGAGGCGACTAGGGTCGTAGTGCGGGGGCCATGTGCGTCAGTATAGAGCCGGGAACAGTAGGTGTCATAGTAACAGGAAGCGAAAAGTCGGCAAAGAGAGACCCCAATATGGAGTTCAGAGAGCGTCGGCTCACCCAGCTAGCAACTCCGCTGAGCCCGGCCAGCGGCCTATCCGTGGCAAAGATTAAGAGCCAGTATCGGAGCACGCGCTCGATAAGATGACTAAGACCGAGGCATGCACACTTGGCGCGATAGTCTAGTACGACCTTACCTTGAACTATGTAACTTTGTGCAGGTTTGCAGTTGTGAACGCCGCGTCAGTTACATTGAGGTGCCCGGCTCTTGTGGTTGCGTGAGCTATAGTTCGTTGCGTTTTTGTTATCTGTGCTGACTATGGTCCAAGTCCTCTATCGGAGTATGTCGTATGATTAAGTATCTCGGTAGAGTCTATCATGGAGTACAAGCAGAGCGTGGTTATCTATCGCATCACACTGGAGCATCTCGAGAGGTATAAGAGACAGTCGTGGGCTTCGCTGGCGATGACACATCGCATTAGCCTCCATCGTACACCTCGTATGATAGACAAGAGCAAATCGACGAAGAAGGTCGGAAGAGAACGCCTCACACACGAGCAAACGGACGCATGGGGATCAGAACCAGGCTCACGAGAGCTTTCTACGTCTTCTAGCCAGGCCAAAGCCAACATACGTACTCGACACCTCGACTCGCAGGAGGGAGAGTGAGGACTCCGCGTTGGTGGTGCGTGCGGAGTGAGAGTCGCGAGATGCGGGATTATACTTTTGTTATTACGCACTCTAGTCCAATGAATCTACCGAAACCCCCGTGTACATTATGAATTGGCATCTGGATCAAGAACGAATCGGCACAACAACATCACAACATCGATACGACACGATCAACTCTGGGGCCCCGGGACCTCGTTCTCCCCCATCTGTTCAATATCGGAGATGCACTGCCGTCGGTTAAGTGCTTCATGGCGCACTTAGAGACACCATGTATGTATACGCGACACTACTTTAGAGCAAGCTACTTTCACTCCACTAAACGTGTGCATAATTGACGGTTGCTTGGCACGTCGTATGCTGACCTCCTGCCTATCCTGAAGGGGATCGGCTCTAGGGCTCCATTCAGCTTGATCCAGGGATAACCGAAGGCGGTCTGCGCGACGCAGTGTTTTCATCTAGGCACACTCCGCGACAAGCTTTCTGGCCCTTTCATGCTCCTTTTCCAAAGTGGAGGTATGCGCAGCGATTCCCATTTTCTGGGAGCACAGTAGCATATTGCATGCTTCTTATATATTCTCCAGTTCTAGTAATCCACCTCCTCTTTAGATAAGCTCTTTTCGACGGAGCCGCCATACTTGGCCAATCAGTACTGCTCCTAGTGAGCTCCCTAATCATCTCCTACGTTCGCCCTACCTGTGTTCTACGAGAATTATGTCTCCACCTAGGGGTCGTTGGGCTTACCCTGGACTGTCGCCGTTCAGCTATTCGTCCGCGATCAGTAAAAGTATCGCGAAGGGCAACGACTCGTTTAACGACTTCTCATCCGAAGTAGCTGTTTAGAAGGGCGCTGCCTCTATTTGAGGTATGCAACGCAACATCGATGTGCGAACGTACACCTTTGACTCAAGCTTTTAGTCGCTCTCAGGATTCGTCTCGTCTCCAGCGTCTCCAACGATATCGTTCGAATCTCGCTAGCACTCTATGCTAACAAATCTCCAACAGCACACCTATCACCGGCGTACGAATCAGAAAGAAGCGTGTCTTGCCGTACCAGCTTGTTGTACCCCCCCACCGCTACACTCCCGAACCCCCCCCAACCGACGCGCCCCCTGTTGCAATGAGTTATCTCCAGTGAAGTCTGAGTCATGCCGTGGATGTGGAGCATAGGCTCCCGGCTTCACTGCTCTATTCGGCTCGATGGCACCGCCACGTTATTTGTCTCAGCGTCATCTGCTATCCTACTCTAGCTCGTATGGCCAGCCACAGTTCTATCGCACGTCATCTGTGACATCTCGTTGTGTATCAACGCAGCTTGTTTTGAGAAGTGTTTGGAGCCGTGCCATCTCACACGCTAAGTCGCTTGTCTAGCACACCGTCCCTCCTCGTAAATGCTGAAGCTTGTCCCGCCGTTATACCCGGCCCGCAGGAAAAGACATACAACCGAGCCCAGGTAGGAAAGATCACCGAAGAGGGCGGAGGGACACGAGCACACGATCCATTTTGTACGCGCAGGTCCTCGAGCTGACAGTTCACTGATTTGGAGCTGTTGAGACTACGGGATAGATCAGGAATCACACAAGTTCGGCAAATAACAATGCGCAGCTCGCTGCGGCTCCTCGCGAGGTTCCGTGAGCAAAGTGCCATCATCTTCGCCCGTGACGTGTCTTCCCGCACCTGTCACGGACCATTACTCGACAGTCAGTGACAAAAGTCCAGACGCATCAAGGTAGGAACTGGTCAGCTGTCGCTAAACATCCTACGTGTACTTTCTTTTGTCAACACGTATGCTTATCTGATGTCTCTAAGGCTCTTCTCTGTCGGCCCTCTTCTCCTGTCACAGCGGCGGTGCTCTTCCTTTTCACTCCACTGGCACCTAGTCCATCCCTATTGATACAGTCGACCCAGCTGCTGCATGGTAGATGCGTTCCTCGGGTGCGGATCCGCAATGGCGAGCACACGGACGAGTTCGATCCCATCAACGCCTCTACACATCCTCGCCAAGCTGCCGAGATACACCACGTTTTGGGACAGGTCCAGGTAAGACTGTGGTAGTCCAGTGACATGCGTCACGTACGAGTGAGCTTGGTCTCTCTGTACGCTCGCCCGCTGAATCCGCTCCTTTCGCCCTCTTCCGCAGCCACACTTGGGTGGTCTATGTGCTTCCTCCCTTGACCCTTCCACCCGTTTCCCGCTCTCTATTTCTATAACCAACGTCCGCTCTTGGGCGGCCAGTGTTCTGTCTGCTCTGCGTTTGTCGTCCACTGATGCCCTCTTGACTGCAAACTCAGGAAAATGGCGCGTCCCGTATCGGCCTCACATATAACTTGATCGATGTGGCCTTATGAGAGCCCATATTAACCCCGCGCAACATCCTAGTGCAAGCTGACCGCTAACTCACCCCGCGCACGCGAATGCGCATCGTCGACGCGCTACTACCACTCCGCAAGCCGGACTGCAGAGTCTTGGCCATGTCCCTCTGCTACTCCGCTCGGCTCCGGCTCCGTCCACAACGTACTGCCCTCAACCCTTTGAGAGACCCGCGTAATAATCCAACCTGTTGTCTGCTACCTTGCAACCACCGCATCGGTCCACTTTGCCTCTGTTTGACAACCTGTGAGTGCTCATACCAGTGCCCTTTGCTTCCTCTCGCTTTCTCGCTGTTCTCGTTTCTCGTTTTCTCGTGTGCCCTCGTTCTCTTTCCCCTCTCCATGCCCCCTCTTTTCCCTCAACATCACACTGTCGCGTGTTGAATCCCAGACTTACCACCCCCCCCCCCCCCTTCTCTTCTCTACCAAGCCCAGCCTACCAGTGGCCTATCAGCCCTTGTCACCTACGACAAGCAGATTCCTGGTTCCATTCGTTACTTTGATCTTTTGTGAGGTGTCCTAGTCCTTATTTTATGGGGCCTTCTCCCTCTACATGTACATTTCTTATCTCCTTATCCTCTTGCAACCTTGCCGTGCTCTAGCCTTCTTTACCCGTACTGAGGCTCCAACCCATACTGTCTCTCACACATCCTTTCTTATTTGAACCTCGTCTCCTCCGCCTTTGTCGATTTACGTTCTCGTGTCCCTTCTCTACCGTCTTCAAGCAAGGATACTAACTTGAACGACAGACCCTAGCTGGTCAACGGGCGGATTTTCTTTACTTTACGACCTTTTCTCTTTGGCTTTTATTAAGAGATATCCCACCCACTGGCTTCGCGTAGATTGCCTCACGCTCTCTACCTCGATAATAAGCCGTGCCCGTTTCTCCTCGTCTGCACCTCGCATTCCTCGCCTTGTTTGGAGTTTAGTTTCTCGGCCTGAATTGTGAGTTATCTTGTTGCATTTAAATTGCAAGTCATACTGCTGTACCACTCCGCGTCACCACCTGCATCCTGCGCTACGGACTGGGTCACGCCACCTGCACGAAAACGAACAGCTGCGGTATACGACGTGGTCGAAATGACTATTGCTGTGCCCTGGTCGTGAGGTTCTATCTTGCCCTGCGGCCTTGGCGCCCATCTCGAGCTCTTCGCCAGGGTCGCCCTTTTCTAGACCATAGACTGCCCTTCAACACGCTCAGCCCCCACGCGCCGTCGTCTCCAACTCATCTCGATATATACCGGCTCTTTTCTTCGATTACGACGCGCATGACTTGCGCCAAGCAAACTGTACTAGGACAATATACTAATGCCACCGAAAGACTTGTCTCGTCGACTCGAAATCAACATAATGGCCGACAACAAGGATGTTGTCGCCGTCCCCGAGACGGCGGCCGTTGGCGCCCCCGAGGAGGTCGCTGTTATCGGACCCGATGGCAGCGTGGTTCGCCCTCCTGGCTGGAAGTACAAGGGATTTCGCATCTTCGGCAAGGAGCTCTGGTATGCGTCGCCCGAGGTTCAGCTTATCATGGTTGCCTTTGTCTGTTTCCTGTGCCGGTATGTTTAACGCCCTGTCCGGCATGGGTGCCGGTGGCCAGGTCGACGCGTGGGCGCAGGACGCCGCCTCTACTGCTCTCTACTCTGTCTTTGCCGTTGTCGGCTTCTTGTCCGGTTCTTTCGCCAACACCTTTGGTGTCAAGCTCACCCTATCTCTCGGTGGTATCGGCTACTGCATCTACTCGGCCAGCTTCCTGTGCTACTCGCACACTGAGAACGACGGCTTCGTCATCTTTGCTGGTGCTTTCCTGGGTCTCTGCGCCGGTCTGCTGTGGACTGGCCAAGGCACCATCATGATGGCCTACCCTCCGGAGGAGAAGAAGGGCCGCTACATCAGCTGGTTCTGGGTGATTTTCAACCTGGGTGGTGTCGTCGGCGCCCTCATTCCTCTGGCCAGAACATCAACGCCACTACTAACCGGACCGTCTCGGACGGTACCTACGCCGGCTTCATCGTCCTCATGTTCCTCGGTGCCGTGGTCGCCATGCTGCTCGTCAACGCCACCTCGGTTGTGCGCGACGACGGGTCCAAGATCATCGTGATGAAGAACCCCTCGATCAAGACCGAGCTGGTTGGTCTCAAGGACACCCTGTTTGATGACCCGTGGATCCTGCTGCTGTTCCCCATGTTCTTCGCCTCCAACACCTTCACCACCTACCAGACCAACGACATGAACGCCGCCTTCTTCAACACCCGCACGCGCGCCCTCAAACATCAAGAAGCCCTTTAGCACCATCTTTGGTGCCACCGTCTTCGGCTACGCCCTCGACTACCAGGGCATCCGCCGCAGCATGCGCGCCCGCATTGCCATTGTCGCCCTCGCGGTCCTGACGTTTGCCATCTGGGGCGGCGGCTACGCTGGATGAAGATCCAGCTGCCCCGTGAGCTTGCCACGCCCTCCAACCCCAACTACGTGCCCGTCGACTGGACCGATGGCGGCAAGCTCTACATTGGCCCCATGTTCCTGTACATGGCCTACGGCTTCTACGATGCCTGCTGGCAGACGTGCATCTACTGGTTCATGGGTGCGCTGTCCAACTCGGGCCGCAAGGCTGCCAACCTGGCTGGCTTCTACAAGGGTATCCAGTCGGCCGGCGCTGCCATCTTCTGGCGCCTGGACGGTCTCAAGAAGCCCTTTAGCACCATCTTTGGTGCCACCGTAAGTCTGCCCGCCCATCTACGAGGAGACTGGTGATGCTTTGCTTCGGCAGCCATGCTAACGTTCACAGTGGGGTCTTCTTGCTGCCGCTCTCATCTTTGCGGGTCCCCTGATTGTGCTCCGCATCAAGGACACGGTCGCCATCGAGGAGGACCTGCGCTTCTCGGACGAGACGATGGAGGACGTCGTCGCCCCTGGCGCTCTCCGGGACAAGGTCGACCACGCCGATGTCTAGGTTGTGCGAGGTGCGCGGTGCGAGGTGCGAGATGCGAGGTACGAGGGTGTTTCTGCGTGGACGAAACACGGAGCTGTGTGGAAAACTGTTCATCTCACGATGCTCTGACACATGAACAGGCAGTCGGCAACAGCGTCGTCAAGTTGACTTGTTCATGTGGGGTGGGAACACATACGTGTTGTGGGAGAGACAATGCTGGTCTGCGCACTACCTCTTGAGGGCGTTTTATGGGATGCTCGGATTGCGGTGGCTCGTTCACCTGGATTTCGATTTACAGTGTCTCTGAAGAGTCCTAATCTTCTGTGGACTTTCCGGGCCTGGCACGGGTGATCTTTACAGATACCTTTTCCCTATCTTTTTTTTTCCCCTTTCTTGTTCCTTTCTTGTTCCTTTCTTGTTCCTTTCTTTTCCTCTTCTTGTGATACCTGGCATAGTCCTTTCCTAGTACGAACACCTGCCTATTCATCAAAACAATGCAATTCTTTGTAACCTCGATGTGCCCTTGATGTTGAGCTCGTTGTGTGTGAGCTGGTATGGCGGGTGTCGGACGAGTCCATGCAAGGCATCGTGAGATGTATGCAGGCAAGACGCGCGATGCCAGACGGACCCTGCGCTCCTATCCGACGTCTGGACGTCTGGGCCCCAACATCCGATGCGGCGTATCTGCCCTTGCGCAGGTCCGGACTGCAGGTTGGCTGGATGGGATTGCGGATTGCGGATTGTGGATTGCGGATTGTGGATTGCTGCGGTGGAGACCGTCTCCCACACACGGATCTGCGTCTGGTGCGTCGTACGATGGAAGGCTCGTGAGCGCGGCTAGCGCCGTTGAGCGCCACCTGGAACGGCATCATTTGGACATTTGGACCGTCAAGAGATCGCGGCGAGCAGTTTGGCAGTCCTTTTCTTCTTCGGTTTGGAAGCCAACTGACGATGGTCTTTTTGTCATTTCTTCTGTGTTTGGCTATTCTTTCGTCCTCACCCTTTGGCCTTTGTCACTGGTTTGCAGCGCTGATGTGGCATTTTGGACTCTGCTCTTTGCTCTTTGCTCTGGTCTTTGCTCTGCTCTTTGCTCTTTGCTCTCGTACATCGCCAATGCACTTTTGCCCTCGCCAATGGCGTTGCGCCTATATCTCCGTACGTGTGGCGAGCGCGAGCGTCCAGTCTGGGCGAACGGGACTTTGCACCAGGCTTTGTGCAGTGGACGGCCCTGAATGGCCCAAAATAGGTGCGTCCTGGCTGTAGCTCGGCTGCCGTTCGGTAAAGGGCAATGGAAGAGCCGTGATCTTTGCTGGTGGAGGTGTTTGGGTCGTTTTGGGTCATTTTGGGTCATTTTGGGTCGTTTTGGGGTCGTTTTGGGGTCGTTATGGGGGCTGCTTAGCTGCTGACAGCGGCAAAAGGGTGCAAAAGGTGGGCTGGCGACTCTTACCTCACGACCCAAAGAGGGTCTGTCTCGGCCACTAGCGCCAAACGCGCCCGCGCGACAGCAACGACCAGCAAAGTCTCCCAAGATACCCTGACGAACAAATGGGACAAAAAGGACAAAAAGGACAAAAAGGACAAACAGGAACAACGTCAAACGACCAAATAGGGGCTCAGAGTCGAAAAAGGCGTTCCTGAGCTCCGTTCCCCATCCCGCGGCTCATTCCACAAAGTCCCGGCTTTCCCCAGAGTCCCGCGTTGCCCAGTGCCGTTGCGTGACGTCGTACAGCCAAGCAAACCCGGTGCCGGCCTGGTTCTCCGCCATCCGCCATCCGCCATTCTCGACCTATCTTTGGCCTCCCTCCCTGACCAGTCCTCTTTCTTCTTCCTCCCCTTCCCCGTCTTCTCCTTCTCTTCCCTCTTCTTCCCTCCTCTTCCCTCTCTTCCCCTCCCAGACCATCTCCCCTCCTCCCTCTCTCATCCCACCCTCCTCCTCCTCGCATCATGGCTTCCGCCGCCATCCGATCGCGCATCCAGCGCGCATCCATGCTGCAAAAGGTCTGCCAGCCCCAGGACCTGCTGCACCACTTCCCCAACGGCACCTACATGGGCTGGTCCGGCTTCACCGGCGTCGGCTACCCCAAGAAGATCCGACGTTCCTGGCCGACCACGTCGAGAAGAACGGCCTGCAGGGCCAGCTGCGCTACAGCCTGTTTGTGGGCGCGTCGTCGGGCGCCGAGACGGAGAACCGCTGGCCGGCCTCGACATGATTGAGCGCCGCTCGCCGCACCAGGTCGGCAAGTCCATCGCCAAGGGCATCAACAACGGCCATATCAAGTTTTTCGACAAGCACCTGTCCATGTTCCCGTCGACCTGGTGTACGGCTACTACACCAAGGACCGCCCCGACGGCAAGCGCAACCTGGACGTCGCCGTCGTCGAGGCCACCGACATCCTGCCCGACGGCAGCATCGTGCCCGGCG
This sequence comes from Sporothrix phasma, assembly GCA_016097075.2. Classification (NCBI taxonomy): domain Eukaryota; kingdom Fungi; phylum Ascomycota; class Sordariomycetes; order Ophiostomatales; family Ophiostomataceae; genus Sporothrix; species Sporothrix phasma. The sequence continues at coordinate 250,779 of JADMNG010000036.1, read as the reverse complement.
CTTCCGTTGGTGCCACGCCGAGCTCATGCAGATGGCGGACAAGATTATCATCGAGGTCAACACTGCGCTGCCCAGCTTCGAGGCCTGCACGACATCACCACGACCGAACTGCCGCCGCGCCGCAAGCCCTACCTGATCACGGCCGTCGAGGACCGCATCGGCACCACCTCGATCCCGCTCGACCCGAAAAGGTCGTGGGCATTGTCGAGTCCGACTACCGCGACCAGACGCTGCCCAACGCCCCGCCGACGAGTCTCGCACCAGATTGCCGGCCACCTCATTGAGTTCTTTGAGCACGAGGTCAACCAGGGCCGCCTGCCGCCCTCGCTGCTGCCCCTGCAGTCGGCATCGGCAACAATTGCCAACGCCGTCATTGGCGGCCTGCAGAACGCCAAGTTCCGCAACCTCAAGGTCTGGACCGAGGTCATCCAGGACACCTTTTTGGACCTCTTTGACTCGGGCCACCTCGACTTTGCCACCGCCACCTCCATCCGCTTCTCCCCCGAGGGCTTTGAGCGCTTCTACGCCAACCCCGAGTTCTACAAGGGCAAGCTGCTGCTGCGCGCCCAGCAGGTCTCCAACAGCCCCGAGCTCATCCGCCGCCTCGGCGTCATTGGCATGAACACCCCCGTCGAGGTCGACCTGTACGCCCACGCCAACAGCACCTGCGTCAACGGCTCGCGCATGCTCAACGGCCTGGGCGGCTCCGCCGATTTCCTGAGAAACGCAAAGTACTCCATCATGCACACGCCCTCGGCCCGCCCCTCCAAGACGGACCCGCACGGCATCTCGTGCATTGTGCCCATGTGCACGCACGTCGACCAGACCGAGCACGATCTCGATGTCGTTGTGACCGAGCAGGGCCTGGCCGACGTGCGCGGCCTCAGCCCGCGCGAACGCGCTCGCGTCATTGTCAAGAAGTGCGCCCACCCGCTGTACCAGCCCATCCTGAGCGACTATCTCGACAAGGCCGACGCGTACTGCCTCAAGCGCGGCATGGGCCACGAGCCCCACCTGCTCTACCAGGCCTTTGACCTGCACCGCGCGCTGGACGAGCAGGGCAGCATGCTCAAGTTTAGCGGCTGGAAATAGGCGCCTCGCGAGAGGTTAGCGAGGTGATGTGACGAACCGACATGATGAATCTGTCTAGTTTGAAGGGTCCAGAGCGAAGTTGGCGTGGTCGAGGAGGCAATGCGTAGCAAAGCCAAACGTACACGTACGAGTATATAAGTAATTCGAATAAACCCTGCATCAACCAAGCCCACGGGCCAAACAGCTCATCGGCGCAGCAGCGCAGCGGCGCAGCGGCGCAGCAGACGGGACGTGAACCAGCCGGCGAGTGGGCGAGTAGCGAGTAGACGAGTAGCTGAAAGCAAGGCAACCCGTGAGCGGGGCGGGGCGTCGACGTTTGGCTTCAAGGCGCGCAATCGCTCGTAGTGTCGTCGTCGGCCACGCAGTGTCCGCTGAATGCAGGAGGACAGAAGAGAGAGGGGGCGTGGCATTTAACAGGAAAAGACAGAGGCAGAGGCAGAGGGACAGACTGCGCCCTCGCACGCAACGCCAGCAGGAGAAAAGGAGGGGAACGGCTGGCGATGAACAAGGAAACGCGGCCTGGTCAGACGGCCGTTGGTGCGTGCATGCGGGCGCTCTCCTCTTCGCTCGTACAGAGGCCACGCCCTCGTGCTGGAGAGACCGCGACACCTCACGCCCCCGTCTTTTTCCATCTCCATTGTCCTGGTGCTCTGGTGCTCTGGTGCTCTGGTGCAAGAACAGTCGGGCTGCTCTCTGTCGCTCTTCTGGCCAGTACTCTGTACAAAGTCGTGTGCCGTCTGCCCCTCCCTCCTTTGTCCCGTCGGCCCGGCCCGGCGCGTGCGTATTGGCCTTTGGCCTGCAGTGTCGCACCCGCGTGCCCGTCGTCCTTTGGACAGACACAGGAACACACAGACACCTGTCGTCCAGCACAGCAGTGAGTCCTCGTACGACGCATGGTGTCTGCTGCAATCTGGCGCATCCTGCCATCAAGGACCAAGGGCGGCACCACGGCGCATACAGACAGGCCAGCAGAAGCATGCCACTTCACTGGCTGTCTTGAGACGCCATCAGGCCACCTAATCACTCATGGCACCACATTCAGCATCCGCATCCAACTTCCATAGCATTTACCGCATCAGACTTGTTCGGGGGAGCAGCAGGTTAAGAACGTTTTTAGATTGTACTTTGAACCACGAGGTTCGGCTGAAGCAGCGCGGGTGCGAACCCGTCTATTTCTGATTCAAGCCAGCCCACACGATTGTGGCGGGACGTAGTATCAATTCCGTAGTCTCCCATGCCCCTATTTTGTTTCCCATTCTTTTGATTTGGGGGTGTGTCCAAGAGAGACCATAAGAAAAGGATGAAGGGGTACAAGAAAGGACCATCCCAGGAGCAGACACCGAGTATATAAAGAGACCAGAAAAAGAAACTCCCAGTCTTATTTTCCCTTTGCCGAGCCCGCCAACACGCCACCTCCCGTAATGAAAGCCCGATCCCAAAGATATAGAAGAACAAGGAAAAGAAAATTCGAAAAAGAAAAATGCTGCCAGCTGCAGGGCTCCGAAGCCTTCTGAATCGTGTCATAAAGTCGCAGACGGTTGCCCGCAGACGAAACCATGTGTGATGAGCTTCGCAAAAAGGAAGAGAAAAAGGGAAAAAGAGAAAAGAAAACAAACGGCTGCGCCAGTAGAAGAAATACAAACAAGATAGACAGCAAGTCAGCCCTAAACAATATCATGATGACATGTGGAGACGTAGTAGCCAAGACTTGAATCCAGGAAAAGAACAAGAAAAAGAGAAAAGAAAGAGGTTAAAAAAGAAGAAGAGGCAAGAAAGAAAAGAGATCGGATCGGAGGAGCGGATCAAGATCGGAATCAAGATGAGAGGTAGAGAACAGGGAAGAAAGAAGGGGTATCATTGAGCATTGATCGAGCGATGCAAATTGCGACAAAGGAAAGAAACAATCGGAAAAGAGAGCGAGCGTAGTCGTCATCATGGCACGAGTGCATGAGCCACAGCAGTTGGAGAGGGACAAGAGGGGACAAGAGGGGTCCTGTTCAGATGACGTTGGCCGTGTTGCTGCTGGCGGCACTGTGGGCATTGCCACCGCGCATCCAGGCAAACAGGTCCGTGCGTGACGAGGACGTCTCTTTGACGGAGGGCGCCGCCGCGTATGCGGCCGAGGTGCCGGCGTCGACCACCGACTTGAGTGTCGTCTGGTTCTCGCGCGGCTCCAGGAGCAGAGACTTGCGGTAGTAGGACACCTGCATGTTGTTGCCAGGCGTCTCCAGCTCGCGCACGCGGGTGACCTGGCTGCCGATCCAGTCCTGGATCTCCGGGACCACGGTCAGGCGGTAGGGGATCTGGAAGCGCTGCAGCTCGCCAATGATCTTGGCCGTGCGAGTGTGCTTGTCAAAGTTGACCACCGTCAGGCTCGAGCCGTTGGAGGCCTCGCCATGGGTCTCGCCGCCATCCTGGCCGCGCAGCTGCTTGGTCGCCGGGTTGCCAATGTCGACAAACGTCAGGTCCGTCAGGTACATGCCAAGGAAGGGCAGGCAGGGCGGCACGTGGTCGTGCAGGCGGCCGCGCAGGACCTTGTTGTTCTGCGCCGGCTCGACAATCGCCTGCAGAACCTTGAGCATCTCGCGGCGCCTGGTCGACACCACGTCCACGTGCGGCGGAGACGGGTAATGGTCGAGCTGTTCAGGCTGCAAATGATGGCCATCAGCGCGTCGTAGTTGTGCAGCACGTAGCACTGGTGGGCAATCTTGATCACTGCTTGATGACGCCAGCCCGCTTCTTGACCTCGGCGTACTGCAGGATCGTGTCGGCCACCAGGTTGGACAGGTCAGTCGAGAGAGCAGTCATGGCCTTGACGTTGGGCGAGTCCAGGCCGCCCTTCTTCATCCACTGCGAGCCGAGCAGCTCCTCGGGCATGATGGCGCAGAAGATGCCCATCTGGCGAACCGTGATCTGGCGGGCGAACTCGAGAGGGTCAAAGTCCATGATGATGGGGCGCTGCCGCCCATCTTCCAGTTGGACAGACCGTGTTGCAGGCTCTTGGAGAGGATCGTAGGCGGCAGAGGCGTGTCGAGAGGCACGTACTGCGAGATGGACGTGTTCGTCTTGCCCATCGAGGACACCAGGCGGGGAACCAGGGTGACGTCGCTGGAGCTCACACGCTGGGCCAGCTCGAGAAGGCGGCGGCCGGCGGACGGCAGGATGAGCCCAGACGGTGCTCCGCAAAGGGAACGATGAAAGCCAGAGCCTCGCGGTCCGTATCGTCGCGCCAGTGCGACTCCAGCCAGCCCTTGAAGGCGTTGTACACGCGGAGGCGGACAGGGCTCGCCATGTGCGGCGACTCGCCAACATACTCGAAGCGGTCGATGAGAGCCTCGGTCAACTTGATGGGCGTGCAGAACAGGCGGAACGTCAGGTAGAACGTCGACACGAACATGGCGTCCGGGGTCGACTCGTGTGTGGTCAGGCGCTCCACAAGGGCCTGGAGCGAGCCACCGGTGACCTGGCCTCCTTGTTGATCATCAGCTCGTGCGCATACGTGCGCTCAAGCAGCTTAGACTCGACGTCCTCCTCGACATCCTCGTTGAGGGTGCACTGCCAGTCATGCTAAGATCCGACAGGGACGGGTGGCTCTTGGGCCGCTGGCCATCTCAGGCGTCGTGGCGCGCGTCGACGTCTGCGACACGAGGCTGGACTCAGAGTCACGGTTGGCGTAGGTGCTGGCGTGGCCCGAGCTAAGAGCAGTCAGGCTCTCGGAGCGGAAAGACGAGGTGAACTCGCCGTCGTTGCTCGCAGACGGCTCGACGGGCTGAATTCGTCGTTGGGAAGAAGCGTCGACAGGCGGCGCAGAGGCGGCAGAGTGGGGCGAGTCAACGCCTCGGGGGCCGACGCCATGGCCATGCTGTGCATGGAGCTGTTGCTGTCCTCGGCGGCGTACGAAGGAGGGCGCACGATGGAAAGAGACAGAGACCCCGGCGGTGGGAGAAGCGCTGTTCCTCGGTGGGCGGACTAAAGCCCTGGGGACATCGGGGAGCGGCTTGTCGACGGAGGGCGTAGAGCGCGTAGTGCGCTTGCTGGGAGAGGAGCTGGCAGAGGCGAGAATGGAAGCAGTGGAGGCCAATGCGTCGATGGAAGACGTGGTGTGGTGGTTGCTGGTACGAGAAGACGAAAAGGTAGCCAGAGACGTGGTGGTGGCAACAGAGGCAGGCGCCTCGGAGACAGCCGACGAAGAGACGACAGAGTCGACAACGCTGACCGAGCCACCGGCGGTCTGGGGCCGGTCGTCCTCGACAGGCGCGGCGGTCGTGTCCAAGGGGGTGTGGACGGTGCTCTCGACAGCGGCAGCGTCCAAGACAGACAGATCCAGGTCAAGAGCGAGAGTGGCATCGTCAAATACATACTCAAAGTCGCCAATGCGTTCAATGACCCATTTCGTCTTGGCGACACATTCACCCGTCGCCTTGACGCAGTCCGTGGCAGCAGTCAGAAGACGGCCATTGTCTTGGGGCATGATGACATCCTCGACGTCGGGCATGGGGTTGGTCAAGATGTCTCGGGCAAGGCACACGAGGTCGACAATGCGGTCGCACATGGCGACACGAGATTTCAGCAAGATATCTCGGCTGAGCGCATTGTGCGCCGAGACAATGTCGACCACCAGAAGCAGCTGACCGCCGGAAGTAGCCGATTGTTTGATGGCAAGGGCCAGGTGCGGCGCGATTGCGACTGCAGGTGAAGACGGCCAATGAAGGAGCCCAGGTAGGACAAGAACGTGTCGTGTCGGTCACTCAGCGATTGGAAACCAGGTTCTGGGGTTCGGACAGAGACGAAGGCCCGCCAAGGACACGCGATGCGAGATGCTCGACGAGGACAGACGGTGGCTGACAAGCGGCGATGTCTGCGACAAGCGGTTGTGGTAGCTGGCGGCGATGGTAGACAGTCGCTTGTTTACAGGCATCAACCCAGTAGACGCAGACAGCGACGGGCAGAGGCCGGAACGGTCAAGCCCGCAGATGAAGAGCTCGAGAGCGCCACGGTGTTGTCGTTGTTGTCGACTGCGCTGCTGTCGACCATGACATGGTCATTCTGGCCGTCCGTAGCAGCAGCGGTCCGTGTCTGGTTTGCACCGATACGGAAGGTGGTAGCATCGGCTGGCGGCGTTGGCGGCACCGCGTTCTCCTCGAGCACGGTAGCCATGACAGCGACGGACGGTGCACGTTGGCGGCGGTCGTCCTCCAAAACGTCAAAGAAGCGGACCGCCTTGGTGACAATCCTGAAGGCCTTGAGATCATCTCATCGATAATGTCGTTGACAATCTCAGCCGAGGTGGGCGAGCGCTGGTGGTCTTGCAGACGCTTGGCCGACTTGACGAGCGAGGACAGCTCCGACAGCAGCGACTTGCGGCCGCGGCGAAGACCATCGTGGCGCTGGACCATGTAGACTCGCGAGTGAGGCAGTGCGTCCGTTCCAGGAGATAGCGCACACCGGCAATGATGCCCTTCATAAACTCCTGGTTGCCAAAGATCTGATTGTCGTTGACGGTCGTGCTGCGCAACAGATCCCAAAAGTTCAGGAGCGCATTCAGCAGATTGTGCATCTCCTCTGGGTCGTAGGCGTCACAGTAGTTGGTCGGCAGCCAGCCACGGGCGCCCGAGGCCAGGAGGGTGCCGTCGGCCCAGCCATTGGTGTGGATGGAGTGCACCAAGACGACGTCGCCCTCGTTCATCGGCAGAGTGACGGTCGAGTCGGCTGGCGAGTAGCTCGGGTGGAAAGCATAGTAGGCGCGCAGGAAGTTTGTGGAATACTGGCGGCGGTCGGGTGGTGATGGCGATTTGTAGATGTAGTTTTGGCTGTGGTGTACTCTTGGGCGTATGTCCTGCGGGTAGCCTGAGCGTAGTCCTGAGCGTAGTCCTGAGCGTCGCCGTGAGCGTAGCCCCGAGACGCAGCTGGTGATGTTGTTACTGCGGTCCCGGTGGTTGCTGACGTCTCTTGCCGACGGCGGTCACCGTGTGGCAAGCTCTCGTTGGAGCCATGGGGCGTTGCTGGTGGCGTCATTTGTGAGTTGCGTAGACCTTGCCGGCTACGGTAGATGTGGAGAGGGTGGTGGATGAAGTTGACGAGGGCGCCTGGTGAGGGTAGACGCTCAGATAGGCATCATCGTCTGAAGATTGTGTCGAAGTACTGTATTTTTGGAAAGAGAGAGGAGCCACGGAGAGGCTTGAACGGATGGGATGTTGGCTCAGCATAGCCATTGCTGCTGGAAGATCAAAGAGGCCAGCACCATGAGTGTCGTTGAGTTGGTAGACGTCAAGTCCGGGACGTCACTGGGTTTTGCTGTTGGTCTTGTATGGGCGAATGTAGGACTGTCGAGACCCAAAAAGAAACGTGTTGGTCGAAAGGGAAAAACTGACGAGTCGTCGACGGCTGTCGTATGTTTGGAAAATCAAGAAAAAAACGGCTAGAAACCTGAATCAGTCCCGGCACGATCCAAGAGGCGCGTCGGTTCGGAGGAAAATGTCGTCGACTGGAATGCAAACGTGCGAATGATGCAGTGCCGAAGAAAAGAGGGAAGGAAAGGTGTAGGGCGAAACGAAGGGAGCTGTAGTAAAGACGCGATGGAATGAAGGAAGAGAGCAAGTGTACGGCGTGAGAGGGGCGAGGAATGGTTAAGAATGCTTGGGAATGCGTATGAGGGATGCGTATGAGGGAGAGAGCCACTCGGGAACCACTCGGTGGGTATTGGAAGGTGGGTAGTGCATCGACACCAAAAGCAAAAACTGTGGTGGCATATGGGGGCGTGTGTGCATGGGCGCGGGAGGCAGCGAGGGGAGTGTCCGTTCTGACCTGGACTGGACTCTGACAGGGATGGTCTGTACGGTTGCTCCGTTTTGGGTGGATAGGAGTGTTTGTGCGCAAGGAAGAGGATCCTGAGGTGAGGCAAGCTCCGCCCGTTGGTGTTGGACAGGGGCCCTCGACGTTTCGCGGGGAGGGCTTTCCAGTCCACCCAGGTGCCAAGGTAATGCAGGCGTGTGTACGACGTACTGCATACGTCGTACTAGATTGAGACAGCTCAAAGGCATGAACAAGGCAAAAAGAGAGGCAACGGAGTGACGGAGGTCTGGAGTGAGCTCTAGAAATCGACTGAAGGGGAGTCTGCCTACCGGATGCTCTCTGCAGACGTGCAGGGCGGGCTGTGGACCGTCGGAGGCGGCCAAGGCGTTCCGTTTCGTGACTTTACTTTCGATGAAGCAGAATTGCCCAATAATGCAGAATGACAAGCTGACTCCAAGAGGCGGCGAGGAATGCAGTGTCGACAGCTGAAGAATTGGTAGGGTGACTTTTCGGCAAGACGAGATCGAGGCGCAAAACAGGCAGGTCGAGAGAAACCGGGCAGGTCGAAACGAGGGGGAAGAGGGAAAAAGAGTGAGCGGGCGACGAGGGTCAGTGAGGTTTAAGAGCGAGCGAGAAGCGAGAATGCAACGGTGCTCGAGGGTGCGGGTTCGAGTGTGCAAGTCTGGATTTGTGTGGATTTGTGTGGACAAGGGGCCCCTATCGCGGCCGGCCGTTCATGCAACCAAGCGTCTGTCAAAAGGACGGGCAAAGACGATCTCGGCGGGCAAGCAAGACAAGGCGCATCACATGTCGCGGCAAGGAGCGGATGGCGAGCAGCAGAGACGCACATACACAAACACACGAAATATACAAAGTCCAAAGTACACCAGCCAGCCAGCCCTGTGCTTGGTGCTTTGGCGTAATCGACAGTGCCTTGTGATATTTTGTCTCTGGATGAGGTCTCGCACTTTGTTTTGTTTTGGATTGTACAGTACTTTGTTCTCTCAGGTGGTTGTTTGGCAAACGAGCCGGGGATCGGCAGACGGCGCACTCGGTGAGATTACGAGTAATGGTGTGCTGGTTTGTGTGTTTGTCTGCCGATGCACGAGAGAGCGTAGGCTTTGGGGTTTGGATTCTGCTGTGTGGGAGGGCGAGTTAGACACTCGAGGGGGCAGGGCGAGCGAGGCAAGGGAAGCAAGGAGCCCTTGAACCGTGGATTCGTACGCCCAAGGTGAGGAGCGAGGGATGGTGGAGCGTCTGTAGATCCGGAGCGAGGGAGGGACGTGGAGGAATGCAGGCTGGAGGATGACAAAGGACATGGCGAAGCCAAAACGACGAGCAGTTTTGCGGTTGACGGCCGTGTCGAGATCGATCCAGTTGACAGATAGGGGCAAGCACAAGCCGGAGGATATGGCAAGAGCGCAGAAAGCACACGCACTGATCAAGAAAGAGCGATTGTCGGAGTACTTCGTACATGTACACAGCAGGCAGAGCGAACAGGCCATTCTTGCCAAAACGGAGCGACTGAAAGACGGGGCAAGTGTGGACGGTCGAAGCTGCCAAAACGGGGCCCAATCGAGGTGCCTACGAGTACATGTACGTCGTACTCCATACGAGTAGTCAACACAGGCCACCACGCGGTTTGTGTGCCCGAAAGGCCCCAGAGGGTTGTGGAAGAAAAGGAGGGGAAGAGGGGGTGTGGGTGGCTCTTTCCCTGGCCTCCGATTTCCTGTTGGTGTCGCGTTGTGGTTGTGTGGGTCCTGACTGCGTGTGGGGCCAATTAGGCTTTGGCTCTGCTTCCGTTTTTGCACGCCGTCGAGAAGAGTGCGGGTGACTCGCCATTGCAGCTCGGCGCATTTTCAGTTCATTGAGACGTCGTAGTTGACTTTGTACTTTGTACGATGTGTGGCCGTTCCCCGGCGTTGGCTGTGTCGGAGAGTGTACAAAGTGAGTCGTAATCCTCCCTTTCACGCACCTTCCGAAAGCTGTATTGTCAACTTCATCCGAGGGCGGGCTGGGTTGCTCTTTCCAAACGACGGAGCGGAAGCGCGGCCAGAGGCCATCATAGCGGAAGGGGCATGAACGGGTGACTACGGGCTCGTGACAGGCAAGTGTGACTGAATCGCTCTTTCCCACCTGCTCGTTGGGCCAGCAAACAAGGAACGGTCCCAAAATAAATAAAGATTACGTCGTGGAAAGGGCCTTGAGCGCACTAGCCCAAAGAGGAGAAGGCAGGCACGAACCACCCGCTTCCGCTGCTAGCGTACCAAGAATCACACCAGCAAAAGACAGCAAAAGACAGCCACACAGCATAGAGGACGAACTGCAGGAGCGGAAGGCGGGAGAGACTGCACAGAGCATAAAAGGCAGGTGCGATGGGAGCAGTGCAGTCACGGCACATGACCAATTGGCGTCGTACAAAGTATATCGTACTTTGTCTGACAGATGCCCGACATCAGTCGTTTGTATCTCATCTACATGTATCTCATCTACACATCTATGAGTTCTTTTGCTTCTTGTCGGTCCCTGTCTGCCGTCTGCCGTCGCCCGTCTGCCGTTGACTTGGTCCCATCGCCGCGGCCGTTGTGCTTTTCCTCGTTTTGCAGCCTCTTCTCTTTGTGTTCTTTTTCTTCCGTCTTCTGGGCCCGGCCTGCCTCCGCCCTGGTCTTCCCACCCTCCTTTACCTTTAACCTCCTCCCTGGGCTTCACCTCTTCAGTGTGTGCCCCAATTTAACGGTGCCGTCCCACACGAAGCAGAACCAGGGGTCGGCAGGGGTCGGCAGGGGTCGGTCTCTTTCCAGTGTTGCATCGGCGAGCAGTGCGCCTGTCGCTGTCTTCGTCTCCTTCGTTTTCTCGTGTCTTTCATGAGCTCTGCTTGCTTGGCTCCACTGCAGCTGTCACCCACGGGCGGCGTTCCGTTGCTGCGACGTTGCCCAGCCCCAATGGAGCAAGGTCGGCTTTTCATCTCGACTTTTGCACCCTTTCGGCTGCTCTTCGTCCACCCTATCCTGTTGTGCTGCTTGTCTTGTGATTCGTGTCATCTGTCTCCCCGTCTCTACCCTTCCTGGCGTCACACTGCCTGCCTCTCGCACGGTCTCCTCTGTGTCTCTCTACAAAGTACGAGCGTACGAGTACAGTTCTCACTCCGCACTCCTCTCCCCAACCCGTTCGCCGACCCTCCATAGATTGGCCATTCCTCTCACGCGGAGCGCCGGGTACAGCTCCTGCTGCTGCTGTCGCTGCGAAAGAGGTAATGGCAAAACGATGCGTCTGATGAGCGGGACAGAGCAGAAGTCGGCGACTCTACGAGTACGAGTACTCGTACAGTTGCATACATACACGTATCGTCTGGAATGACTCTTATCTCGTCCATCTCCATCGTCCCCACCGCGCAACAGAGAAGAACAGACGGCATCGAGCCGCTCCAGTGATGTTCATTTTTCTCTGTTGTCAACTTGACTCTTCTTTGTGTCTTGCCGCTCAATGAGGATAGCCTCCTCCACTTGGGCCCAATTTCAGCGGGAAGTTTGACGGACCCGCCAGGGTTCACCGAGGATGTGGGCGCTCGTCGTGAGGGATTTGACCAGGGTTCGCCAGCCAAGGCCCAAAAGAGACACGGAAGCCATACGAAGTAAAGAAGAGAATGCATGTGCGGCCTGTCGCGACAATCTCCTATCGGCGGGAACAAAGTACGAGAAGCAATGCGGGTTGCAAATATACAGAGTTCAAAGTACGTCGACATATCCTGTCGCATCGTTGCTCGATGAGCGCCCCGTACAGTTTGCTATGTGAACAGCTACCAAGGTCGACCGGTGCGGTCGACCTGGATCTCGCCCGATAGGCGTCAAGCGCAACACCGGCGGCACAAGATAAACAGGCGCGTTGGCCTCGTGGGCGAGTCCTTGTGTTGCTTTAGCATTTGTATGGGCGAGCGGCTCGCGAGACCACGCGGCGTCAACCACCGGCCTATTGAGGTGGCCCATTTCTCCAGAATGCGGCCCACTGGCCTGGCCAGTCGCATTGAATATCACCGCAGGCTGCGCGATTATCTTCCGTGCGTCTCAATATGGAATATCTATATTTCTACAATGCAGCGCGCCTCTCCTGCACGTGGCGCGAGCAACGGGGTTTGCAGCGTAAGATGCGGGCTTTCTTTGTTGACTCTTTCTCCCGTTGCGTGACAACAGACTTGTGCTCTCATCTAGGTTTCGTTTGGCCGAGGTCTATCGTACTCGTACTTGGTTGACAGTATCTGTCTCTCTACATCTTCGAAATGAAGTCCGAGTAAGAATACATGCTCCAACATTCCTACGATGTGACCGGCAGTAAGCCCAGAACAATCGTCAACGCGAGTATCTACTTCGAGCCAGATTCCAGGCGTCCACCAACCCAGATAACACAACGACAAATTCTTCTCCCCGCCGCGCGGGACCATCGACGACGGAGCGTTCGATCGCTTTTCCAACTTGTACCCGACCAAGACGCCCCAAAAAGACATTAACGATGCCTAGAGGGTAGGCCCCTCTTGTTCGATAGTCTACGAGTAGTGTGCCTTTGTCTCTGATGTGTTTGCACCGCCGAGTACGAGTATGGAAAAAGAATGGCGCGTTGGTTCAGGAATGGCAAGAAGAAGTGGAAAGAGAGCTCGCGGCCCGATACCATCAGATATCCTACCTTTCTGCGCACCAGACGGACATTGGCATGGCTTCCCAGAGAAGGACGTAAAAGAGGTAAAGCCTCACCACAAGAAGCCTAGAGAGTCGTCACAGCTAAGCCCCCTCTAGACCCAACAACCAGGAACGCATGTCGCCAAAGGCCATCCCCACGAGGACATAACTTTGCATCAATTTGTGACTCCAAAAGTGTGTGTCCACGGATTGCCGGAAAGGCTCCCACGGAGTACGGTCTTCCCATGATATTGAAGTCAGCTGCGGAACGACGGGGAATGTCAAGGGGTCCTCTTCCGTGCGCGTCCCATCCGCAACCTGAGACAAACTCTACTTGTTCAAAGAAGAGGTTGAGCCCAGGAGACAGGTAAGGCTGTACTTTGTATGGGTAGACCAGGAACGATACATAAACTCACACGCAACCTGTACTGAGAGAACAAGTCACTCTGTCCCACTTATTACACCTTTCAAACACCCACAGCTCCCACACACACTGCTGTCTGTGCCCACGCTGCTGTCTGTGCCTGGAACTAGTACGGGAATGCAAAGGTTTGGGACCTCGCTAAGGTTTTGGCACATTCAAGGGGCCACGCAAGATACGACGCCCTGGCCAACAGACCCAGGAAGAAGGTTGGCAGAAAAAGCAAAGAAAAACATCAGAGGCTGGCCGGGGTGTGCCGGAAGCCTCGTCCGGTCCCTAGGGCTTCCCAATGCTGGTCCGCGCCTTCAAGGTCGGCGACGCGGAGCAACAGATCGGGGCCAGGTACTTTGTAGCTGTCCGACTCGGGCCATGCGGTGCACTACAAAGTACGAGTGAATGACGGTGCATCTTCTGGGACCAACAGACAAGTTTTGTGAGATGGCTTGCTAGGTTTCCCCTAGGGTCGATTCTGAGAGAAAAAGAAAGAAAAAAAGAGAGAAAAAGAGGCCGTACCTCGTACCTCGTAGATGTCCAATACTCTGTACGAGTACACAGCGCCAACATCCAGTTTACCGCACCTTTCCCTGTCTCTTGGCGTTCTTTAGCTCTATTTGTAGTCGTTTGCCGTCCCTTGCCTTTCTTCTTCAGCCTTCAGTTCGCCTCCGATTTGCCTACCCGCTGCAGAAGGGTCGTGCGCGGGATTTAAAAACGACGGACCGAAAATCGCATGTTTTGGGCTCGCACTATTGCCAACAAGTAGCCAGTCCAAGAGATCCAGATCCAGAAGGTCCAAGAGCTGCCCGTCGCCCATGGTCCGGCGGCCGGCACAATCGGCAGCGATAGGGAGAAGACGCATAGCAGAGAGAGGCACGGCCTCGCCGACAGAGTCCCGACAACAGCAATGAGAGAAGGACGCCAATCTCCAGCGCTGCAACACTAGTCCCAGAGTTGGGGACGTTACGAAGTACTTACCAGCTTCTTTGCTCTCTCCCCTGGGGCCTCTTGGACCGCAGTGTGGGATTGTCCATGTTGACGTTGTGATACATCTCAGTCCGTACGGAGTGCAGCACGTTACAGCCCTTTTCTTGCAGGGCCTGGAAGATTGCGACCTGCCTTGTGAGCTGCCCGCTTGGGAACAACCCAGGGGTTGTCGTCGTTGTGGTCCCTTGTGGACCCGTCGGAGAAGAATATGAAGAGCGAGAAAACTGAATGAAAGAGAAAGATGAAAGAAAGAGAAAAGAAAGAAGAAGAAGAAAAAAAAGAGGGAAAACAGCATGGACAGACTCGATTGACAGGAGCAGGCCAATGAAAACAAATACGAGACAGACACCCTTGCGGCCTGCTTGAATTTTCCTTGACAAAACGGTCTCCTTTTCGAGTCCGTTTCCTGTTCCCTATCCCAAGATAGTCAAGTGTCTACGGAGTACGAAGTAGTGGACTGGCTATCCGTTCTAGATTTGACCTTACCTTGAAAGAGTCCACCCTGTTTTCTTCATTCTTGGTTTTCCCTGCTGCACCTCGCTTCCTCTGTCTTTCTTCTTCACTCGACCCTTTTTCCTCTTCGCTGCTCCATCGGCCAGAGGCCCGGGTCCAGGACAGGGGGCACCCGGCACTCCCTCGTCGGTCCTTTTTCCTTGACTTTTCTGTGTGCGGCCCCGTCTTCGTGGGGAAACGGTCGTTGCTCGTCTTCCGACCGACTGGAAAGCGTGGGAAAAGAAAGCAGATGGTGCGAAGAGGGAGTGCTGCAAAGACGGGAATACTACGGGAGGGGCGAGCACCAGCCATGGCCCCGAAAAGAAGACGCCCAAACCAGACGAGACCCAGGACCAGACCCGGCGACACGCGTATGGACGAAGTCGCCGACTCAGCCTCGACCTGAACATCGTTGCCCTTTACAGGCAGTACATGGTGCGAGCTTTGCCTCTTTGCCTCTTTGCCTCTTTGCGAGGGAGTACGAGTACGAAGAGGGTGCTGAAGACGGCACAAGGCAAAGATCGCCGTCCAACATTGCCCTTTGGAGGACGGGGTGCAACCGCAGGTGGAGCCAACAAGAAAGACCGTTGGTGAGGCAAAAAGGACAACGGACGAGGGCAGAAGAGGAAGCACAAGCACTCGCCACGGAGCTGTCGTCCTGCTTCGTCCTGGAATAGGACGAGTCGTTTCGCAACAGCGGTGGCCCTGTTGCCAGTGGGTGGCACAATATCAAGAGATGAATAGCGCCAACGGCTACGCCCGTTGGTTCCTCTGTCGGCCGTTTTACCGGGGGCAAGGTAGCAAGGAGGAAAGTGATCGTGGACTCTTGATAGACAACGTTGCAGCCGTAAAAGTCCGCCTGGGGTACGTTTTTATCTTGGACGAAAATCGACAGCGTGCAACGCACAACGCCCACGAATCAAAGGTGCTGCGATCACGTTGCGTAGACAGGCCATACCCCGTTCGGCGTACGACGCACGACGCATTGCGAAAAAGACTCGTACACTCTGCGCAAAGAAGAGTACTTTGTAGCAAAGCACCCCAGTACTTTCTAACGGAAAGCCCTTGCCCGCTCCCGCGGGGACAACGAGACACTGCATCCTCGTTCCCTGTACCGATTCAGCTCCACCCCAAGGAGCATAAAAGTACGCCGTACGGAGAACATGATGGGAGAGAGTGACCAAGAAAGCAAGTACTCGTACGACGTACAAAGTACGAGTACTCCGTACGCTGCGAAGCTGTAAGATACTGGCTACCACTGGCCGGCCCTCTACCCTAACCGGATCGACAGTTCTTTTATTTCTCCGTGCGTGGGGAGATGCTAGTGGCCGCAAACCACCAGAAAAAGATCAAGTACAGTACAGTACAGTACAGTACCTGTACGGAGAGCTGCTGGAGAGGCTACGTTGAATCTTACGACGTAGGAGCCGATTCCAAGAATCTCACGCCTCGGTACCGAGTGGTGGTCAGAGCTTCGCCGACAAAGCAAGAAAGAGGTCTGGCAAAAGGACAACAACACACGGGACAAGAAAAGGCATGCGGAGTGAGAAAAGCCACTATGCAAGGAACCAGGGGCGTCCTCGAACGGTCAGCGGTGGCAATGGCTCGTCTGTGCCGATACAGATGGACAGATGGCAGATGGTAATGGCGGATGGGCAGGATGGGCTGCCAGGTTTGGGAGATCTTTTCCTTCGAACCCTCCACGAGCCTGTCCACGGCGCTGTTGGAACGCGACGCGACTCGCAGATGCAAATACCTGCATGCTGCAAGCGGAGCTCATCCTGCTCAACTGTTCCCTTTGGGTTTTCCAGCAGTCTCATTCGCCGCCTCGCTTCTGCCTTTCACGTTCCGGCATGGGCAAGCCGCCTGAGATTTCACATCTCATCTTTGCAAGGCCTCCGCCAACCCCTTTTTGTGACCAAAGACGAGTGCAGAGTTTTCTTCCTTGCTTGATCCTTTTGAGTTTGGCTTTGGCTGTGACTCTGCACTTTATTTTTTACACGTCCGTGTGAACGGATGGGGCACGACAGCGAGCGTTGTCTGCCGTTTCATTCTCCATATCGGTTGCCGAGCCTTAATTTAGTCCACGGGCGCACGCAGTGCTCTGTGCCCCGTGCTTTCATAATCCGGTTCCGCTGTCCGAACGGCAGACAGGCGAGGGGCGATAGGCCTCGTTCGTCGTTTATGTTCGATGTGTCCATCTCATGAATGGGATCGTTTTGTGGCTTGCTTCGTACAGTCTCGTCTTGGATGCGGTGGTAAAATCCCCTGTCTTGACCAACCGAAATTGAGATTGCGGTCTGCTGGAAAGAGGCATGGCTGGGCCAGCCAAGAGGCCCGGGCTTCCTGAAGAGGATCCCGCGATGACAACAAGACATGGAGCGAGACCGAACGAGGCCGAACGAGACCGAACGGGCAGAACGAGGCAGGACGAGACAGGACGAGACAGAAAGAGCAAAGCTGCGGCCGCCAGCCACAAGGATAAGACAGCGGGAAAGCGGGAAAAGGAACGTCTGGGACAATCTTGGACATGAGCTGCACTTCCACGTCTCTGGACACGGGCTGCCTTGCGGGCTTCAGTCCCTTGTGTATACAAAAGTCGAAAAAAGGGTCCTCAAAGAGCATCCTGTAATTTGGCAGTCTCACCACAAAAAAGGAAAATGAGAGACAGGCAGCGAGCGTGGTAAGATTGATGAAAATCGGGATTCGATGTATCATTTTGGCGTTCATGGCCCTGTAAAGTCAAAGAAAGAGAGCCTGCAGGTCAGGTCCTCAACCCACTACATGCACAACTGCAGTAAGCTCTAGAGTTGAGCCGGCGGGAGCAGTTCCCGAGCAAAGAGTGGAGAGCTTGGAGCTTTGGAGCTTTACTTTGTATGGAGCTTTCCTCTGGCACTCTCTGCAGCTTCTGCCACGGCTGTACAGTCCGGTTTTAGGTTGTCTCAGTTGTCATCGTGCTGGACGCGAGAGAGTTTTTTTTTCTTCTTTTTTTCTTTCTTTGGGGAGGGGATGCCTGTCTACTAATTTGTCAGACACGATCATCCTCTCCCACGTCAAATCCCCACACGTCTCGAGGCATGCGTCTTTCCGGAGTATGATGTATGTCTTCGTACCCTCTTTTTGGTATTTGCTTCTGACAAACCTGACACAGCGGCTGGGCGGCGGCCGGAACCTTGCATTCCTTTTTATCTTCCAGAGTTGCACACGCTCACGGCAGTAGAGTCCCAGAGCTCCCTTCTCCAGGCCAAGGCTTCTGCTCCGTAAGAGCCTCGATAGCGCCTCCAGCTGCAGCGTATTAATGAGCGGCGCACAGAAAAAAATGCGACGAGGGGCAAATAATGACGCAGAGGGGAAAGGACCTACTCGTAGACAGTCCAGAGTACGGAGGAATGCCGATGGTCTTGACAACGTGCTACTGAAAAAGAAAAGAAAATACGAATAGACCATCGACACCAGTTGAGTAGGCGCGCGTCTTGTGTCTCGTTTTGCTGAAAGCTCCGGCTGGATCGAGCGGGCCTACGGACGCTCGGACGCTATTTTCACTTTGGCCGCCCCCGCGCCGGCTCGGTCTGTTTTCATACTTTATAGAGGCGATCACAAATACGAGTAGTACGAGTAGCTAGAGTAGACGACGAGAAGACGGCCGGTACGCTGATCGTAAAAAGGTTTCTCCTATTATTGTTGGAAATATGTTCCTGGCTTGAGGCCGAGATCGAGGGTGCATGGCGGATGATCGCGATCAAACGGCCAGACCAGACGAGGAAACCAGACGAGAGACATCCAGGCCGAGACACTGGGTAGACCATTGGGATCGAGACGCTGCGCCGAGATCAGAGATAGAAGTTTGTTTACACCCAATTGGGCTGCGTATGCGTGCGCTCATTTCACTCTCAGACATTGTTGTTCTTTGACATCTTTGATTTTGACGTAATCTTCTCGTGCTGCTTCGGCGCCAATTTCTTTTGCCTCTTTGCCTCTTTACCTCTTTTCCTTCTTGCTTTGCCTGCTCGCCTGCTGGCCTGCTCGCCTGCTGGCCTGCTCGCCTGTCCTCGCCGACTGCTACGTAATCGCCACGTAGCATGCAAAAACAAAGGAAAGCGATGCGCCATATTGTGCTTGCCTTTGTGGTTCCGTGATGTCTGGACTTTGCACCACCACACTACGGGTATCGGTGGGACAGCAAAATGACAGGTCAGTGTAATATGTCATGTTTTTAAAAACGGTCATCCTCTGTGTTTGGACTATGCATGAGATAAACTGCGCATACGTCAACCGAACAATAAATAAATCAATGTACTTCATAGTAGCTTTATCTGCGGCCATTTTAGAAGAAAAAAAAGATAAGTTTGGTGATATTTTTGTCAACAAAACGTCCATCGCAAATCATGAAAATGCTACATTAAGTTTTTACGTAGCAGCTACGAGCACGCATGGGAATTAACAAAAAACAGAAAGATACAGAGAGTTGAAACTGGCAGTCTGTAACGCTCCGACTCTTCCGACTCTTGTCAACATCGTTCTGTCCCGAAACGCCCAACAGTGTATGTTTATGTTCAGTATATTCTCTGTCGCCGACGTCTACTTTGTTCGTGCATCCGGTTGAAAACAGGCGCTCGCCGGTCGGCGCAACCTATAGAAAGGTCCGCGAGATGGCCGAGTCGTACGACAGATCTTCATCTTCAATGTTCAGTGTATGTTTTTCATTTCTTGACGGTGACAATGGACGACAAGAAACAGAACGTCCTCGTTCCCAAGCCGACCACAGACCGTTGCGGCGGGAAGTGCTGGAACAGCGGAAAGGAAGCTTTGCAGCTCACAAAAGCTACAGAAAGGCAGCTCACAAAAGCTACAGAAAGAGGGCCTGGCACAGGGGATTTCTCTCGAGACTCTACTTTGTACGTCGCTACGAACGGGACACGCTGAGTGACCATGAAGATCCAATTGGCAAGGCTGGGCAAAGAGGCAGCCTTACAAAGTATGGAACCGTTGACGTGCAAACTGGGTCCAGACACGTTTGGGTGTTGACCAGCACAACAAGGCATAAATGGATCTCAGCACAGCTTGTGCAGGCAACCGCCATGCTCACATTGATGACCACAACGCGTGGCTCGCTTGCGTCTATCGCTGTGCCTGTGCTTTGCACATCTTGTCGTTTATACTTTGCAGATGCCACAACACAGTGGATAATAGTGTAAGACGCGCCTCCGTTTGGGATCTTCGGTGTCTTGCCAGATATCTGGGTGTTTGGGTCCGTCTGGCACGCTGCCACAGCTGCTATGCAGATGGCGTGTTTGACCCGGAGACTCAGGACCGTCAGCGCCGCCCGGGCTGTCATGGGCGATCTACGGGACCCGAGACATTCGGGGCAACCTCGCATCGTCTCTATATTGGCGCACATGACTGTTTTGCATCCTCCCTGTGCGCCACGGCTGGCTTGTTATGAGATAACCTTCCCGGGGACTCACTTTGGTGGTCGATCGTCTATTTTGCATAAGGGCTCTGTTTGTGTTTGTTATTGTGTATGTGTCTTACTTCCCCCTAACGTCAGTGGTGGTAAGACATTGTCTCCCTTTCGCGATTTGAGGCTGTCTATCTGGAACAAGATGGTGGTTTTAGCTTTATTCGTGTCTTACATCGGAACTGGACCCGTTCGTGACGGCCCCTTTTTTGACAGTCTATTACGACATATGTCGTACTTGATGGTTGTTCAAGCGTGAGCCCCGTTTGGTGCCTTTCTTGCTGAGAGGACATGTACGAAGAATGCAGGATGATCGTTGCAGTTGTGTGAAGCACCCGGTAATGCGTACGACGTACGTGTTGTAAAGTGCCTGTTGCCAAAGGCTCTTATGGTGGTCGTGTCACCAGTAAACAGACGTAGGCACAAGATGTGGGCAATTCACAAACACAGCCTTGCCCAGTCCTGGTGGGGCATCAACGCCCAAGATTCAACGTCCAAGAATCAACGTCCAACGTCCGACGCAGAAACGGAGCTACTATCGTGAAAACGGTACTCAGCGCCACCAAACGTAATCTTTATGCTGCTCTTCTCTTTCTATTTGTGTCCCTTATAAATAGGCTTGCTCTTAGCCCATCCCTTCCGTGCATGGTCTTCCTTGCCCTGACCCCCAAACGAAACATGTTGCGCACGGGCACCTTTTCCTCACCAGATTTGCTCCCCTGTACCGGAAAGGCTTCGTGGACTGCGCATCATACCTGGACTGTCTCATCGTCCGACTCTTCTCATCTGCAAAGGACCGTGTAGCTGCATGCTAGCACGTGGAATTGTTCAAGAACCAGGCCTGCTGGAAGGTTGACACTCGCTTGCACCATCTTGCCAATGCCAAACTACCGGACGCCCCGAGCCCGGTTCAGGGAGGGAAGCCTACAGCACATCCACGATCAGATGGTGACCTAGTATTGTCAGAGAAGGAGTACGTGTCAGGGAGCATGTGCCAGAGACCCTCTCTGAAACGGGAGACGGCCAGGATACTTGTCATCCTGAAGGCTTGGTCAGTCTGATGTTTGCCTGAATCGGACATCTTCTCGTACATATGCAGAAAGATGCCCCGTATGACAGACAGGGAGGGCAAGAGGAAGACGACGGCACCGGCCTCTGCCCTACTCATCACACATGCCTTGTGCTCATCGGCATGAAAGTGTATCCCGTACATGTGAGAGGTCTTGGTCAGCCGTCCCGTAGCGAGAATGTGCAGTGTCCAGTTTGGGTATGGTGGCTCTGTCGGATGCGAGCTGAACATGAGATTGGCAAACAACGAAGGAGACGAAGGCTGTCACAGCACATGCCTTTTGCCTCCAAGCTCGAAAACATCTTATTTCTGTCCGAGGCAGAGGGTCTGGCTGGACACAGGCGTGTTATTCGGGCACCACCTTTGAACTGGAACGGACACCTTTAATATGTTAAAACATGCAATAGGTGCAGGCTTGAGCGTAAGCACGGCGTATCTACTTCGTATGTATTCCGTATCGGCCATGGGCATGCTACGGAACACGAGCGGGGGACAAGAGAGAAATGCGACGTTCGCAGGGAGCACGGCTGTCAACAGAGCATGATGGACGGGGGAGGTGCGCGGGGGAAGAGAAGGGGCGTGGCATCGAGCTTGGCCGGAGGTCCCGGAGTACGTCGTACTACCACAAGAGGTCATACTACGAGTGTTGAATGTGTGCGTCGCCGTTGTACACGCACGGACGGAGGTTTTGTTGTGTGACTGACCGTGTCGAGGTCACCTAGCAGCAAAGGACGAGGCGGCCGCGCCATTCGGGAAACGGAGGCCTGCGCTGTGACGAGGCGCATAGAAATCACACCGCCGCGTGGGGAACACGGCCAAAACGAGGTACAAAGTAGAATGAAGGGGAGCTGCCCAATGCAGCATAGGCCGGGAGTGATTGTGATTGCTGTGATTGATGCGTGATTGAGCTGTGGGCAGTCTTTTCTCGTGATTGTGCGACTGTCTCCGGTGGTCTCCTGAGCAGAGTGTTCCGAGGTGTTGTGAGGACTTGTGTATTCCACACTCTGCCATGCTCTCTTTTGTCGACGTCGGAAACAGTCAACAGTGATGGACACACAAAGACATCAGTCCGTATCCGCGATGGACAAGGCGAGTGCGAAACCGGAGGTGATGAAGAGACGAGCAATGGGAAGGACTGCGGAGCGGAGTTTTGACCAAGCACTTGTACGACGCATCTTTACAATGCCTACCAAGTAAACGTCTCTGCAATGGCTTTCATCACAGCTCAAAAAGAACAATGCCTATGCACCAGTGTCAGTAGAAGGCAATGTCTCCATGATGAGCCCAAAGCTGTAAGACGAGAAGGGCATCCCAACTCTCGCAGGGAGGCAACATGTCTCTGCGGGCGAAGCCAAATTGCCCTGTCCCCGAAAGCCAGCAGAGCCAACAGAGCCAGCAGAGTCAACAAGACAGCGGCAGCAACAAGACTCCAAGGACTTGTCAAAGCCTCCACAGGCAGGGTTCACGAATACCGGACCCTGGCCTGCCACTTTGCGTAGGGTGGAACAGAGGTGTCGACAAGGGCCACACGGACGACAACGACAAGGACGGCGAAGAGAAACGACATGTTGCAAGACGCTGTGGGCGCCTCTGTGCACAAGCAAAGCAGATAACAAGAGCGGCAGGGCGTGGTCAATGGCAAATGCAAGAAGACGGTGGAAACGGTGAAACGGCAGGCGCTTTGATACGCATTGACATTCGTACGACGTACTTTTTACATGAACAGACAGGCGTTGGATGAGGCGTCTGGCACCAGGAGTGCGAGTACATGTACCAGCGACATTCGGACCACGCCACCTCTTGCGCAATCATGGTTCGTGATGTCGGTGATCTCAAACACGTCGAAAGTGCAACTGCCGTGCTCCTCTTTCTACATTTATTTTCTTCGGCACTCGTCTCTCCTGGGCGATGGATTCTCGGGACCCGTCTGCGATGGATACAGCTCAGGCTTGTGAGGGTGATTTGCTCTCCGTTACTACAGCAGATGGATTCGATCCCATGTGAAGAGATACGAAGATGTGCAGATGTGCAGATGTGCAAGACGCAACCAGAGGGACTGGACGATGTGATTGGAAACAAGAGTAAAAAAGAGTGGCCGAAGATGCGGTGGTCCACCACGGCCTTGGTGGGTACAATGGGCACAGGATGTGGCACGGGTAAGTGACCGAGACAGGAAACAAAGAAGAGGATCATGTAGAAAGAGAGACGAGTACAGAGTACGTCGTAAGAAGAGGAAGAAGAGGACAAACACAGACACATCCGTGTTGGTCCGTGACGATGTGGAAGAGCTGTTTTTCGGTTCGTTTCCTTGTTTTCTCCATTCCTCCGTACTGCCCCCATATTGGCGCTTCTGTCCGCTCGCTCGGTCGCCTCGCGCACCTCCCGCGCGTTCACCGTTCCGTACCGTCCCAGGAAATCCCTGTCGACTGCGGAGACGTTGCGGAGACCTACAAAGTACTCGAGCTTTGAAGAACGGCCCCGTGGAGTCCAGTCTCCCCCGATTGACATTTGCGTTGCCTCTTTGGCATCGTCGCCCGTTCGTCTCTCCACCAGGGCCCTTCCCTGCTCTTTCTCAATGTAACTCTGTTCTGTGACGGGTGAGCTATCAACACGGCGCTCCCAGAACAGCATCGATCCGCGCACCGTCGCCACCGGAACACTGCACCAGCAGTACTTTGTACATACGAGGTAATCACTGAGTATCACCAGATGAGGCTCCCAGAGAGGCTCAAGAAGCGCAGCGCATGCTCTGTACGCCTTCCGTGGCATCGTCTGTGGTCGTGTGCACGGCGCGAGAGCACAACGGCTCTTGCCACCGCCTCCTCACCTCCACCTTTGGGACGAGTACGTCGTAACCTGTCTGGACCGTTCTCACCTTGTTCATCTTTCCCAGTCCCAGCCTGAGCTCCTCCCTCTGCCCAAAGCAGGCGGTGATCGGCTGGCCATGGGATGCGACGTTGAGAGAGGCAACCGCTTCGGCAATTGGGCGAGGCGATTGTGGGCTGTCATGGTGTTCAGGGGTCTGCGGTTTATGAGCATCCACCCGGACATGGCATGGGGCTTGGTCGTCCTCGCCGAACTCAACAGTGGAGGCCCTGGAAGTGAATGTGAATGTCAAAGTGGAGGCTGGCGGAAAGGGAAATCATCATGAAGCGACACGAACTGGCAGGAAATTGAAAAGAGGACGTTGAAACGTGCCCTCAGAGTCCCACCTCGGTCGATCCGAGGCGTCGACTCACCCCTACGACGCATTTCTGTGGTGCCTGCCTTCTTGGAGACTCGGGATCTCCCTCTGAAGAGACAAACAAGCCATTTAGGAAACGGATGGACGGAGATTCATGGTTTCGTAATTCCTCATTTCGTGATTTGGGAGGTTTGGGTTCTTGGTTGCTCCCAGTGCCACTGAGGCGGATCTCTGTACGGAGTACGGAGTAGATGCGTGAAAGTGGAGAGTGGGTGGAGAGGCCGAGAGGACACTGCCGCATCTTGCCTTCTTTCGTATCTGTTTGCTTCCTTCTTCTTTACCCGTTGAGTCCCTCGAGGAGAGGCTCATGGGGATGTGCAGTCGCAACGTTTTCTCTTTGCGTTGGTATTTTCTTCTGTTCTTTTTCTCTTGGACGTTTTATGTTGCAAGTAACGCTCAACGGTGCCACACTTGCACCGTATGACCGATCATGAAACAAAGGCCGCTCAATAGGGATCGGCTGTCTACAAAGTAGACCGGCTTGCAGACCGGCTCTCAAGGCTGGCTTTCAGGCGGCGGTTTGATGCCATCGACTACTGCAGCGCACGCACACTCTGGTGGCCTTGGTCGTGCCGTTTCGTCCATGCGCACGGCAGACGGCGTCTGTGCCGCTCTACTGACTCGTAGACAGTGGGCTTTCAGTCGAAAAACGCACATCCAGGATGCGAGTGCAAATCCTCTAATGCGGCACACGGACGCGGAGAGGACAGAACGAGAGGACGATGCGCCGGTTTTGGGGCTCGCCTTATCCCCGTTGGGAGTCTATTCGCGCTGCGGAGACACTAGACAGGGTCAACCTGTGCACCAAGAGACTTGCCATACGAAGTGCTTCGTATCTCACGAGTACAGTACAAAGTCGTCGCCTGGCAGAAATAAGCTCCGGCAGTGGGATGGGAGAGGGCATTGCCTGGGGTTTTGGTCATTAATCACCTCGGCAACCGGCACTGTCAAGAGGCAGAGACAGGACAAAACTACTCAATTGCCATAAGAAATAGGAAAGGGGATGTCCGAGAGAAAGGCAAAGGCAAAGCAAAGGCAAAGCAAAGGCAAAGCAAAGGCAGAGGATGGATTACGGGCACTGGCCCAGTGCCGGCTCAGGGAAAACCAGACACAGCTTCAGGCATAGGCACCGCACCTGGCGCAGACACAGATCGATACATGTACGGCAGATTCGGGTAGGCTCCTCCGGAGGGCCAGTGGTGGCCAGACAGGTGGAGGACAGTGGACGGGGCGCGCTGCAATACGGGTGCCACGGACGGTGCAGGCAACGGGTTGAGGACAAGGTTGCGGTCAAGATGGTAGGTATGTAAGGAGTAGTCTCGCGGCCATCGTCCTCTTCCGGTCACTTTGATGCTGGGCTGGACCAACCCGAAGAGGAACGACGGCCTCGTCGAGGATCTGGCATCCTGACGGACATCGTATCGTCGTCCTGCCACGATGCTCCCTCGTTTTACTTTGTTCTTGTGATCCGTCTTACGAGGGAAAGGGGTCAAGGTGAGCAAGAATGCGTCAAACGAGCCGCCGGTTGCGCCCGTGCGAGACCCCCTTTCTTGTCGTCATTGTGATCAGCGTCTGGCTTGGGCTGCTAGGCCTTGGGATCCTCGTTGGCGGCTGTTTCCATACAATCAACCTGCCAACGGTCAAACGACCAGTCAGAAACCCAAAGGCCTGCTTCATCTCGCCGGACCGTTCATCGCCTTGTTTGGAGTCGGTATGCAACCTCGCTGACAAGGGCCTCTTTCGAGTCCATCTCTTGTCGTTTCCTTGGCTTCCTCGGCTCTCCCACGTTTGCTGCCACTCGGTCTGTCGCCAGTTCCACGGGACGGTGTCTGCCGGTATCGTAGGCTGGTCGCTTCTGCCTTATTATATTTTGGCAGGCCTCCCTGGCTTGATATCATACTTGTAGCTGTCTTATTGTCTAACTGTCTTGTTACGGAGTAGCTTGCTGTTTGAATAAGGCGTTGGAGGATGCATCCCTAATGCACCCCAAATGAAGCCCGAAACGTCCGCTAACATGCCGCGCCAGCGCTAGATCCGCCGGAAGGCCCTCGCCTGTCACCGCGCGCCCTGGACCTTGACCCGGATGGGTTCGTGCTGTGGTCGTGTTTCGAGCGACTGGGGCCGGAAAGCGTCTTGAGACGGGAAAATAGGCCCGATGGCAATGCCTTGGGCCTGGCCAAAGCAGAGGCGGCGTTGCTTGGATACAACAACACGGGACCAACGTCAAACGACGACGGCACCTGTTGTCAAACATAGGGCGGCACTCGCGCTGCAGACGGCCCAGAACGGTGGGCAGAGCATCAAAGACGGGAGCAAAGGGGACAGAAAAAAGTAGAGAAGATAGAGAAGATGATGAAAAAGAAGTAGAGAAGATACAGAAGATGATGGGCAAACTAGGGAGGATGCAGTCGAAAGCCAGAAACAGACGAAACTGCCAGTGGTTGACCGTCTCGTCCTCTCGCTTTGTCAATTCGTATATTGGCCTTTGATGATATCAATATCATTTGCCGCAACAGCGTCGATCGCTTTCAAACCGTCGTACGATAGAACGACACCTGAGACCTAACGCATTGTTTCCGAGGTCAGGGGCCTTCCTGTCCTGTCGCCGTGTTGATCGACAAACTCCTTCACCGCGATTCCAGGATCATCAGTCAGCGTCGAGATGTCCATTGTGACTACACCTGCCAGAGAACGAGAGACTTGCAGAGGCCATCTTGCGACACTACAATGTTGGCGAGAAAGACAAGGTGAAAAATGCGGCTGCTTGTTATCTTGACGCAGCTTCTTATTCACGGAGGGTCTGTTTGCTATATGCTAACAGAGAGCGCAGACTGCGACAGAACGGACTGGCCGTCCTGACCATGACCGTTTGCAATACATGACACGAAGTGATTTCTTGGGTGTCCCCAAGACGAGGGAAGAGACCATGATGTACGCTGAAAGTACTGTAGAGCGCCTCGCGGTTGCAGCACATCTACGCATCTGCATCTGCATGTCCGTAAACAACGTACGACGTATTCCAGAGCCTACCTCGTGAGTAACCGCCCCCCATGTGTCCAAGTGTCCAAGTGTCTAAGTGTCCAGGTGTCCAAGTGTCCATGTGTCCATGTGTCCATGTGGTCGACACGATCCATTGTAGTCTGGCAATGCCACGCCTGAGCGCGAAACAGAAACAAAAAACGACTCTTTATGCTGCATCCCGCTCGCACTGGCAAACGGAGCCCCTCGTCCAGGCAGGAGGAGAGCGCATTCGGAATGGCCCCCAAGAGAAGATACCGAGTCAAGAACGTCCGTTCGCACAACGGGCATAACAACCAGAAAGAGGCGAAACAGCCGCTTGAGACGAAAGGACGCGCGCTTGGACACACTGAGGAGGCCTGCTAGATTCACGGCTGCACGAACGTCTATGCAAACCGGCATGATGTTGTAGAGTGAGAGGACGGCGAGAAGCGACAGGCTGGAGGAAGAGAGCAGTAGAGACGAGATACGTCGTTTGGCACAAGCCATGTCGCTTCTCGAAGGCCTCTCCCTGATCCCTGATCCCTGATCTCGGGTCGTTGCTGTGGTGGAATCGAGAGGGCGACGGGATCAAGTCACGACGGTGCCATGGTGCAGGATGTGCGCATACCGTGATGCTGTATTCGGAGGCGATCAAGAGTAGAGCAGCGCCAACAGAGACCAACATGTCGACCAAACGCCAACAAATGCCAACCCAAATGCCAGCCCAAACGCCCCCCGGATACCAATTTGCGTCCTCTTCCCTCTTGTCCCCCCTCATGTCTTGAGCTTCTGCGCCTGTGCTGGCTGCAAGCGACGTGCCCGCCCGCTGGCCGCTCGATGCGCGTGTCGTGCGCCCGCCGGTCCACGGGCACAAACGCAAAGATGCCCGCCAGCTGGCTGCGTGCCGCCTCGAGCGCCTCGACGGCCTTTTCATCTTCTCGGGCGATGCGTCGTCCAGGACGTGGCGCCGCACGAAAAACAGCCACTGCCGGGACGGGTCCACGGGCGTCAGCCCAGGGCGGCTGCCCGTGATGACGTCCCACGTGGGCAGGGCCGACAAGGGAGTCGGTGGCGTACCGGGCGCGGCGGGTGCGGCGCTGGGCAGGCGGTGGTAGCGGACGAGGACGTACTCGTTGCCGTTGTTGTAGAAGATAAAGGACTCTTCGATGAGTTCGGATTTGAAGCTGCCATGTTAGCATCCAGGCTCACGAGAGGAGCGAGGAAAGAAGAGAGGCGAGTGAAGTGAGGACAGAACGGAGATCGAGCGAAGCGAGGACGAAAGAAGGTGTGGAAGCGAGGACACAAAGGAAGGCGAGCGCAGCGAGGACACTAAAAGGCGGGTAGGCGAGGACAGAAACGAAGCGAGGGCCGAAAGACGTACCGGTAGCCGTTGTCGGTCAGAATGGCGGGCAGATTGCGCGATTCCGCGAGCTCGACCTTTTTGCGCTGCGTCACCAGCCGCAGGATGCCCGTGGCGCCACTACCGCCCATGGGGTCGGGAATGTCGGTCCAGCGCAGCGTGCCCGGGGCGGCGCCCGACAGGACGGCGGCAGCGCCGGGCGACGTGGCGGGCCCAGGCGCGGCGCCGAGCTCGTCGCGGTTGACAGGGTAGCGGGCCTGCAGGACAAACGACTGCCGTGCCATTTGCTGGTGCAGCTCGGTCCATAGGCGGCCTGTGCGGCTGGAGGGCTGCGGGATGGCGCGCCGGATGGCGAGGCCGCGGGCTGTGGCGGACCTGCAAAGTAGAGAAGGCGGTGGACGGTGCCGCGGGCGGTCATGCCCGAGAGGCCCTGGAGCAGGGCCTTGGCGCGCTCAATGTCGGCGTCGGGGACGACGGCCGTGAGGAAGAGCTCGTGCATGGCGGGCAGTGGGTGAGGCGGAGAGTGAGGCGGCGAGTGAGGCGGGGCGGTCGTCGTGTGGTCGGATCGGTCCGTGTTGAGGTGAGGCTCGAGTTCAGAGGGTTTGCTTTGGCGATGCGATGCTGGGGAAGTGGGGCAAGTCGGCGTTGTGCTCGTCAGGGCACCCGAATTCTACCGAAACATGTCGTCGACAACACAGCAAATGGTGTCAATATCCCAGAAAGATCACGATCCATGCTCCGTATACGACTACGTGCGACCTTGGCCCTGTCCTGTCCTCTTCTTGGAACGTCCATTGTGTTCGTGCCCCTCACGTGACGGGCGTCTCTCGCTAGCGCCAGACGCGTCTTTCCAAAGGACAATGTACGAGTAGTGTCTAAGAGACCTCGGCCAGGACGACGTATTTCCCATTAAACCGACACTCTGCTGCTCGCTCTCGCTCTCGCCCTCGTCGACCTGCTCAGACCCATACAAGTGCGGTCGACCATGTCCCGAAGTCAGCGGGCGAGCGCGGCGGCGGCCGCCAAGAAGATTGCGGTGCAAGCAGCCGATCACGATGAGGCCAGCGAGGTTGCCACCAGAAGAGGAGGCAGCGGCGGCTCGAGGAGGACGGCACAAAAGACAGCCGCGATACCACGGCGGTCTGCCTGAAGCGGAAACGGGAGTCGGAGTCGCCCGAGTACGACGATGGCGCAGGTCAAGAAGAGGACGACGAGGACGAGGACGAGGGCGAGGACGAGGGCGAGGACGACGAAGCCGAAAACGAAAACGACCACAGTGAGGAGGAGGCCAGCAAGAGTACGAGCCGTGCTCGTATCCCAAAACGTCGAATGGTCGCGGTCGACGCGCCTGTCGCCAGAACGGCAAAGAAGGCAAGGAAGACGACGGCCCATGGCGGCACGTCTCTTGTGGCGCAGCGCCTCTTTTCGCGGGCTGGCCGGCCTGTCACCAAGCAACGATGTGCCGCCCGCCTGCTGCCGCCCGAGCGGCTGCACACGATCGACTACCACAGGCCGCTGCTTCTGGACGGTGCCGACGGCCGACGGGCGCGCCGGGCCCTGCTCGCCTGGTACGACGGCGTCAGTGCCACGCGCGGCATGCCCTGGCGACGGCCGTGGACGGACCCACCGCTGGCCTGGAGGGGACCGACACACGAGCGCGCACGGCGCTGGCCCGCCGCGCCTACGAGGTCTGGATCAGCGAGGTCATGGCCCAGCAGACGCGCATTGCTGTCGTCGTCGGCTACTGGACGCGGTGGATGGCGCGGTGGCCGACCATGGAGGCGCTGGCAGCCGCCTCGTCGGCCGACGTCTTCCAGGAGTGGAGCGGCCTCGGCTACTACAGCCGCGCATCGCGCGTGCACGAGGCGGCCAAGCTGGTGGCCGCCGACCCTGTTTTTCGGGGGCTGCTGCCTGCCGACGTCGCCGCTCTGGAGTCGCGCATTCCCGGCGTCGGGCGCTACACGGCCGGCGCAGTGTCGGCCATTGTCTTTGGACGGGCCGCGCCCATGGTGGACGGAAACGTGGTCCGGGTGCTGAGCCGGCAACTGGGTGTTTTTGCGGACAGCAAGGCAGAGAAGGCGCTGTTGGACCTGCTGTGGGCGGCGGCCGAAGCGCTGGTGCAGGCCGTGGCGCGGGACGGGCCCAAGGAGGGCGACGAGATGGCGGACGAGATGGCGGACGAGACGGCGGACGAGACGGCGGACGCGACGGAGGCCGGCGCCAACGAGGAGCCCCTGCGAGCGACCGACCTGGCCGCTGGGGCCAGGCGTTGATGGAGCTGGGCAGCACGGTGTGCATGCCCAAGCCGGACTGCGCGGCGTGCCCCATCCGCTCCACATGCCGGGCGTACGCCGAGGGCCTGGCGCTGCACGACCGCCACACGAAAGGGACCGTCCCGCCACCACTTGTCAAGAGCGAGGAGGGAACCGCCGGTCTCTGCGACCTGTGCGAGCCGTTTCCCGAACTCGACGAGGAGGAAGCGGCCGCCCTAGCCAAAGCCGACAAGAAGGCGGCCCAGAAGGCGACCAAGGACAAGAAGGCGAGCGACAACGCGTCGACACTGCCATTCTTTGACGTGGAGGACGCGGCCGCCGGTGTCAGCAAAGAGGCCCTGGCCGCCATCGTCAGCCACGCGCGCGTCTTTCCGCTGCGGCGGCCCAAGAAGCCGTCCGCGAGGTGGAGACGCTGGTGTGTGCCGTGCGACTACCGAGCCAGGGAGGGAACCTGTACCTGCTGCACCAGCGGCCAGCCAAGGGCCTGTTGGCGAGCCTCTGGCAGCTGCCTAGCTACGACCTGCCGGCGGCTCTCGACACAAAGGCGGCCCGTCGCAAAGAGGCCGAGGCGTATGTGGCCCGGTGGCTAAAGGATGGCGCCCGCTCCAAGATGGCGCCAGCACCGGCATCTTGCACGGGCGCGACGCTTTCGCTGCGCACCAGCGAAGCCACGCATCTGGCAGCGTGCCGTGGCTGTTTTCGCATCTGCGGCAGACGATGCATGTGTACCTCTTTGACGTGGTGTCAGAGGACGGGGAGCGTGTCCGTGCCAGCAAGTCCACGTTACCGACGCCCGCCTCGTGCTGCTGGGCCTCGGCTGCAGAGGCAGGCAAGACGTACTCCATGGGCACGGGCATGCGCAAGTGCTGGGCTCTTGTGCGGGGCACAGGAGAGGACGAGTGACTTTGCATACGAGTTAGATACGAGAAGGCATATGCTTGAAGCGTGCGATATGAAGACAACAAGTGTATGAGTAGACTAAACAAACATGCTGGCCAGCCAGGTTTGAGAGACCCGACTCGCATGTGAGCGCAATCTCGTACATCTCTATTTGCTCTCGATTTTGCTTCCAACCCTGTCCTCTCGTTCCTCGCTTGCCAGTCGCTGCTCCATTACTCGTTGGTGCACTCTGGGTCGTTGGCTGTCGTGGATGGCGAGGCCTGCGTGGAGGACTGGACCGTCCCGCACACCACGCCATCGGTAAAGCACGGCACGCCCTGGTCGGCTGTGATCCACTCGGCCAGGTCGACGGACAGCAGAGCGGCGCCCTGGTTGGCCGTGCAGTTGCAGGCCATGAGGGAGTCGCCCGTGTTGGGGAGCCGGCAGCTGTGGCAGCCGAGGAGAAGCTGTGAGGGCCGAGTTCCTGCGCGCGAAGCGAAGCGGAGCGGCACGTCAGCGCCCGTTCGCCGCGCCAATGGCAATATCAAGAGGTCAGAGGGGGGGGGGGGCGTACGAAGGATACGCTGGCAGGATGCCCTGCTTGAGGCGACCAAGGAACTGTCAAGTGCCAGCAAGGACACGACGGTCGACGCTGGCGCTGCCCCGGCACACTTGGTCCACAGAGACAGCTCGCCGCCAGAGACAAGGTACTCGAGCCGCCACTCGGTGCAGAGGTCGGTAAAGGGAAAGGCCGGGTCTGGGGCCGATGGGTGGTCAGGGTTTCTGCCGTTGTTGGCTCCGCCGTTGTTGGCACCGTAGATATGCTCGACGCCGACTCGCGGACTGTATGGAGGCTCGGCAATGGCGGCAGTCACTCCAAGGAGGAGGGGAACCCAGGCGGTGACAAGATGCATTTCGAAATGGGACAGTGTGCTGCGCTTGGTGGTGGCGCCTCTGGGATATTTGGTCAGAGAAAGGGCCGCAACTCCGACTTTATGCCGCGGCGTTTCGTGAATTTCTTCATGCGTCCGACTGCCTGTTGATCGTCTTGTTTATCTCGTCTTCCGAGTCTCAGCTTCCAGTCGTGTATTCTGTGGGACAAGCACAAGAGACGTTGGAGAATCGCAGACACAAACAGACACAAACAGATACAGACAGAAACGAACAAGAAACTACGCGTTTCGCACAAACAAATTCGACTCGAAAGCGAGGCGAAAGACATGGTCTTGGGTGACATGAAAGTGAAGCGTGGCCTGGGTCGTGCCTCTCTCCATCCGAGCTTCGTTGCGCTTCTTTTGTCCTCACACAGATCGAGTAACACGACGTCTGTGTGTCCTGCCACTGACGATGTCATCCCGGCGTTACTCGGCCGCAACGTCGAGCATCTCGCCTCTTCGGGCGAGACATTCATTTCGGCGGACAGGTTGAGGATGGCAGCTGGGGTTTTCTGTCCTGCGGTAGCTGTGCCTGATGCGCGCAAGCTGTCCAGTCGGCCTTGTAACAGCATCACGATCTTGGCTTCCCCGCCTACGTCTGTCGTCTCGTCACCATATGCACGGCAAAAGAGTTCCTCTGATTTCTGTTTAGGAACACGGTTTCTCGGATTTGTTCTTGTGTACGCATCTCGGCGGGCACAGCTCTCCGGGTACGAGTCGAGGCTAAATGCAGGCTGGTTTGGCATCCCTTCAAAAGGACAGAAACAACTTTGAGACTGAGAGATCTCATATCGTCTCCGTTTGTTCGTCTCTTCTTGGAAAAGAAAGCCAGCAGAGGCAGCGAGTCTGGCTCTTGCACAAGATCCCGCCCGTAAAAGCAGCACCACAGGTCCCCTGCTTCCACTCTGTCTGGTGTCCTGGCCCATTGGCCTCACAACAGGAGTGCTCAAAGGCCTTTGTGGCACGAGCACTGTCCTGAAGTGGCTGATGGAATGGGGTCTCAACAGATTCTCTTTGCGAGTGGCACAGATGAAGTGCCTGAAGACGACTCAGTCCTTCCGCCCTTATCGTACACTTGTCCACCTCCTACAAAGACTACCTCTCCGCAATCCCCTGCTTCGTACCACCTCCCACAACTTGCCGCTTTGTGCCCCGGACCATGCCAACCGTCGTGTCCCAGACTGTAGCGCCGCCGAGACACAGGAACGTGGCAAACAGCTGTGTCAGTGCCCACAGCCAGGCGCCAAAGCTGAGTGTAAAGAACTTGAGCACCTCGTTGATCTGGTAGTGGTCCTCGTGCCGGCAATGTAATACCGTGTCCGTGGCGGCTGGTGCTCGGCGCCGGTGCCTGGAACGCCATTGACCATCCGGTTGCGGCCCGTATTGGCCTGTGCTTGTGCTTGTGCCTGTGCTTGTGCCTGGGCAGCCTGCGCGGCTTGTGCTGCCACCGCTGCGTAGCTGTTGCCGTCGTGGCCGTTGCCGTCCACAACCGCTTCCAGATGCAGCTCCACGACCAGCCGCACGTTGGCTGCGTACAGCGGCACGAACCAGAGCGCAAAGCGCTGGTGCATGGCCACGTACAGCCGGTGCCGCCCGGCGTCCCAGGCGACGGACTCGATGCCGAGCTCAATGTGTGGGCTCAGGATCTTGTACCACCGGAAGATGGCCGCAATCAAGCGGCGCGAGTTGACATGGTCGGCGGCTTTCTGCACAAGCCGATGCTCGGCGACGTCACGGCCCTCGACGAGGTCGGCGATGCGGTCGGGCGTGTGCTGGCGGACCGTCTCCTTGCCGAAGCCGGGGACGCGGCACAAGGGATGGACAAACTCGGCATCGGGCAGATAGTAGCGGCGGACGGCCGCCTGTTGCTCGGCCTGCGGCTTGGTGCAGAGCGTCTTGATGACGTCGCCAATTTCCTGTGCTGGATCACAGAGCAAGCGTGTCAGTCAATGGTCTTGCAGGCACGCCGTTGCATGCTGGGGCACGTACCTGGGTACTCCATGTTGTGATTGTGCTTTTGCAATCGTTTTGGTCTGGTCTCGAAAGTAGAGGAGGGCAAAGGAGGAACTCCATAATCGAGGAACGCTTGCATTCACATGTCTTTTGTGTCTGACAAGGTACCTGCTCTTTAGCAGCTCTGTCGATGACGTCACGCGCACCATAACAAAGAACAAACAGGACCAAA
The DNA here is from genome assembly GCA_016097075.2 of Sporothrix phasma. Classification (NCBI taxonomy): domain Eukaryota; kingdom Fungi; phylum Ascomycota; class Sordariomycetes; order Ophiostomatales; family Ophiostomataceae; genus Sporothrix; species Sporothrix phasma. The sequence continues at coordinate 215,931 of JADMNG010000036.1, read as the reverse complement.
ACAGCTCTTACGGACGCTACAACCTGCCGCACTTTAGCGGCTCTCCGTCTTCGCTACGGAGTACATCGCACCTTGGAATCGCCAATTCCAATTGCATCAATTGCATGAGCAATGTCCCATAGCAACCATCGCGAAGTACGGAGTAGGCTGGCAGGCTCGATTGGATCCTGAGCAGAGAAGCGCCAACCGTTACAGTGGGTCGGCGCCCTGTCAATCACGCTGTTAGAGGCTGTCAAGCCTGCATCTGCTGCTCCGACAGTTTACGTGCGTGAGGGAACAAACTACATCTTACACATCGACGTTGTTTCAATACAACATGGCGACTTCAGCTGTGACCGTGGTGATGGGCATCAAAATACGGCGAACTGCAACCGGACCCGGGCCCTTCTTTGTCGGATGCCATCACGACATCATTAAAAGGCCGCGTGGGCCGACGGCTGACGTTTGTCTCTCCCTCTGAAGACAGAGAGGCTCTGATTGAACCTTTGTCTCTTGCGTCTTCTGGGTCCCTCGCTCTGTAATACGCTTAAAGTGTTGTATCAATGTGCAAATAACGCGTTGTGATTCGGTGTCGGCAATGGTGGCAACTCCCTTCTCGTACCATCCCATGATACAGTTTCTCCATCATCGGCGTCCCGGGGCGAGGACGACTCGGCTCAGCGCCTCACCCAGCGCTGCCGCTTCGACGATGTCAACATGGACCTCTTCTGCCAAGTCGCACTCGTCGGGGTGCCTCAGGGAGCTGCCAATTGGCGAGGCCTACTCTGTGGCGTCACAGATCGAGGGCGAACACGCCAGCTCGTGGGTTGCTGCGTACCGCTGAGCTCGGCAGTCATCGTGCCGACGAGTGTGTACGCATCGTCCGCATCGTCCGCATCGTCCGCATCGTCCGCAGCCGTCAGGCCTTCCCAGCCAGGCCATGGCCGAGCGTGTGGCGGCACGCCAGCCATCCTGATCGCCGGCAGTGTCGACACGCACATGGTCCTACATTGGGACCCTGCGGCAGAGGAAACCGCGGGCGCAGTGCTCGATCTGCTGAAGCCTCAGCTTGGAGTCGACCGCCATCGCACGGCGTTTCTGGGTGTGAGCTGGTGCGGCTTGGCTACTCTGTGAGCTGTGCGGCAGCTGCGCCAAAACTTGTGCAGCTCGCTCGGCGCCGTCATTGCCACGCCTGTGCTCACCAAACTCGCGGCTTTCTGTACCATGGCCGCTGCGGACATAGCGATGACACCGGCCGCGGCCAACACGGCCGTCTTGGCCTGCCAGGCCGGCGCAAGACACTCTGAGCTCTCGCAAGAGTGGGAGGGCGCCAAGGTCGACCGATTCAGTGTGGCGGTGCCAGACGCAAACGCACGCGTGGCACGACGCCGCCCCGTCGTCCAGCGAGACAGTCGCGGATGTGCACTTCCATAGCCAAAACGCTGCGGCTGTTCCAGGAAGTGAGCATGTCCAAGTCCGCAAAACTTTTTGTGACGGGCGGCAGGTGATGGGTTGGGCTCGTTCGTGTCTGAAGGCACAGGCTGTTCTGGGCTTCGGTGTCGAGCTAGCAAATACTACAGTCGATTCTCGTCGTTTCTCTGCATTTGCGGCCTTCTCGCCCAAGCCGGCCGTCGGTCGTGGCGCACTTGGCACACTTGGCGTGCCTCAAGACAAGCATGCCACGGCGCGCGAAGCTCATGGGGGCCACGGGACGCATCGTTAAGACGGACGAAAGGTCATGGCAAAGCCATGGCAACGCCTTAAAGCTTCTTTGGAATTGGCATTCTGGGTCTGCGTCGATGAGACAATGCTTGTTAGCAGCCTTTATTGGCGGTAATGCTCTCGCAACGGGCGTCGATGGCGTCGATGGCGGCCGTTATTGCGGCGCATGGCTGCATTCTTTGTGGCAAACGGCCGCTGGCAGCCTTGCCCTGGTGTGCTTTTGATGTCTCTACTTTGTATATGTAAGCTGTTCGGCACAACTGCATCTCCTTGGATACGGCCATTGTCTCTTTCCGCTTGAGGCAGGTTGCCAAAATGCTCATATATTGCGGAAAGCCGCGATGAGAAGCAAACACAACTTCCTATTTCGGACATTTGGAAGCCACCGATAGCCGCGCCCTCTTTGCTGTTTTCACTCCACAAAGCGACCACGTTTTCTTCCATTCTCACAAGAGACCCTCTCTGAACGCCTGTTCATTTCGTATTAGACTCGTTCGGGGAGAGGGAAAGGTCGAAACGACGAAAGAACGCAGCAAAACCCCGTCGACGGTGCAGGTTTTGCGTGTGTGAAAAAGTCGTGTTCGGTCGCGGAGCCGGCAGGACCCACTGTAAGACCCACATTGTAAGGAATGGGCCAATACGGCAACCGCACGGGCACCACGTGTAAGTCAGACTCACGACATCGTACCAAATAAAAGGCACGAGGGATCGGCAGTGGCCAGGGACCAGGAACAAGAGGAGAAAGCCAAACGTCGAGAAGTCCATTGGATGGAGGACGGAGGATGCCAAAGTCTCGCCGCCGTTTTCGTGTGCGTCCCGTGCTCAGTCGATCTTGGGTACCTCGCTTACGGCCCCCGAGGCTTCCAGGTCATTGTGTAATTACAGAGTGCGTCGAGTCTCTCTCATCCCGCTTTCGTTTGTCGATTCTCCGTAGCGTTGCCAGCATGTCCAGTATTTCCAGTATTTCAGTATTTCAGTATATCCAGGACGTCTTATTTCCAGCCGTGTTCTCTCCCGCTTCCTCCTTTGGGAGACCGACGACTCTGAGCTCCCCACCCTGCCCGCCAGCATCCCCTCTCAGACATTGTCGTTGAACATGTGGGCGACTAGCAAGTCAAGCCGATGTGCAGACGAAGAAACGAAAAACAGACACAAAAACCGGGGAGGCCCAGAGAGCTGGATGGACCAACAAATAACAGGCCCAGGATTGCAAAGCCCCATGTCCACGCTCGCACGTTGACGAGAGAAACGAAGCTATCCAAGCCGCTCGTCTCTCCATCCGCCGGTTCTCCGCTTCTGTCTCTTCGTTTTTGTTGATGTTGCAAAGCAGCTCGTAGCCCACATCTTGATTCACCTGAAAGTATGCTTATCTGCCTGTGCCGAGAAGTGTCCAAGAGGGGTTTTGCTACATGTCACCTTTTGCAATACGAACGCAAGGGCAGCCAAGCGTACCTTTATCTCGCTGGAGACAACAGTGTTGACCGTAACTCATGTCGGGAAGATCGCCATGGCCAGGCCGTGTGGGTTCGACACCCCTTTGTGACATTGCAGAATCCTGCCTGAAGCCGACTTGCAGAACGACGCAATGACACGAAGTGGCCCCATACGAGGTACAGACAGCAATACAGTACACGTACAATACGCGGACAGCCAAGACGGGCGAGTGACAGAGACGGCGCCGTGCAGAGCGGCTGGCCAATGAGCCGCGTGCTTATTCCACATGCACCATCCATCTAGACAAGCTCGACAAGCTCACGGAAAGGGACCAGGGCCGACGACAGCAAACGACGCCAAAAGACACGGAAAAAGCCCGAAAAGCACGAGAAAGCACAAGAAAGCACCAAAGATACCCGACCCACGCTCAAGCAGTCTTGGCAACGTGCCGCGAAGCCACTTTCGAGGCGACGCAAGTACGACGCAGAGCACGACCGGGCCTGGGGGCGTGGCCTTGTCTTGACATTGTACCCACCTTTTGTCGTTGAACTTCGTTTTCTCTTACCCTTCTGTCTTCTCGGTCGGTGTCGCTTTGAGCAGAGCCCGGTTTTTCTGCTTTCTGGAGACCCAGTACGGCGGGCGATGGACAGTGGATGACCTGCACGTCGATGGGGACTGGGGTCATCCCGGCACGACCAACGTGCGGCCTGTTTTGTGGTCTGCGATGTGCACTGCGAGCGGCGAGCGGCAAGAGACCGGCAGCACCACAAGCGCGGCAACTTGTACCTCGCCTCGTATATAGCTCATGTCTTGCCCGCCGCTCCCAGTGGCTTTTGTATAAACTCGTGGCATCCCGCACAGAGATCGGCACGCCCTTTTGTCTCCTGTTCATCACCCACCTCGTTCCTTGTCCCTTCTCATCTTGTCCTCACCCACCCCTCCCCTCCCTCAAGATGATGTACTCTTCTGCCCTCTCCTGGCGGCGGCCACGTTCCGTCTCTGCCGCCGCCGTGTCGCTCCAGTACACGGCCACGGCCGCCAGCGACGTCTATGCCGCCCAGGCCACGGCCAAGGCCAGCAGCCCCGTCAGCCACGTCAAGGGCAAGGCCTTTGACCGCCTGGCCATCATCTGGCTCGAGAACACTGACTTTTCCCTTGCTTCGGGTGACCGTACGTCCACTCCCACGCCTCCGTTGCATGCTCTGGTCCGTGTCGACGCCTCCGCTAACCGTCTAGCCAACCTCGCCTTCCTGGCCAAGAAGGGCATCAAGCTGACCAACAACTTTGCCCTCACGCACCCGTCCGAGCCCAACTACCGCGCCGCCATCGGCGGTGACTACTTTGGCATGAACAATGACGCCATGAACTTCTTTGACAAGAACGTCAGCACCGTCATTGACCTGCTCGAGGGCGCCGGCATCAGCTGGGCCGAGTACCAGGAGGACATGCCGTACGCCGGCTTTGAGGGCATGGGCTTTGTCAACCAGAAGACCAAGGCCAACGACTAACGTGCGCAAGCACAACCCGGCCGTGCTCTACAACAAGAACAGCGGCAGCGAGCAGCGCCTGTCGCAGATGAAGAACCTGACCAGCTTCTACCAGGACCTGGCCGCCGGCACCCTGCCCCAGTGGATGTTCATCACCCCCAACATGACCTCGGACGGCCACGACACGTCGGTGACCGTCGCCGGCAAGTGGACCCGCAACTTTGTCGAGCCGCTGCTGAATGACGACCGCTTCATGAACAACACCCTGGTCCTCATCACCTTTGACGAGAACGCGAGCTACGGCATCCAGAACCAGATCCTGGGCATCCTGCTGGGCGACGCCGTCCCTCCAGCCTCGTCGGCACCGAGGACAGCCACTTTTACAACCACTACAGCGAGATCTCGACCGTCGAGGCCAACTGGGGCCTGCCGACCCTGGCCGCTGGACGTGGGTGCCAACGTCTACGAGTTTGTGGCCGAGAAGACGGGCGACACGCCCCTGCGCACCTATGCCGCCAACAACCTGGCCACGCACTTTTACAACAAGTCGTACGACGGCGTCTTCAACGCCAAGCCCAGCTTCCCCGTCTACCCCAAGCCCAACCTGTGCCTGGAGAAGAACGGCCGCAAGGTCGCCCAGAGCGTCCAGCAGACCTGGTACGGCAACAAGAACCCCATCTACTACAAGGACACCATTGAGGTCAACGACGGCCTCAACCCCCCTGCCCAGTACGGCTTCGGCAAGTAAGCGCCTAGGGAGAGTCTTTAATAAAACGGTGTATCGAGACGAGTGTGGAGATGGGTCGACAGACGGTCGAGGTCGACGGAGAGCGAAGCCGGGCTGTGACATGATAAAAGGTGACGTGTATGGTCACGGACAGTACAATACACTTTCGTACCAAAACGCAACATAGAATCCCAAGTCGACGATCCCCATTGGGCCGGCTCTGCATCCGTGAAACCACTACGTCTGCTATTCGTGTCAACGTTGTTTACTCTTCCTGAAAGAGCGCCCCAGCAGGCGTCTGCCACAGCTTGTGCCACCAGCTTGTAAAGTCAAATGGCCTGCACTGGGTGGTGCGTGTGATCCAGGGGCAGGACGTGCTGTGAGCATTGACCACGTCGCGCCCGTAGCCCATATGCTGCCGGGTCCGCCATCGCAAGTGTCCCAATCCGAACTGGCCGTCACGGGCCCGGCCACGCCCGACAGAGTCTTTAAAGGGAGTCGGCTGTGTCGGAGGACGATGAGGAGGGTAACTGCCGCGGCCGACCGGGCAAAGTACTTGTACTGGTTCAGATCCTTGCTGACCAGCGCCGTCTCGTCCGCGGCCGCTTTCGTGTACGTATGGCCCACGTCGTTGACGCCAGTCCGTACGGCGGAGGAAAAGGGAAAAGGGAAAAGGAAAAAGGGGCAGGGGAAGCGGAAAGGTAAAAGGTAAAAGGCGAACATGCTGCAAAGTTGAAAGAATGGCATAAATGCTCGGCTGGTGTTGGTCGTGACCACACACGTGACGACACACGGACCAGCACCTTTTGGCGAAACCACTCAACGCGTGCCTGCCCGCCCTGGACGCGTCGCGATTTTGCACTTTAGCTTCTGCCAAGCTGACAACGGCGACCGAACAGTGTCCTTCTGTCCAACCTCCAAGACGACCACCACGACGTACAAAGTACAACTGCGACCTCGTCCCCACGGCCTCAATCGACACCCTCCTCCAACCCTTTCCGTCCAGCCAGACTTCCTCTGCCGACCTCCTCCACACACCGCCGCCACAATGTCAGACGCCGAAGACATGGACGTGGACCCGCCACGCAACGACATCAAGTTCTCCGCCGACAACAGCAGCAAGGGCAAGCGCAGCACGGCGGCCAACCTGCCGGTCGAGGCCGAGGACACACTGCCGTGGGTCGAAAAGTACCGTCCCGTGTCGTTGTCGGACGTGTCCGGCCACCAGGACATTTTGGCCACCATCAACAAGTTTGTCGACTCGAACCGGCTGCCGCATCTGCTGCTGTACGGGCCGCCCGGTACGGGCAAGACGTCGACGATCCTGGCACTGGCACGGCGCATCTACGGCGCGGCCAATGTGCGGCAGATGGTGCTGGAGCTCAACGCGTCCGACGACCGCGGCATCGACGTGGTGCGCGAGCAGATCAAGACGTTTGCGTCGACCAAGCAGATTTTTGCAAAGGCGGCGCCAGCAGCGTCTGCCTCGGAGTCGGCCGGCGGCCGTGACGGCGCCAGCCTGGCCACGTACAAGCTCATCATCCTGGACGAGGCCGACGCCATGACCAACACGGCCCAGATGGCCCTGCGCCGCATCATGGAAAAGTACACGGCCAACACGCGCTTCTGCATCATTGCCAACTACGCACACAAGCTGTCGCCGGCGCTGCTGTCGCGCTGCACGCGCTTCCGCTTTAGTCCGCTCAAGGAGGCCGACATCCGCGTGCTCGTCAACCGCGTCATGGACGAGGAGGGCGTGCAGATCATGCCGGAGGCGGCCGACGCGCTGGTCACGCTGAGCCGCGGCGACATGCGGCGCGCGCTCAACGTGCTGCAGGCGTGCCACGCGTCCAGCACGCCGCTCCGGGGCAAGGACGAGGACAAGAATGCGCCCGTTGTGCGCGAGCTGATTACGACCGAGACCATTTACAACTGCATTGCCGCACCGCACCGGACGCCATCAAGGAGATATTGCAGACGCTGCTGACAACGACCGACGTCACCTCGTGCCTCAACACCATCAACGCGCTCAAGGTGGCGCGTGGCCTGGCGCTGGCCGACATTATCACGGCGCTGGCCGAGGAGATTGTCAAGGTGGAGGCGAGTCCCAAGGTCATGGTGGCGTGGCTCAGCGGGCTGGCGGACATTGAGCACCGGGTAGCGAGCGGCGCGGGGAGACGGTGCAGACGGGTGCGCTGGTGGGCGTGATCCGAAGCGGGTGCGAGATGATGAGCTCATAGTACCTGGGGCGGCAACGACACATACGGGCCAGGCAGAACAGAACATGCGGCCTATTCCAGCGAGCTTAATTTCAATTTCATGTTGTGACAAGACCGAGCCCGAGGCTTGAGGTTGCGGTGAGGAGAGACGCTGTGCTACCGAGTGTGCCTTTTATAAATCCATGCTATGAACTGGCCAAGCCAAGATGCAGCAAGCTTTTCAGCCTGGCCAGACAAGGGGAAGCGGCAGAGACCAGCCAGGGCAGGCAACATCAAACCCGAGAATTTTCTTGGCGCCATCAAGCCGACGCTGTGTCTCTATGCACGAAAACCCGGTGCTGGCCGTTTGGCAGAGCCGACTCTATTTGCTGTTTGCTGCAGGCACTGCTTCATTCTCTTTTTTGGCCATGCTGCTTCCTGATTGGTCTAGCAGTGTCCTGTCACATTACGCACGGGAGCAGGGCCGTCCGGTGCGTGCGAAAAGGTCATACAAGAGTGAAATGCAAATCGATGCTGCGGTGGGGATAAAGAAGCAGTCGAAAATAAAGAGGTCCGGTTCCACAGGGCCCCAGGAACGGCTGATGGCGCAGCTGTAGGAGAAGCTCAAGGCGACGAGCAAGGCCGGCAGCAGAGCCCCCAGCACACCTGCTGGGCATCGTCGACGAACTGCTCGCTGTCGGCAGCGCGACTGCCGCACCACAGCCCCGTGCCAGGGTACAAGATGCCTGCACCCAGCAGTCTGTCCTCGTGCACGTCTCACCCACGCTGTCAAAGCAGCAGCACCGTATATGAAGGCTGGGCGGGCATGTCTGCCGGCACGTACATGCTGGTCGCCGCTCCGCAATACTGTAAACCGGCCGGGTCGAGCCCTGTGGGACCGGAGCGCCCTCGGCCGAAAAGGTGCCGTTGTCGGAGCGTTGGGTGGCAAGATAGACGCCGGTGGCCAGACGGGCTTCTTGCTTGGTCTCGTTGAGTAGGCGGCATGCGGTTCCGCCTAATTTTGATGCGGTGTGCTGTTGGTGGCCGTACAGTCTCTGCATCTCTGCTGCACTGTCGTTGGTAGATGTGGACACCAGATGGGACCAGTCAAGGGGGTCAGACAGTCGCAGATTCGGGAGCCAGAGACTGGATACATCGTGCAGGCCCACCGATATGCTGGCTCGAATCGGCTGTGCTTGTCTTGCTTTTCCGTCTCTCGATGGTGTTTACCATTGTCAAGTGCCTGGCAACAGCCACCTCAATCAAGGCCGATCAAGTTCTTGTCTTGGAGAGATTATGCGGCAAGGCCTGTGTAGCTATACCGTCCAATCCTACCAATCCTACCACGTCTCCGGCACTCTGATACTCTCATTACTGGACTTGGCATCTCATTGCTCTCCTCGCATCGTCTGGCGTTGCCCAATTAGGAAATTTCGCGTCCCGACTTACACGCTGGACGGCAGCCAAGGCTAGGCGATGTTGCCCTCGTCCCGTACCCTACAGGGCGCTCTTGGCGCCGTAGACGGAACCCGACCGCATTACTTCGTACAGTGGGTTCAGTGGGCTCAGTGGGCTCAGTGGGCTCAGTGCGCTCATCAGTGGGAGGCCTTTATGCGACGTATTGGTACGACTTGTATCTCTTGACTTTCGAGCCATGACTTTCGAGCCATGACTTTCGAGCCATGACTTTCGAGCATGACTTTCCAGTCTCAATCCTTTCCTCGGTCTTCCACCCCGTCGTAGTCGCCTCTGCGGCTGGAATAAGCCTCCACGAAGCGAAGAGCACGAAGACGCGACCTCTCCCGCTGGCTGTGATCGTACCAGCTGTAAGCTACCCAATCGCACCAATAATGGATGAAGCGGCCCACACGTGCAGCTGTATCGACCTACGGACGTACGAGTATTTCACAAGCTTTGACAAAGTACTCGTACAACGGATCTCGACTCACCGAGGCCGGCCTTTACAACAGACAGTGTTCGTCCTGCCCTGTCATTCATACACTTGCACAGGTCCCAGTACGGACCACGGGCGGCATACGTGCTCTAGCAAAGTGTAGTAACCAGCTTAGGCGGCCCACCCGGCACCGTCAACAAAGGACAGCCCCCTCGGCTACAAGGCTTTATTCACTCAATCTGGGACAGCGATGGACAGGGCAGGGCATGGTGAAAGGAACCGAGTAAGCACGTCGTACCTTGTCCACCAGGTCCCGGCGACGGCGAGTCCCGATCGTGTCGACTTTTCGACTTTTGTCGACTTTTGTCGACTCTCGTCACCTTTTGTCAACACGCGCGAGGCATTTTAGTGGACGATGACGCTACCGCACAGGACTTTCCTAATCTGGTCGAGCTCTGCCCCGTCTCTACTGGCCCTGGTTCTTGCAGTGCATCGCCGTCTTTCCTAGTCTGGCCTCCATCGCACCTCCGTCGCTCCTTCATCGCTCCTCCCATGTGTCGCCTTCCAGCCTCCCCAATTCCGCCCACGTGGGGCGCAGACGAAAAAAAAACTAAAAAAATTGGGTGGCGGGGAAGTCGCGCGAGGCTTTGTGAAAGTCTGGAAAGAAACAAAGAACAAGGTTCGTGGTCAGGTTGAGCAACCAACGCCAGCCGACCTCGCCCGGCCTATCCGTACATGTCCTGAACACTGTGCTCGTACAGAGTACACACGATGCTCGGGTCCCAGAGACCAGGTGCCCCAGGCGGGCCTGTCCCAACACAACGGCGATCGGCACGGCACAGGCATATATAAGCTCTATCCGGTCTTTGCCCATTCTTGATGGTTTTCTTTTGCGATCTGCAGAGCACGCATTCTCTCTCGTCTCATCGTCGGCCCATCCATCTCTCCTCCCTCTCCTCCTCTCCTCCTCTCCTCCCTCTCCTCTTTCATCATCTTCTCTCTCTACGACACACACTGCCCACCATGAAGTGCCAGGTCTGCCTCCTGTCCTTGGCCATGGCCGGCAGCGCCGTTGGCAGCTCGCTAGCCACCGACCTCAACGTCATCTCGCGCTATTGGGCCAGCTGTCGCCATATGCCGACAACGACGAGGACTACTTTGGCGTCAATGACGTCGGCGTGCCGGCCGGCTGCGCCCTCGAGCAGGCGCATCTGCTGCAGCGCCACGCCCAGCGCTTCGGCACGGGCGAGTTTGACGATGCGCCCAACGACGCGGCCTTTGCCGCCAAGGTCGCGGCCAGCACCAAGAAGACCAATGGCTCGTTCACGGCCCGCTCGCCTTCCTCAACAGCTACGAGTACCTGCTCAGCGAGTCCTACCTGACCGGCATTGGTGCCACGACCGAGTTTTCGCTTGGTGTCCGTTTCTGGAACCGCTACGGCCGTCTGCTGTACAACGCCACGGCGGGCCAGGTCTCCTACAATGCCAGCAGCCCTGCTGCACTGGACGCGTCGAGCCAGCCCGTGCTGCGCACCACCAGCCAGAGCCGCATCTGGAACTCGCAGATCTCGTGGGCGCTGGGCTTCTTCGGCCCCTCCTTCCAGCCGGTCAAGGTTCCGGACCCGACGCTCTCAAACTGGACAGCGCCCTTTAGCGTCGTCGTCATCCCCGAGGGCGGCACCGAGAACAACACGCTGGCCTCCTACGACAGCTGCCTCAACGACGGCCAGGAGCCCATTGTCGACCTGGGCGACCAGGAGATGTGCCGTACGTCGGCTCCTACCTGCAGGCGGCCACGGCGCGCCTGCAAAAGTACGTCCCCGCCGGCTTCAACCTCACCACCAACGACACCTATGCCATGCAGAGCCTGTGCGCCTACGAGACGGCCGCGCTCGGCGACTCGGGCTTCTGCTCCCTCTTCACGCTCGACGAGTGGGCGGGCTTCGAGGTCACGCTGGACGCCGAGTACTACTACGACTACTCGTACGGCAACCCCACCGGCCGCGCCCAGGGCATTGGCTATCTCCAGGAGCTGCTGGCCCGTCTCACGAACCAGTACATTGCCGTGAGCAACTCGAGCGTCAACTCCACCATCACCGACAATGCCAAGGACTTTCCCCTTGGCGCCAAGTTCTATGCCGACTTCACGCACGACGACATTATCATTTCCGTCCTCACGGCCATGTCGCTCGACTACCTGCGCGACGCCCCGCCCCTCGGCGAGCACGCCTGGCCCCCAACCCCAACCGCAACTTTATCCTGTCGCACCTCACGCCCTTTGGCGGCAACCTCGTCACCGAGGTCTACGGCTGCGCCAGCGCCAACCCCGAGCCGTGACCGAGCACGCCACCATCTACCGCAACCCGCACACGCCTGCAAACGGCACGCACAAGTTCCTTCGCTTCCGTCTGAACAACGGCATCCTGCCGCTCAACACCATCCGTGGCGGCGGCTGTGCCGGCCGGACGGACGGCCTGTGTGCCCTGGACGACTTTCTCAAGAGCCAGGCCAACGCGACGGCCCTGGCCAACTATGCGTATGCGTGCATGGGCAACTGGACGCTGAGCGATCCGTTTGACGGCACGGATTACGATGGAACCATTTTTAAAAAGTAGTGGGTGACGTCGAGTGAGAGGCGAAGGAGGCGAAGGAGGCGAAGGAGACGAAACACTACCTTGAGTGAGCGAACGAGGACAAAAACGCTAGATTATAGATAATGACCCTACGCGGGAACCATAGAATTCAAACACGATTGATGAATGAAACAAGTACAACACCATACAATGGTTCGACTGCTCATGTCTGTTTGTTCGGCCCTCGCTTTGTCCCTACCTCGGACACAGCCGTTGGAGTCTGCACTCGTCCCCACCTTGGCAGTCGGACATCGGAAAGCCGTGCGTCGCATCAACGGCTGTTACGAGCTCGCCAGAAAACAAAAAGGGTCTCGGCATGGTAACGAATCACGGCCATTCTGCGTCGCAATGCCTGTCCATCCTACCTCTCCCACGGTCCAAGTTGAGATGGCAAGGGCTTTGCCTGGCCCGTGTACTTCGTACGGAGCGCTTCTTGTCCAAAGTAAAGCACCTTCCACAACAGGAAGATGATGCTGTCTATCGCTGCGGAGAAGATCACAATCTAACCCTTCTCGTCGCGACGCTTCGTACTTTGTATCACGACGCGGAAAAGCGACCCACCCTGCTGGCTCTGTGACGGCCGCCTCCCCACGCTCACTGTCCCGTCCCCAACGGAGTACGAGGCCGCTAATGCGATCCACTCCTCAGATTAGCCGACAGGACGGTTGGCGGCGTGACCACAAACCGGCCACAAGCAACGGCAGGCTGGCGATAAACGACGTGCCGCGACGAGATACTGAGTATTCCCGCCAGATACGCACGCACACGCACACTCACACTGAAGTACGTAGAGTCGCAACGCGCGTGCTGCTTGCATCAACCCAGGTGGATCCAGCGGCACACGTCCTCCGCAACAGCACTGGCCGGCAGAGAGGACAGAGGACAGAGGACAGAGCACGACCCATCGCTTCTATGCATGTCTTGTCCTTTGTTAGTCTTGTCTCTTGTCTTGCTCCTTGCCTCGCACTTGCCTCCTCAACGTTACAGGCCGCCTTCCTCATCTTATCTTGTCTCGTCCTCGTCCCGACCCCTCCTTCCGCCTGCTCCTTCCCCTCTCTCACGGAGCTTCCTGCCATTGGCGGCCATGGAATTCCATTACCTCACGCAGTGCCGCGCAGTGTACAAAGTACAAAGTATTTGCACTTGTAAATCCAGCACATGATAGCCCGTCGCTTGGACGGTCGGCGTATCTGACTTGTCTCAGTACGGCCGGTCTTCACCCTGCGCGTCTATATATGTTGTCGTGATACCCCCGCGGAAAGGAGCGACGGTAGAATGCCAGACTCGGAAGGGGCCCATCACAGCATACGGTGCGATAGAAGAATCGGGCAAGAGCTCGCGGCACTCCACTTACCTGCCCTCTGACCCCCCATACCCCAGACGGGAAGCTGCGATCGCCGCGGCCGTGGCCCCTCGTCTCCGGCTCTACAAAGTAAAAACATCATCCCCCCCTTTTTTTGCTTTCTCACTTTCATCTCCACTGTCACCACCGACGCTCTGCTCCACCCATCATGGTCAACCATATACGAGAGGTGTCGTCGCACGACAGTGAGCTCTCGCCTCAGGTCGAGGTGCTGGGTGCCCCGAGATCGCGGCCGTGGACGAAGAGAAGCAGCCGCCGCGTGTGTCTGCCCACGAACAGATCGGCGACCAGATCCCGCCCGAGTTGCTTGCCGAGCTGGCCCCCAATGGCGAGGGCGAGTACATTCGCCGCCTCGTCAGCGAGATGACCGAGGAGGAGGCCTTTGGTATTGTCCAGGACGGCCTGCGTTTCCACAACGACGACTGGAACTTTCCCTCCGAGATGCGCGACCGCATGCGGCGTCTCGTGACCCAAGGCCCCAAGCAGTACGGCCCTACTACGACCGAGACCTGCGCATCGACGCCGTCATGCTGCGCTACTCCTCGCCCTACCCCGGCGTACGTGCCGTGGCCGACCCCCAGGACGACGAGACCATCCACGTCGAGACCATCCGTGCCTACTTTCTGGGCATCGGCTGGGCCGTCATCGGCACCTTTGTCTCGACCTTTTCAACAGCCGCTTCCCGTCCATCAGCTTGAGCGGCTCCGTCATCCAGATTCTGCTGTTCCCGTGCGCCCAGTTTCTGGTGTTTGCCCTGCCCGACTGGGGCGTCACCATTGCCGGCACACGCCATTCGCTCAACCCCGGTCCTTGGTCCTTCAAGGAGCAAATGTTTGCCACCATCACCTACAACGTCGCCATTTACACCACCAATGCCTACACCATGATCTTGGTGCAGCGCTCGCCCCTGTACTATGGCGAGACGTTCATCACGATTGGCTACCAGCTGATGCTCACCTTCTTCGTGCAGCTCATGGGCATGGGCTTTGCCGGCTACCTGCGCCGCTTCAGCGTCTACCCAGTCAAGGCCCTCTGGCCGACCGTCCTGCCCATCATTGCCATGAACCGTGCCCTCACACGGCCCGACAAGCACTTGGAATCGGCCAGCGGCTGGACCATCTCTCGCTACCGCTTCTTCTGCTACTGCTTCGTCGGCATGTTCTTCTACTACTGGCTGCCCGGCTACCTCTTCACGGCCCTGTCCACCTTCAACTGGATGACCTGGATTGCGCCTGGCAACCTCACGCTGGCCATTCTGACAGGCTCGTCGCTCGGTCTTGGTCTGTTCAATCCCCTCACAACGTTTGACTGGAATGTCGCTACGTCGTCCTATGCCGCGCTGGCCCAGCCCTTCTTCAGTACCGCTACCATGTACGTCGGCAGCCTGCTGGGCGGTGTCATCATCCTGGGCATCTACTACAGCAACATGTACAACACCGGCTACCTGCCCATCAACTCGTCCGCCGCCTTTGCCAACAACGCCACCACGTTTGTGGTCCAAAACGTGGTCGTCAACAACACCTTTGTCGAGTCGCTCTACCAGGAGTACTCGCCGCCCTACTACACGGCCGGCTACATCCTGACTGTGGGCGCCAACTTTGCCTTTTACCCCGTGTACTTTTTGTACATTATGATCAACCAGTGGAAGACGGTGTCCGAGGCCTATGTCAACTTCTACAAGGGCCTGCGCTACGGCCGCGGCAACTACGAGGGTGCCAACGACATCCACAGCCGCCTCATGGCCCGCTACAAGGAGGTGCCCGACTGGTGGTTCCTGCTCATCCTTGTGGCCGCCATTGTCGTGTCGATTGTGTTTCTGCACATTTACCCGCTCAACACGCCCATCTGGCTCATTTTCCTGGTGCTCGGCATCAATCTGGTGTTTGCCGTCCCGCTGTCGTTCTTGTCAGCCACTACTGGCACCAATCTGGGCCTCGGATCTCTGATCCAGGTCGTGACAGGCTACCTGCTTCCCGGCAACCCCAACGCCTTCTTGTTTGCCCAGACACTCGGCTCCTGGCCCTCGCCGGCTACGGAGACAACTACGTCCAGGACAACAAGATGGCCCACTATGTCAAGATTGCGCCCCGCGCCGTCTTCCGCTCCCAGATTGGGACCATCATAATCACCTGCTTTGTCGCCGTGGCCACGCAAAACTTTATTCTGGAGCACGTCCAGGGTCTGTGCACGCCCGACCAGCCCAGCCGCTTCACCTGTGCCGGCGACGGCAACCCTCTGTATGCCAGCTCGCTCATGTGGGGTCTCTTGGGCTCCGACCGCATGTTTGGCTCGCTCTACCCGCTCTTCAAGTGGTGCTTCCTGATCGGCTTCTTGATCGCCTTGGTGTTCCTCATCGGCCAAGGCTACGGCCCCATCTACCTGCCCCGTGTCCGCGTCTGGCTGCGCGACCGTGTGCTGTCGGCCGGCGTGTTCCGCGTGCTCGATGCCACGCTCTTCCCCACGGTCGGCTCCATGCTGTGGCTCAACCCGGTCCTGGTCATCCAGGGCATCCAGCACTGGGCGCCCTCCAACATGTCGTACAAGACGCCGGGCATGATTCTGAGTTTCATCTTCATGTACTGGATGCCGCGCCACCGTCTGGCCTGGTGGGAACGCTACAACTATACCCTGTCTGCAGCCCTGACAGCCGGCGTCGCAGTCAGTGCGCTCATCATGTTCTTTGCCATTGGCTACAACCCCGTCAGCCTGAAGTGGTGGGGCAACACGGTCAGCGGTGCCGGCATCGACGGCAAGGGGGGCGCCATCCTGCCGCTGCCGGACCGTGGCTACTTTGGCCCCGAGAAGGGGACGTTCCCCTGAGGTGGGTGGCCCGACAGACCGAGGCGCCAAGGTCGATGAGTGATGAGAGCGCGCTGGTTGCGAGGACGCTGCTGAGGTTCATACGCTAGGGGAAATCATCTGAAGTTGCTACGGAATGCTGCGGAATGCCACGCTATGCTACGCTATGCCACGTTATGCTATGAATACACGACTGTTTGACCTGCTTGTTTTTTTCATTCACATTGCTCTCTCTTTCAAAAAGACCCGCATGGGCGGCGTCTGCCAGACAACATAGGCCTTCTGGTCCAGCCAGTCGAGCGCCTCCGGCGCCTCGGGCTCGGCCAGCGTCAAGTCGAAATTGAACAGCACCTGCGCCAGCACCAGCCGTGCCTCGGCATAGGCCATGTTGCGGCCGATGCAGTTGCGCGGTCCAACGGAGAAGGGCTGCAGGGCCTCGGTGCGGTCTTGCGCGTACTTTGCGTCCTCGTTCAAGAAGCGCTCGGGCCGGAACTCGTATGGCGCTTCCCAGTAGGCGTCGGCGTGGTTCATGGCCAGCTGCCAGCACGCCACTGCCGTGTTCTCCGGGACAAACACGCCGGCAATCATGGCTCCGCCTGGCGGCGTCAGGCGCGGCATCCCCGTCGCCGCCGGCGGATACCGACGCAGCGACTCGTTGATGCAAGCCAGGACAAAGGGAATGGTGGTGGGCGTGGCTGTCGTCAACGTAATGTCGTCGGCCGAGGCGAAGGCGCCACGCACCTCGGCGACGGCGCGGGCCAGCGCCGTTGGGTTCTTGAGCAGCAGATACGTGGTGGCAGTGAGACACTTTGTAGTCGTCTCGGAGCCAGCGATGACAACAATGCCGGCCGTGCCAGAGATCTGCTGGAGGGTGAGACGCGAGCCCCAGTCCTTTTCGTTCTTTTCCACCAGGCCCTGGATCAGGTCCGGGCGGCGTTCCGGCAGGGCCATGCGGCGGGTGATCTTGTCGATGCCGCCCTGGCTGTGGGCCTTTATCTTTTTGGGGAACAGGCGCGCGAGCACGGGGGCAATGTAGCCCGTGATGTTGACGAGCTTGCAGAACAACACGGCCGGGCTCATGAAGACGGCCGTCATGGCGTCGATCCACGGCTGGCGTCCGTCGCCGTCGCCGGACGCCAGGTAGCCAAAAGGCTCGCCAAAGGCCAGGTCGCCGATAATGTCAAAGGTGGTCCAGCTGTACCAGCACAGCATGTCGGCGCGTCGGCCGGACGCATCGGTAGCCATCTCGCGCAGGCGCTGCACGAGCAGCGTGACGTACTTTTGGATCATGGGCGCCTGCTCGCGCATGGCGCGGTCACTGAACCCGGGCAGCAGCTGGCGGCGCAGGCGCGCGTGGTTGGCGCGCGTCTCGGACATGATGTTCTTGGGCACGTTGGCGTTGCTGTACATGCGGGGTCTTTGGCCAGCTCGTCGACGCCGCGATGGGGCTCGTGCGGCTCGTGCGGCAGAGTGAGGCCGTCGTCTTCGCCGTGGACGGCCGCTCCCGTGTCGCCTTTTTTGCCCGTGAGAAGGTCATTGCGCCGTCCGTAAATGTCCTTCCAGGCGGCCACGTCCAGGAAGCTCAGCTGGTCCGGGGCGATGCGCACAACCGGGCCGTAGCGGTCATGCATGGGCAGAATGTCAAAGGGCATCTTGCCCTGCATGGTGCGGTACAGATAGGTGAGGCGCGTCGCCCGGTACAGGATGTGCCCTGGGAAGTGACGCAGCGGGTGGAAGAAGAGGTTGTGGATGACGGTGCAGGCAAAGAAGACGGCAAGCTGAGAGGTGAGTGAGGCGTCCAGCACGGCTCCGTGCGAGGAGAGGGGGGGGGGTCTCGTACATACCAGAAGCAAGCCGGCGCTGGCCAGGCCCGTGAGGCTGGGAGCAAACAGAGCCATGCTGGCGACGGTGACGCAGGAAAAAAAAGAAGCGATACAAAACCAAAGGGAGGAACAAGCTCTGCTTCTGTACTTTGCACTGTACTTTGTACAGCTCGCCTCTACTTTGTGCAGCTCGCCTCTCAAATACAAAATCGAAGAAACGAAGAGGACGACCAAAGAGCGATGTGCATGTAAGTCATCCGCCCAAGTGGAAAAAGGGAGAGATGCTCTTTTTAAACGGCGAGGTCTGCAGCGCACGCTCCATCTCCCCCTGCCGGGGCGAATTCTCTCTTCTCGGCCAGATTCCGTTTTGGGCGCTGATCTTCAGACGTCGTGCGCACAAGCCGCCGCCACGTCCTCAGCTTTGGACCCGTCTGCTGGAAGACCCGACGGCCAGACAGGCAGCTGGGAAGATGGTAGCCAAAAAGGACCACGAAAGTACTGTAAAAAGGCGAGGAAGCTACACAGTCTGGAAAGATGGCGCCGTTCGTGCCGGTGCATCGGACGGGCCTGGACAAATGACATGCCAGCGATCGCGGCGCGCAATAGCAACGGGCAATGGCCGAGGAGAAGGGGCGATTGGGAGACGGGAAAACGAACGAGACGAACCGGCGCTTCTGGCGTCGGACGAGAGGAGTGCAAAGCACATGGGGGCTATGCACCTCCGGCGCATCGAATGCTCCTGAGCGAGCACATCAAACGGCGTGTCGTACGGGCAACATCCAAAAACGGATGCAGTCTCTCTCGTTGGCTGGTGTTGGCTGGTGTTGGCCGGTGTTGGCTCATGTTGGCCGATTCTGTTGGTATAACAAAGACACAGCAACATGGGGACAACAGAACGGGATGGCCCTGCAAAAGTCGCCGAGCTATTCGTAGAGTCCACTCGAGACATCACACAAGACACATCGCCAACAATGTGTAGCGGCTAGACTTTGGGCTCCGTTCTCTGAGCGCCCACAGCACCAACAGACACTCGGCCCTTTCAGGACATGACTCCGAACATGGAATAGGGAGCGGCCGGTCATTGCGATTGTGGGGCGACTCCGGAGTTGTCTGTTCGACATCAAAGCACAGGGGCCAGGGCTTCTCGTTTGGGCAATTGTCCGCTCCGGGATACAAAGAGCCTGCGATCTGAACATCTCCGGCTTGGGATAAGAGCGGCAGAGCTGAGCCCCCAAGAACGGCACAGTTGCGGAGGCGGCTGTGAACATCGTTTTCATGGAGTACGAAGAGAGAGTATCCGAAGACTCCCAATGGTCGGCCTGACAGGCCAGTGGCAGCTGAGTGGAGCGGGAGGGAGCGAGATGACGACAGACGGGGTGTGGACTCGAGACCGGAGGGCCACACGTCGTTCAACTTGGCGTCGTGCTGTACTTTCGTAGGTCCTAATGCTAGCAGAAATGGAAGAACGGGGCAATACTCGTAGATTGGATAGCGCTCCGAGCAAGAGGTGGGAGGATAGACTGTAAAACTTGACAAAAAGGAGAGGCTAGTTCGTGTAGTGTTTGCAACTTGATGATTATTGCCTACGCTTCTGTGTCTTTGTAGTCCCAGTCTGCCTAGATAGTAACATGAAAAAGGTTAGAGAAGAAGAGGCAACAAGAGAAAGCCACCGGATAACTGCACGCAGACTCCTTGGAAGCAGCTTCTAAGAAACGTCCATCAGTAGCCAACCAACAGCCACAAACCCTTCCCAATACTCTTCTTTTCATCGTTGAGAAGATGCCCCTGAGTTGCATACGATAAGAGAAGTCTGGCAGTCCGCGTCAGATCTCCGTTGCATTGTACTTTAGTGAATCACGGCCGTTCACAAGCGGCCACCAGCAACGTCACCGAGCCTGTAAAGTCGGACCTGAAAGCACGGCCTCTGTCTGTCCACTCTGTATTGAAGTCGAAGAAGATTGGTCCATGTCGTCTACAATATGTCGTCTTGATCGTCATCTTCAGACAGCCCATTCGCATCCTCACGTGACCCCAGCTCATGCTTTCTGGCGCGTAAATGCGCGTCTCCGCCAAGCAGCCAACCAGAACCGCGTACAGTGACTGTGTCCACTGGAAGCTCCTTGGCCCCTTCTCTCCGTACTGGCCCTCTGCGCACCCTGACGGCAGGGCATCCCAGTCACCTGCATCCGCCTTAGCTGTTTTGACGGCATCGCACCATCGTTCTAACCGACAAACGTCACAGTCGACCACCTGACACCCTCCCCCATCGAACCATTGCATCGGCACAATGGCGGGCAACGCCAAGGGCTACGAGCCCGTTGCAGGGTCCGATGCGGTCGACAACATGGAGCTTGCGCAGCGGGACAGGCATGCGCGCCGTTCTGTCAATGATCAAAGCACCTATGGCAACGACGCCAAAGAGGACGACGCGGCAGCCGACGACGACGCCGATGAGACGCGGGGCTTTCTTGCATCGTCATCCGGTGCCGGTGCCGGTGCAGGCGCAACCTCGTCTGGACCGGCCTTTCTGCCAGCCAGCCTCCACCACCGGGCGGGCGACGATGTGCCGCCAAAATGGATGTCGCGGCGCACCATGCGCGTCGTTGCCATCTCGTTTGTGACGTGCCTGGCCGTGTGCATTGGCTTCAAGTTCATCGCCGACAACATGGGCCTGGTGCTGTCGCTGGCGCACCCCAAGGACGCCAATGGCCATGGCAGCCAAGAGAGCGGAGAGAACGGCAGCAGTGGGCACGGACACGGACACGGAAGCGAAAACGACCAGGACTGCCGCCCGACGACAGTCACTGTCCCGCAGTACTTCCAGACGACGCCGCAGCTGTTTGCGGGCCGACCGCGACCGGCCGACCGGCGTTTCTGGCGCAGACGGTGACCATTGACCCGACGGCAACGTACGTGGCCAACCAGCCGCTGCAGACCAACATTCTGGTGGACGGCCTGCCCTCGGCCGGCGACGGCGACAACATCTTCCACCACATGGGCTACCTGTCGCCCTACCAGCCGGCGCCCGGGTTCGGCGTGCAAGAGTATGCGCTGCCGCCGGGGGCCGAGATTGTGCAGCTGCAGATGCTGTCGCGGCACGGCTCGCGCTACCCGACAAGCGGCGCCAATGTCCAGGCGCTGGGCGCCAAGCTGGCCAAGTTCAAGGGCAAGTTCAGGGCCAAGGGCGCGCTGTCGTTTTTAAACGACTGGGAGTACCGGCTGGGCCACGAGATCCTGGTGCCCAAGGGCCGCCAGGAGCTGTTTGACGCGGGCGTGCTGCACGCGTACATGTACGGCCACCTGTACAACCCGCACAGCAAGATCATTGTGCGCACGACCACCCAGGACCGCATGCTCAAGTCGGCCGAGAACTTCATGGCCGGCTTCTTCGGCCTGGAGTGGACCAACAATGCCACCATTGAGGTCCTGATCGAGGCCGACGGCTTCAACAACTCGCTCGCGGGCTACCTCAACTGCCCCAACGCGCGCAAGGACACGGCCGGCCGCGAGGCCGCCACCATCTGGGTCGAGAACTATCTGCGCAACGCCACGGCCCGCCTCCAGGCCATGGTGTCCGGCGTCACCGCCTTTGACTGGACCATCCAGGACACCTATGCGGCCCAGACCATGTGCCCCTACGAGACCGTCGCCTACGGCTTCAGCCGCTTCTGCGACCTGTTCACGTACGACGAGTGGGTCGGCTTCGGCTACGCGACCGACCTGGCGTTTGCCGGCGGCAGCGGCTTCCAGTCGGCCACCGGACGCGCCGTCGGCATCGGCTACCAGCAGGAGGTGGTCGCGCGCCTGCGCAACCACACGCTGGGCTACTCGGGCTCCCAGATCAACACCACGCTCGACAGCAGCACCGACACCTTCCCGCTCAACCAGAGCCTCTACCTCGACTTTTCGCACGACTCCAACATGGTCAGCATCCTGACCGCCCTGGGCCTCACCCAGTTTGCCCAGTTTTTGCCGCCGTCGTCCTACCCCGGCCCGCACAACTTGACGCTGGCCCACGTCACGCCCTTTGGCGCGCGGCTGGACATGGAGGTCATCCGCGCGCCGCAGCCCGTCAAGGCCGACCGCAGCGGGTACGAGGCCAGCGGCGGCGAGACCAGCTACATCCACTTTGTGCTCAACCAGCGCACCCTGCCGCTGGGCCTCAGTTTTCCCGCGTGCGACGCCGCGCGTGTGGACGGCTGGTGCGAGCTCGAGACGTTCTTGAGCGTGCAGGACACCATGCCGGGCCGCGCCAAGTACGACGAGGCCTGCTTTGGAGACTTTACAGCGCAGCCGTACGGCACGATTACGGACGGCGCTCCGATCTAGGCTGTGACGATTCATGTTTTTGTTTTGTTTCATTCTTTTCATTTTTTTCTTCTATTTTGTAGTACGTATCAACTTGCACGTCTCTCTATACGGCGTTGAAAATGTCATACGCCATTGTTTTATGCCGTCTACCCAGCCTGCGCAATCTAGATGTACGTCCTTTGAACGTGAGAAGCCATTTCGTTTTGTTGAATCCTTGAATCCTCGATACCGGAAACCTGCAGAGCACAGAGCATTCTTACTCTCTCTCCTCCACGACCAGGCCCCAGGCGTGGGAGGTGCGGCCAAACATAATGTCGCCGATCCACGACTTGATCTGCAGTGTGTACTTGCCGCCCTTGTCCGACGCCATCGGGATCGGAATGTCCTCGCCGCGGTGGTGCACCAGCGACACGGGCGCCACAAAGTACGCCGTGCCCGCGGCAAAGGCCTCCACCAGGCGGCCCTCCTGGTGCGCGGCCTGCAGCTCCGCCATCGTGTACCGCCGCTCCACCACCTCGACCTCGCCCGCCAGCCGCTCGCGGGCCAGCTGCACAATGCTGCGGCGCGTCACGCCGTCCAGGATCAGCCGGTCGTCCAGGGGCGCCGTAATGAGCTGGGTCTGGCCCGTCTCGGCCGACTTGAGGACAACAAAAAAGTTGCTGGCGCCGGCCTCGGTGCAGTAGCCCTCGGGGCCGTACAGCCACAGGATCTGGTCGAAGCCGCGGCTGCGCGCCTCAATCGTCGCCTGCAGGCTGGGGCCGTAGTTGGCGCCCACCTTGGCAAAGCCGAAGCCGCCGACCCACGCGCGCACCATGTCCTCGGGGCTCGTGTGCAGGCGCAGGCCGCCCTGGGCGACGTCGAGCCGCGGCAGGTAGCCCGCCGTGATGTACAGCAGCGCCGAGCGCGGCGCCTGCACGCCCAGCTGCGGCTGCGTGCCAATCATGGTCGGGCGCAGATACAGGAATTCGTCGGGGCCGGCGCCGCGCGGCAGCCACCGGGGACCGTCGACGGCCATGAGGGCCACAATCAGCTTGGCCAGCTCGGCGGGTCAAAGGCGGGCAGCGAGATGCGCGTGGCCGATGTCAGCATGCGCCGCGCGTTGCAGTCGGGCGGAACAGGCGCAGCTTGTCGTCGACGCCGCGTACACCTTGAGGCCTTCAAAGCACTCGGTGGCGTAGTGCAGCACCGACGCCGTGGGCATGAGCGACAGCGGGCCGTAGGGCCGCAGCTGTGGCGCTGCCCAGCCCGCCTCGGCCGTCCACTCGACCGTCACCATGTGGTCGGTGCAGATGGTCTCGGTGCCGGCACAGGCGGCCTCGATGCTGGCGGGCACGGGGCGGGGCTGGTGGTGAGATCGTAGGTGAGCTTGGAGGCGTCGAGCTCGGCCGCGGTGCTGCCGGTTGTTGGCGCCTGGCCCGTCCGGTCGACGTCCTGCTTGTTCTCGTGCTGGGCGGCCGCTGCCTTGGAGGCAGGGCTGGTCCCGGGGGCGGTCGCGGAGGGAGCCATTGTGTGTGTGGGGGTGGAGATGGTGTTGGCGAGGGGCGTGGAGGAAGAGGAAGAGGAAGAGAAAGGAAGGAGAGAAAAAAAGAGAAACGGTCGAGCTCTACGAAAGGAGCAAGTAACGTGGGTGGACAGATGGCAAGAGTTATCCGAGGCAAGGAGCTGTTATATACCGGATTGAAAAAAAAGCCTGTGACTCAGAGCAAGGAGCAACAAGACGGCGAACTCGACGGATGGGTTGGATCCGGGGAAGCTGGGAAGAAACGAGTCAAAGGGTTAGGGAGGTCAGGGCCGAGAAGCGGAGGTCGAGATACAGGAATGATACCAGAGGAGAGAGACAAGGAGAAGAGCAAGAGGGCAGTGCATCTACTTTATTTGGTCTCGAGTACATAAAAGTGGACAGAAGGATGGGCGAAGAAGCTAAACACTGTCCCGCGGCCGACGAACAGAGCCACACCAAAAGGGCGAGCTTGGACGCAGGGCAGACGGAGGGTGAGCGTGAGACGAGACGCATCGTTTCCAACCGTCCCGTTTTTATGACCCGCGTACTTTGTCTGGTGGTCCAGCTGGCCAAGGTCAATGCGGTGGAAAGGTGGAAAGGCTCTCGTCTTGCTCTGGTCGCCACCTCTGATTGATCTCCGTTCGGCTTTCAGACGTCCTCCCCATGCACCCAACGTCTGCAAGCGTGTGAGCAGGCAGCCCATATCCTGCAGTGTGCTTGCTAGGGCTGTCTCGCCCGGTGCGGGACATGTCAAGACAAGGCGTTGGCATCCGCGCGTGCGGAGCGCATTCGTACGCCGAACTCGTCGTTGCGATACGGTCTGCTAGGCATGAGACCAAGGGATCCTGCGCTTGCGCGTCGTGGTGGGTTGACAAGATAAGGCCCGCATGCCGTCGGGTTTGTATCTGAAGAGTCTACGATAGCACGGCCACTACTGCGGATGTTTCTGGACATTCTGGAGCGGCGCTCACACGAAGCTCCCAGATTTAGAGGCCATGATGAGTTGGCCTGGGCTTGATGTTGCTGTCCATTTGATGACTACAAAGTATGATTCCAACCGGTTCGACCATTATTTTCTGCCTCTTTGTCGAGATTTGTCCGATCATTGTTACTATGAATGGCCGTGCTAGTCTCAGATTGGAAGGCCGTTCCACCGTGGATGCGCTCAAGATCCAACGTCTCGTGTACATATCTTTGCAGTGGACAAAGTCGGTGTCTTCATGATTTCTTCGTCTTTGGTCACTACCGGGACAAAGACAAATGCCGTAACGGCTCAACCGTCCAAGGCGAGCTGCTCTGCCTGGATCCTGGACACCAAGCAGTCGTATCGGTGGTGGTTGGAAGATCGTGCGGCTTTGTCGTTTGTCTGCCGATGCGTGCCGAAGGGCTGCCAGATTCCCGCTGCTAGCCGCGACTAGACGAGATTCACGGCAAAGTTAAAGCAGCGCGTCGCCTTTGACCGCAAGAAAAGAACAGCAGCGACGAAACAAAGGCTGCTGCCAATGCACCGATCCTGGCAATGCAGAGGCCACCTGGATCAATCTTTACCAGTGTCGAGGGCCGTCTTGGAAGTGGTCGATCGGCAAGGGAAGAGGTTGACCAAAGTCGCTCGAGGAGTGCACACCTCGACACCGTCATGCATCCTTTCCCTTCTGTCGCGTCACACTGCAGGCGCTTACGCAAGGGACCGCATGATGGACAGGTCCCGTACCGGACACGCAAGCAGCCCCTGGAAGCTGTTGCTGTCCTCGCATCGTCACCGCACTGGTCTACGCGGGCGCTCAACACGTCACCACGGCCCACGGCCCGGAGGGCACGAGAGAGCAGTGCACTTTCAGTTTCTCGTAACGCAATACTGGTGCATTCAAACATGGCGCGCGAGGTCTGTTGAAGACCCAAGTGTGGTATTGTGGTATTTTGGTATTTCTTCCCCCTGTCTTTAGACGCCAGAACAGCGGACGGACCATGCCATGCAAGAAACGCACCAAACGTGAGCTGGATCCGACGTTATGACATACCATGCCCAGCCGCCGACGCGTATCAGACTACCGGCTCGCCTCCTTCTGCCGCTGCTCCTCCTCCATCGCCTCGCGCCGCTTGTGCGCCGCCTCCACGTCCGCCTTGGCGCCCTTGGCGCGCTGCCGCGCCTCGTAGCGGTCCCGGCTGGCCAGGATCCGGTCCACAATGGTGCCCGCATTGACGTCGGCAAACTCGTGCGGGCCCACCGGCTCGTAGATGCCCATGGCCTTGGGCTCCGTGTAGGGGTCGTACGTCAGCGGCATAAAGGCCGTGGGCCGTGGTAGACGGCGTCGGGGATGCCCCAGGGCAGCGACGACAGGTACGTGCGGGTCGGGGAAAAGGGCGCCCCGAACACGGCGGCGTTAATGTACCGGCACTGCAGCACGCACAGGCCGCGCTCGTACAGGTTCATAATCGGGTAGTTGACGCCCTTCCACGCGTTGATGACCTCGTCGTCGTGCACACCGGCCACGACAAACGCCGGCGGGTAGTCGCCGGCCGCTTTGCCCTGGCGCTCGGCCACCGCCTCGGGCTCGTACCAGCCGTCGGCGCGTGCGCGGCCTCCTCGGCCTCGTGCACGCGCTGCAAAAAGCAATGTGTCCGCTCGAGAACAGGTCAAAGCGCCGTCTACGTACACGACGCGCTGGCCAATCTGCGGGCCGCGGCCCTTGACGAGTTCCGTCAGCGCAGCCTTTGCGTTGTTGGCGTCGTTTGCGTCGTTGGCGTCGTGGCCAGCCTCGGGGGCCGGGTCCTTCCAGAAAAACACGTCCACGCCGGGCTTCTTGGCCGTCTCGTCCGTCGCATACAGCCGCATCCGCTCGGTCATGGCCGGCCCGTCGCCTGGCGCTCTGCATCCGTACCGGGACCCTCGCGCCCCGCCAGCGTGTCTTTGAGCGACTTGATAAAGTGCGTCTTGGTGCACAGCAGCATGCGGCCGACCAGGTCGGTCGTCGAGATGCTCGGCGTCCGCTTGACCACTTGAACCGGTTGGCCGCCTTGACGAACCGGTAGCAGTCCTCGCCCGACCCGTCCGATGTGATGTCGTCGCCGTGCACGACGTAGCGGCAGCCAAAGTGCGACACCCAGTCGAGCGCCGTCACGTAGGGCGCGTTGGGCACCGACTGCGTGACCCAGCGGGCAGGCCTCGACGGCAAACAGCCGCTCGCGCAGGTGCATGACGGTGGGGCCCTTGTTTTCGAGAATGGCCTCGTCCGAGTGCACGCCAATGTAGAGCTCGTCGCCGAGCTGGCGCGCCTGGACAATGGCGCCGGCGTGGCCTAGAGGACCGGTCAGTCGTGTGCAAGCGAAGCGGGAGAAAAGAGGCGCCAAACCGTGTCGACTGCCTCACGCACCGTGGTGGAAAAAGTCGAAGCAGCCGTCGACCCAGAGCCGGCCGTCCAGAAGCTCCGGAGCCGGCTCGCCAGGCGGGGCGCCGTCGGAGGACATGATCAATGTGGAGGTGGTGTACGGTCGGTGAGGGGGATCGAGGCGGTCGTCTCGAGGATGGAGGATGGGGCGGTTGGAAGAGCTTCGAGAGTGTTGTCAAAGGCCAAGCAGGTTGGACAGTGGCCAAGTTGGTGAAGGCTCACATGGCACGAGTACGAGTACTGAGTCCGAGTACTGAGTCCGAGTAGCATGTGCGAGTTGCCCCTGTCCGCTTTGCACTAGTACTCAGTAGACTTCACCCGTTGGTGGGTTGGATCGCTCTGGCCCATGTGGGCTGGTGCGACACTGTGCGGCCAGGGCCAAGACGCACGACTGCGGCAAACAAATACCGTCTTATTCTCACGTTCGATAAGATACCGCGTCGAAGAAAGGCCGTTTCATTGCCCGTGGGCCTCTTTTGAGGGTGTCGCGGAATGGGCGTTGGCCTGTTGCCATGGACTGCATCTTCAGTGCAGCTAGCAGCTCGCTGGCCAATCCCAGCCCCACGTTGGCAGACGGCCGACAGGACGCATCCAAGCTGCTGACTTTGTTCACAGTGCCTCATGACGCTGTTGAACAACGTCCCTTACCTTTGACGAGGATGGAGCACGGCCGACTTGTAGACTTTCAATTGGACCATTTCTGACCGATGAAGGATGTGGCATGGCTGTCTCCCGAATGTGGTGAGTCAGTAACTACGTCGTACTATCAGTGGTGTGCGTCTGCCACCGGACCGGCTCGATTCGACACCTTCAGAGCTCGACCTGGGGATATCGAGGCGAGGAACCCCTTGGTGGTCATCGGATGAAACTGCAAAATGGATGAAAATAAACGCTACCGGCATCTTCCCTAAACGTACAAATGTACCCTGCGTGATCCCGATCAAAGAACAAGACAGAAGAGAGAAACCAAAATATAAAAAAAGACCTAGGCACCCAGATCCTGCAAACAGCCGTGATGTTCTCTCGCCACCCATAAGACAGGGCTGCCCTTTTTCTTTGCTTTTCCTCTCGTCCTACTCGTCCTCTTCGTCCACCTCGTCCTCCTCGTCCTCCTGTCCCCTCGTCCCCTCGCCCCCTCGTCCTCCTCTTTCCCTCCTATGCACGTCGCCCTCTAACGCTTCTTCACGCTGGGCCGGGGCTTGCATTCGTCTGGCAGCACCGGGTGCAGCATAATCTTGTCGGGTACTGGGCGCTGTTGCCCTGGTAGCCCTTGGCCCAGTCGTACGACACGGCATACACAAAGACCTTGCCGTCGCGGTTGAACTTGGCCGACGTGATGCTGCCGCCGACCGACGGGTAGCCCTTGAGGCGGTGCTTGGCGTCCTTGTCCCAGAAGTGAAAGGTGCCGTCGGAGCCGGCCGTCGAAAAGGTGCCGTGGGCCGGTTAAAGGAGATGTCGTTGACGGCGTAGACCTGGGTGGTGTTGCCCTGGGCGGGGTCGCGGTGGCAGCGGAAGGAAAAGTTGGAGCTCGAGTCCTTGTCCTCCACGTACTGGATGGCGCAGCGGCCCTCGATGCTACCGATGGCGAAGCCGGCCGAGTCGTTGAAGCAGCTGACGACACGCGTCTGCCACTTAAGCGGGCTCTGCAGCGTCTTGTAGAACTTGGTGGGCTCCTTGAGGTTGATGACGTTGATGTAGCGGTCGGCGGTGCCGACCACCAGCAGATTGTCCTTGACGTCCATGGTGTAGACGCGCTCCTGGCACTGCACGGCGGCCACCGGCTGCTGCTGCCGCAGGTCCCAGTACTTGACCGACTTGTCCCACGAGCCCGTCACAATCATCTGCTGGCCGCCGTCAATCTCGAAGAACTTGACGGACCGGATGGGCTGGTCGTGCTGGGCCACAATCTCGTTCTTGCCCGACTCCAGGTCGCACAGGCGGGCCTGGTTGTCGGCACCGGCCGACACGACGCGCTTGCCGTCCTTGGCAAAGTGACAGCTGAAGACGGGCGCGTTGTGCTCGTACATGAGGCGGCCCTCTGACGCGCCGGTGCTGGTGTTGACCTCGTAGATGCGGACCTTCTTGTCCCAGGAGGCCACGGCCATAAAATCCTTTGCGTCGGCTGTGTTGGGGTTAAAGGACAGGTCCGAGATGCTGTCCTCGGGCGGGTTGGGGACGGCGACATCGCCCTTGAGGTCGCCGACGGTGTTGTTGGCCTGCGTCGACGCCGACGTGCCGAAGAGAGACATGCTGGCGGCTGGGGTGGGACGGTGTCGTGATGGGGTGTCGTGCGATGCGCGCGTATGGACGAGGGAAAGATGAGAACAAAAGAAGGAGAGGGACGTCGCCGTATCCCTCTCGTCGCTCGAACGCGAGGTGCTTGTGTCTGGTCCTCGGGTTGGCGAACGAACTGGAGGTCGACACCGGGTCGGACGCAAATCTATCAGGCGCCGGTATGCTCCGCCGGACTGTTTGTCGGGCTGTCAATTGATGGTGTCTTGCGGGTGGTAGGCAACGGAGCAATAGGCTGGTGGAAGAAGGGCGAAAGAGGCGAAAGAGGCAAAAGAGGCAAAAGAGGCAAAAGATGCAAAAGATGCATACGAAGTGAATGTAAGAGCCCCGATGGTGCTTGCGTGCCTCCTGTCGTTGGTGTCTTCCAGCTTTGGCTCCTCTGGTTTCCCACCTAAATTTTTTAGCGCGTCGAGGCTGCGCGCTGGCGGATTTGGCGGTGGCTGGGCGGCAGGTGTGTACTAATGCGAGTACGACGTACTCAGTACAGAGCTCGCTGCTTCAGCTTGGGCGGTCCGCTATTTGCGGCGCAGGTGCGGTAGCTTTTGCAAGATACATGTACCTCCAGGTTTGACCTCCAGCTTGTGCAATGCAAAGAAAAGACGGCCGTACTCTGTAAAGTATCCGGAAAAGACAGAGCTTGATTAGAACAAGAATCGGTCCGTACATTGCCCGAACTCAAAGCTCTCCTCTCCGATTGACCATGGTGCCGGGCTGACATCAAGCTGTGAGTATTACGTGATCCGCTGTCCAGGCTGCCCTCACCGCCTTCTGGCAGAATACAGCCCCACTCAAATTTCTGCTATGAAAACAAATTTTCGACCAGCTTTTTAGATTCCCTCTTCTTTCTTCCTTTTTCTTTTCCTCAAGTCCCCTCGTCCGACCAAATCGCCGTCGAAGCATCAACGGAGACGGGAGAGTTTCTTCTCTCTCGTCTCGTCCTTACTCCAGCTTTGGGAGAAAGTCCCCGGACAGTCTTTGTTCTTTCGGGAATCAAAGCGCTGCAGAAATGCGCCGCCGTAACGACACCTGCGGCTGATCTCTGCCCATACGAGAATTCTCACTTATTCTTCTGTTTGCTTTCCCCCTTGTTTTTCGGTTTTCCTGCGACTCTTTCTTCCTCCCATCCAAGCCCTTTTCTTTCTGAGTCTGTTTTGTCCGTCGAGGGAGCCTTTTTTCTTCTATTCCAAACTCTTTCATCTTTTCTCTCTTCATCACTTGCCACCCCGTTCGGCTTCTCCTTTGTCTGGGATTGCTTCGATCCTTTTCTACCTGTCGTCTTGTCCCAAACTCGCTCTCTTATTGTTTTTGCTCTTCATCGTCTGTTTCCTGCTACAGTCTCTTCCGGCGCGGTTGTGACTGCATTCCGGATCTTTTTCGGGTCTCTGAGGGAGTCGTCATGACGAACACTGTCCTTCACTCTCGTTTGCTTCTTTGTGTGCGGCTTCTGCCCTCTTTTCTCTCGCTTTGCCACATGAAGGGGACCAGAGATGGTGTGCGATCAAGGTACTGCTTTCGGACGCTTTTGGGGCTTGTCGTCTGCTTGTTCTGGGTGTTCTTGTTGGCTTTCGGTTCTTGCTCTGCGCTAGATGGCACCACCCATGGACGAAGATATGAGTCCGCTGTCACTCTAGCGTATGGTGCAAGGCTGGAGGTCGGCGGCTGCACCAAGGCGGGCGGGCACTAAGGCAGCTCCTTGTTCGTTTTGCAATGCTGGCGTCCGTGCCGGAGGTCTGCTGGATTGGCATTGTCGGGAGGGGTGGTACCAGTTGTCTGCAAAGGGAGGAGTGGACGAGGGAAAGGGGCGGCTACTACGCTTGGCGGCGTTATATCTCGGACGATCTGGCGGGGTCTAGGGCATCACGACTCTGTTGTTGAGATGGGATATGGAAGGTGACGATCCTTGACGAAGAGAGCGGGGAGACCTCAGAAGAAGAGGGGAGAGCAGTCTCGGCTCAAAGGAAGGCTGGGGAGACGAGACTGGAGAGAGAGTGGGAGGGGGGAGAGGCGAGGCAATGATCCGACAACGCTGCAGGAGAGGGACGAGAAGGGTGGTTTGAAGAAGATGAGGAGATGCCGTCTGACAGAGGACGGGAGGTGGAGAGGGAAGAGAGTTCTCGGGCGGGGAGTGTTTCGTCCATTATCATAGGCATGCGATTGCTCGCCAGATGCAGAAATGCCTCTCTGGCGAGTTACTCGATGGGGCTTATTCTTGGAGCGGGGGGCTTCACACTACTTTTGCAGTCTTTGTCCGTCGCTGGTCTACCCTTTGATCTTTTTGAAACACAAAAGACAATGGGACATTGGTGACGGAGAAGGGCTGTTCGCCGTCGAATGCTGAGACGAGCAAGGCCGAAGAAGCGAGACGCCAGACACTCTTTTCAGGCGTTGCTTTTCTTGTCTTCAGAGAAGCTTCGCCGACCTGTCTTTTGTCTTCTTTGACCTCTTGTTCGTCTTGGGTATCGTCGTGCCTCGAAGACTTTGGTCTTGTTCCTTTCTAGGAACTGTTCCTCTTGGGGCTCGCTTGGTCTGGGGATGCCATCGATGGAAGTTCAACATGATGATTCATACATAGAGTCAAGCCCTGATCTGGATAAAATCCAGTGTGATGACTCAACGTACATGCGTTATGGTTTCTGAACGAACTTCTAGGCCGCGTTTTTGTCAAGTGGCAACGCGTTTTGATTGAGTTGGACTTTGTCTCGCTATTATGACAAACGATGTCAGATAAGAAAGAAGGACAAGAGAACGAGGATCACGAACAAGCAAAAACAAACACGAGACATCCATATAAAAAACGTCCCTATTGAATGATACAAACTTTATTGTCCCCAAACATGTCTTTCTATATAATCCCCCGCGTGGTGTAGAACATGCCTCATTGTAACAGAGACGGCCCATAAACGCCCTTGCTGTAACCAATTTACCCAGTGATATCAAACAGCCTGCACCCTTTGTAACGTCTCACATCAGCCCGCCCAGAACAACTTTGCCCACATTGGCAACCTCCGTCTTGACGCCGCTGCGGCTGTGGTCCTCAAACTCCTTGACAACGCCTTGCACCAGCAGCTTGCGGACGCGGGCGTCGGCCTTGCCAAACAGCTCCACGACGAGCGGCGAGCAGTCGCGGGGCGTCGGCATGAGGCTGAGGATGCGCTGGTAGCTGTCAATGAGCACGTCGCAGAGCGTGGCAAACGTCTCGAAAAAGTCGGGGTCAAAGGGCAGGCTGGGCGTGAGCAGAAAGGCGTACTCCTCGCCCGGCAGCAGGTCGGTGTTGTTGTCGTAGTAGGTGGCAAAGGCGGTCGAGGGGGCGACGTTGCCGCTCATAGACGAGGTGCCGATGCCGCCGCTCAGACCACCAAGGCTGCCGCCAACACCGCCAACACCGCCAACACCGCCGAGACCGCCGCTCGGTAGGGGCGGAACACCGTTGTTGCTGGTGCTGTTGCCGGTGTGGCTGGCGCCCGCGTTGTGGACGCTGCTGGCACTCTCGCTGTTGACGAGCGTCAGAGCACTGCCGCCCATGCTGTCGGCCAGTCCCGAGCTGCTGCCGCCGCCCGACGACGAGGGCGGGACCATGCTGGCGCCGCCCGACGAGCTGCCCAGTCCCGGGCCCAGGCCCATGGCACCGCCGTTGAGGCCTCCGTTGGCGCCACCCGACACGCCGCCGTCAAAGCTGCTGCCGAAATCGTTGGACCCGGACGCCGCGCTGCTGCTCGTGCGCCGCACCTTGGACCCGGGCGTGGCGCGGCGGAACATGTTGGGCAGGCGTGCCGCCCTCGACAGCGAGCTGGCGGCGCTGCTGCCCGACCCCGTTTCGGCGTGCAGCTGCTGGAACGACTCAAACTCGGCCAGCAGAGCGCCCAGGCTTCGCAGGAGCTCGACGACGTTGGCCGAGTTGAGGTCGACGACGGCGGGCAGCGACAGGCCGAGCAGCAGGTAGTTGGTGGCGCGGCGGGCGAGGCGGCGCGCGTCAAAGTAGGACATGCGGTTGATGTCGCGGCGGTCGAAGCGCAGCGTGTTGAACCAGTAGACACGGCCTTCGTGTCTGGGGGAGAGAGTCAGCGCGCGCGCACAGTTTGCGTATGCACAGAACATGGACGACATGAACTCACGCTTTCCGAAGGTAGTTTAAGGTGGAAATACGCTTGTTGACCATCTCCTGGATGTGCTGCAGCAGCGGTGCGTGCTCAGACATGCTCGTGACGGTCGAGCTGGACTGGCGGGTATGGAAAGGCCGAGGCCGGTTGTGGAGGGTGTTGCTAGCACCGTGCCGAGCATTTTGCTGTTTGGCGACGCCGACCAACCAGACGGATGGGACACGCTGGGTGCAATCGAGGCCGCGGTCGTGGCGGTTGTCGTTGTTGGCGGCGAACAAGACAAAGTGGCCGCTGGAATCTCGACCGGCGACGCGTCTGGACGGCTTGGCGGCACGACGTGAATGTTGGCCGATGTAGTCGTAGTCGCTGTAGCTGTGGCCCCAGCTGTGGCCCAGTCGGATGGCAAGGGCGGCGGCCGGGTGTCTGAGGCACGGGTGCTGCCACTGCCTCCCAAGGATTCGAGAGTTTTGGGCTTTTTATTCGGGCTGCCGTTGTTGTAGGCACCAAGAGCAACGCTGCGGGCACTCTTGTGGCGTTGGTGATGGAAGAGGGAGCCGACGCTCGAGCTTCTGGAGCCGCTGGCGCTGGATGTGGAGGTCGACGGAGTGGTCGATGGAGAGTATGTCGAGGTCACCGTCGAGCCGCGGCTGCGTGCAAACGAAGACTTTTTGCCCAGCGGCGGCCGACGCTCTTTGGTCAGGACGTTGGGCTTGCGGCGCTCGCTGCTGATTTTGCTGTTGTTGTTGCTGCAACCAGTCGGTATGGGCGGTTCTCTTTGGAGCCAAAGGGACGGAGAGGGTGCAGAGGAGGAGGAGGAAAAGGAGGACAGAGGTTGGGCGGTATGACGGAAGGCTTCGCCAGCACTGGTTGCCGGTCGCGTTCGGGATTGTGGGAAGAAAGATGCGGCGGCGGTGGTGGCAATGTTGTACAGGACGCTGCATCCGTATGGGTATGTCGAGATCGCGGTCGTGGTCGGGTTCGAGTCCGTGACTGAAGTCGTGTTGAAGACTGTCGAGAAAAGGGGACCCGCATTTTGGCTGCCCGCGGTCGTGCCAGTCGTCTTCTTACTGGCTGTTGTGGGCCCCATGCTGGGGGACCCCTTTTATTCTCGTCGTCGTCGCTTATTTAAGCTGTTTTGGTTCCTCTCCTTCTCGGCGATCCCTCTGACATCCCTAGCCAAGCTGGAACCTGTGTTTGCTGAGGGCTCTCTTGTCTTCTCCAGGGTGCTGTCTGCCGGAATACTTGTGTCTTATTTGTTCCCTTTCGTGCAATTTGGTCGGTACAAGCGGATTCGTTATTCTTCTGGTTGTTGTGCTCTTGTTGCGCGCAAGATCAGAGAGTGCCTGTGGCTGAGAAGGTCGGCCGTACGTAGGCCCAGAGCAGCTTGTTTCAGGCGTGACCGTCACCACCAAACTATTCGCAATGTGCGGGCCAAGACAGCGGGCAAGAGGCACTGCTCTGGCGCGGAGTCCAGGTCGCAGGCGGTCGGCGAGGCGGCCGTCAGTCGCAAGTCCACAGCCTGCAGGTTGCGAAGCGTTGCAAAGGCCGCAAGAAGAGGCGATGGAAACTTTGGAGAAGGTGATGGTGTGAAGAAGGAGAAGGATGAGGTGCGCGACGGCGGCTCAAGCAGTATGAATGGCGCAAGAGAGAGATGAAGCGGAAAGGGTAGCAGACAAAACACTGGGATGCGACGTAGATCAGTGAGAGCGTAGAGAGGTCGATAACAGGAAAATGGGCAAGGAGAGTGTCGATGGCATAGAAGCCAGGCCTGTGTTTGCTCACCTGAAGCGAGAAGCAAGCACCCTTCTTGACGTGTGGCTCGTCAAAGAGTGAGAACGAGGAAGAGTGAATGGATGAGAGGGTGAGAGGGCACGACTTGTCTAGAACACAGACTCCAAGTACGGAAAGCCAACAGCAAACCTGTAAGAAGTGGCACTGTCCGCGGTGCACGATTCCGCTCCCATGTGCACGTATTCAAAGACGAGAGATGGGCCACGGGCTCGACTCTGATCCCATGCCCGTCGGTCGTCTGGTCATCAACGAATGCTGGGCCGAACGAGGCCAGATCATGGTAGAAGAAGAGGGTGAAATCTATAGCCTATGTTGCTGTTCTTGCAATGCTTTTCTTGTAACCAAAAATACCATGCACCTGATCATTTCGTCACGAGAATGGAGACTTGACATTCTAGGATTCGAAGCAAAGCACTATGGAGCACGACATAGCACGAGGAACAAGGACTCCCGGTATCACAGCAGCGCACAAACACCGCTACAGCAGCACTTGGAAACCTGCGAGGGCGGCAGACAGGGCAGACGAGGGCGTCACGGTTGCCGTCCATCACTGTGTCGCGCGTGAATCAGAGCTGGCCATTGGACGATACCGGCGGGATACCGGCGGGAGAATGAAGACCAAGCCGCAAGGACAAGAACAGACACCGGGTGCTGCAATCACATTGCGCTAGACCGGCTGCTGCAAACCCTGCCTTGCACACTGGCACACCCCCTTGCCCTCGAGCGTTGCGTTCTTCGTCGCCCCCGGTCATAGCGAGAAGAACGACAAGCTAACAAGCTGTTTTGTACTTTGTAGACGCAGATGGATCAGACTAGAGGGAAGGTGGTAGAGAGAGAAGAGGGAGAAGAGGGAGAAGAGGGAGACGAGGGAGGCGAGGGGAAACGGGATTCTATGAGATGAGACCCTACTGCGTCTCATGGTGTCCCATCGCATCAACCACTCGTACTGTATGGCAAGGAGAAAGAAACGTCATTGTCTGTTCTTGAGGTAGGGCGTTGACTTGCAGGCGACAAAGGCCACGGCTAAATAGGATTACAAGAGCTGAAAGATACACTGGCAGGAGAAACAGACGGGTCATCTGTGCCGTTTCTAGTTTGCCCCTTTGCAAACCGTCCCGAAAAGCATGAAGCGAGTCAGGTCATAAGACAATGTGTCAAGAAACGAAAAGGCGTCGGCTCGCTCGCCGAGGACGAGAAATGGGAAGAAAAGACAAGAAAGTAAAAACACAAAAGACAATCGTGAGACCGTTTATGACAAGATGCCGACATCATTTCAGCGTCTTGGGCACAGCAGGCGAGCCGGACAGGTCGTCCAGTAGACCCTTCCACAGGTCGCGTAACATGCCAGACTCTGACGACGCGCTGCCGGATTTGCTGCTGCCACTCGACCCGGCACCGAGGTGAGCAAAGTTGAGCTCGACGCCGTCCACGCCCATGCCCTCCACCTCGGTCAGCGCCGACGCCGCCACGACGTCTTCGGGTGGGCTGCCACCACGACAATCTCCGGCTGGGCAGCGGGCCGTCGACAGCTCGGGAGCGTGACCATTGAGGTTCTTGCGGTTGGGCGCGTAGTTGTCCGGCAGGAGAGGCACGCGCAGGGTGGCTGTGGCCGCGCGGTCGGCCTCGCCGGCAAACGAGGGCATGACGGCATAGTCAATGGTGCTGACGTCGAGACGGGCGTCACGAGGCGCCGAGGTACGGAAGCTGAAGGTCTGCATCAGCGGCACAACACGGCTGCGCGAGGGCACAGGCTGGGGCGTCGGGCGGTGGGCCATGGTGAAGCGACGGCTGTTCTGTAGAGAGAGGAAAGTGGGTCATCGTGTTAGTCAAAAATGGGACTCCAGAATGCCTGTGGTAGCCGAAAATCGGGTCGAAGGGAGTGTGCTGTCGGAGCAATCGTCTCCCACAGCTTCGGTACAGACGTACATCATCCCGTCCACCGAGCTCAGCACGAAGCTTCACCGGAGCTAGCATGGGTCTGGTGACTGGTGGAGCCGGCAAGGTAGGCTGGTCTGGCGACGGACGGATGGGAGCCCAGAGACCGGGCGAGCTTGCTCATGGGAGCCGTGATGCGAGTCATGGTGATTGTGTTGGAACGACGTGGGTGGGTGGGGTAGAGAGGAGGAGGATACGGGAGCTCGATGGAAGGGCCGACGTTGGAGAGAGGCGAGAAGGAGCTTGGAGCTGGAGATTCGAGGACTCTAAGGCTTGTTCGAGATTGTTGGAGTATTGTTCGAGGAACGAATGGTCGAGAACGCCGGATGCTAGCGGCAAACGAAGTAGCGAGGCGTGGAACGAGGTCGGAGTCCGAAGAGACGGGTGGGAGCGAGCAGATGTACGAGTATTTGTAGGATGGTAGAACAGAGTCGTGCAGAAAGGTAAAGGTCAAAGGTGGCAGAGCGCGCGGAAGATTGGCCGCAGGAATGGGGGACGACGAGCACACTTTATGGCGTGTCAAGCTACAGTAAGACTCTCAGACGGCCGAGCAAGGCGCGGGGAGCGCAATGGGGGAATGCCGCCTTCTGGGTGGTGATGTGTCTAGCTCGGATCTGGCTGGGACAGAGCAGACAGCTTCGATGGCCATGTCCCAACCAATAGCCGGACCCACCGGCTGCTCTGTACATCCACACGGTTGGGAAGGACGAACGAGTCCTACGAGACGAGACGACGCGACAACGAGACAACGAGACAACGAGACAACGGCCCTTTGTGTGAGTTGGTGACTTTGGTGACTGCGTCTTGTCCCTTTTGTCCTTTGTCCTCTCCTTTTGTCCGCTTGTCACGACGGCAGAGAGTAAGACACCGTGCGATTCCCTTTCACGAGTTGCCATTTCGACCACTCGTGGGCACTTGGTGCCTATCTGTACCCCTACGAGCTACTGTAGCCCAAAATGACAGATACGTGTCGCTCTATCCACTACAGCTGCAGCTGCCCCTCTTCCTTTCTGACTTGCCCCATGTTTTTCTTTTCTTTTTCTTTTGTTCCTTCAAGAAAGCGAATGCTTCGTCTTCCTCTCATCTCGAGAACGGCGGTGAAACAGCTTGGACATTCCAATTGCGTTACAGGAAACAATGCGTGCCACGCGCACCTGTAAGGGAACGTCGAAACCAACGGTCGACCGTGCTTTCAAATGGCTGAGCAGGTACGGCGTATCTTACTTGCTTTCCTCCCCCTTTCCAGCCTCTCGTTCCCTGCCTCTTCATGTCTCAACAAACATGGCAAAACGCCAGTCGCCCTGCCCAGCCCGCCTTGACTCTTGGATCCTTACCTTGTACTTTGTAGATGCTCGGACTCATAGATCCCCGGAATCTCTGGTCATCCCAGCCACATTTTTTGGGCAACGATCGCAGCCCCTGGCAAGGTCCCGCTTGGTGCTGAGAGAGGCCCATGCGTTTTCAAGGTGACTTGGTGAATGCGTTTCCATCTAGAACACCGACATGCTGATTCTCAGTCGTCACCGCCCTCCCCCAACAAAAACAGCAGTATTAGCAACCTGTCACGCAAGTGTGGGCTCCTCGCAGGGGTAGTCACGTTTCTTCTGCGCAATAAGATACGCCTTGCTTCAAATCAGCCAACCCTCTTACTTCGTAAAGTCACCATGGTGAGATAGGGAGGTATCACTCTACGATTCTGCTGACTCCCCCTGTCTCTTTGTGCTGAATTATGCACGTCGTAGGACAGCACGCCACACCGGCGAGCGGCCAACTTTGTACTGGTAGTATCCGGGAGATTGATGTGAGTGGAATACCGAAACTGGTCCTCTGTTGTACTTCGTAGATAAGGCAGTCGCATTCCAGAGACGTGCACCGTCTCCATTTGAAGCTCACAAAAGGCGGCTGGCCCGTGGCGGTACGCGGGCGATCCAGTCATCGGCGGTCAGTGTCCGGGACGTCGTGAAACTTTGCGGTAGCTTGGCAAAACCTTGGAGTGATGCTAAACAACCTGTGCGCCGAACACTCCCTTGTCGGATCCGGCTGTGCTTGGCGACAGGGCGTCGACCGTGGCCGTCTCTCTCCATGAGCAAAGGAGAGGGCGATGATCATGCGTGCGCTGTCCAGTCAATGTCGTAGTCTTTACGTGTTCCCATTTCGAGGGGTACAGCAGTCGTACGGACTTCTTCGTACATACTCTTTCAGTCTGGTGTGCTGGCGCTGCTGTACGGACTTTATCGTGCAATGATGTACCTGTAACTCACCGCCAAGTCGTCGGAGCACACCTCGTAACGTTGGTCGTTGGCGCTGTCAGCTTCCATTGATGCATGTAGCACGGCGTCACACGGACCGGCTGACAATCGCCTTCCATATGGCAACGTCTACGTCATGGCAGAAGTCAGAAGAAGCGAAGATGGTATTCACGTGTCTCTTCTGCCCACGACATGGGCATCGATTAAACAACCAAAGCACTACCCTATCGTGTTTTGTATAGCCCGTGGTCTATGGAAGATTGTAAAACGCTTCACCCGATTCTCGGGCCGCTGTCTCTGTCCGGAGAAGAGAAATTTCAGGGGAAGATACATGTAAAACCACATCTGCTGCTGTCTTTTATCATCTGTAACTCATTTTTCTATATTCATGTTCATCCCCATCGGTTGTGTGAGGAGAGTGGGTATAATGGAAGATGGCCCGATGAGGTGGAGAAAGATAAAAGACATGGAAAAGACAAAAGAAAGGCAAACGAAGAGAGCAATATGCATTCCGTGTGCGCCAAAAAAACTCCGTCCCAAAGAATACCAACCCGCTTTGCCGCCTGTAGAGAAAAGAGAAGAGTGAAAAGCAAACTTTTGTGAGACCCGCTTCACCCTTTTGTGTATCCCGGGAGTTACGTGCGCCCAAAAATGCCCGACGTAAAAGAAAAGCGCTCATTGAAAAGGAGAAATGCTGCACGAGAAAGGCGAGGATGTTGTTGCCGAAAGACGGTCGGTTCGTGAGTCGTGGTGGAGAAAGACGAGTAGACGAGTAGACGAGTAGACGAATAGACGAGGAAACGCGTAAAGAGAGGATCAGGGAAGCGGGGTGAAGAGGGCTTAGTGGGCCATCTTCATCGCCTCGCCCCGGCCGGCACCGACGGTAAAGGGGTTGCCGGCCGCCGCCACGGCCGCCGCCGTCGCCGACGACATCAGCCGCTCGCGCTCCTTCTCTTCGGCAAACACGCGCCGGCTCATGGCCAGAACGGCCTCGAAGCCCTCGCGGCCCTTGATGGCGTTCTCGTGGAACCGCGTCACCAGGTTGTCCTCGATGGCGTTGCGGATGCGCTGCCAGCCGCCGCACAGGGCCGTGATCTTGGCGTCCTGCACAAACTTGGTCTTGTTGGCCGCCGTCTCCGAGGGCTGGTACACGACCGTCTCCTGCACGCTCAGCAGGTTGGACCAGGTGAGGTTCTGGCTGACCATGATGACGGAGCGGGCGTTGGGATCGACATAGGACGTCTCAAAGACCTGGCTCTCGCCGTTGTTGCAGATGGACGTGCCAAACACCGTCTTGATCCAGTCGGGCACGTTCTGCTTGCACGTGATGAGACGCTCCGTGCGGAGGATGCCGGTGGCCGGGTCGACGCTCCGCGACAGCGTGTCGACGGCAAGCACGTGCGTGGACTTTTCGTTCCACGGGCAGTACTTGCGCCAGTTGGCCGTCGAGACTTCCTCCCAGGAGTAGTCAAGGTGCAGGTGTTGGAAAAGACCTTCATGGCGGCGGATGCGTGTGTCGGATGTCGTTTGAGGCAGAGGGAGGAGGCAGAGGAGGCGAGAGCTCGCAGACGCTGGGTTGGGAGCAGCAGGGAGAGCTGCTCTGCGCGGCGATGCCGATCTGCCAAGTTGGAGGATGAGAGGAGGTGGCCGTTTGTTTCGTCGAAAGCGGCCAGTCACAAGATGTCGGCAGTGGATGATGATGGGTGTCGTTGTCTGGGTATGAATGTGAATGTGAATACGGGTAGTCGACGCGATCGTGTGACTACTTTGGCGTAAAAGCGAGTGTGTGAGAGTAGAGTCTCCTCGTCCGTTGTATCGTAAAGTCAGAAGAAAGAAAGGGTCCAGAGAGTCAGAGCAACATCAAAGGCGGGAACGATGACAGTCGGGTGGAAAGGGTGTGCGCGACTTTTATTGTAACGGCAAAAACGACCAGCTCGACACAGGACCGGGGCGGGCGCCACCAAATTTTCGGCCTGACCCCCTCAGTTCCCCTAGAATTTTCAACCTCCTTCTTTTTGCTCCTGACTGATGACTATTTTTTATTTTTCTCGGAGAGACCCGCTTTGCCGGTTTGCCCTCGAAGGCACGCGAAATCGTACCGGAAAGACCATTGGCGGTGGCGAGAAACCAGCCGTCTGATTGGCTGTACGGTGCCAAGGCTGTCCCGACACGG
Organism: Sporothrix phasma; assembly: GCA_016097075.2. Lineage (NCBI taxonomy): Eukaryota > Fungi > Ascomycota > Sordariomycetes > Ophiostomatales > Ophiostomataceae > Sporothrix > Sporothrix phasma. The sequence goes on along the minus strand of JADMNG010000036.1, from coordinate 174,138 downwards.
ACTAGTGCAGAGACACCTGAAAAAACTCGGAGCAGCGGGGCCCAAAGCAACGAGGCAGCCCGCGCTCTGAGCGGTCTGGGGGTATCTTGGCGTGTCTACTGAGTACTTGGGCGCTGTCCTTCAGTGTCTTGTCTTGGGCGGGGACGCCTTCCACAGCCCCGAATGGCCGGCTACCAGTGACGAAGACAGTGCGTTCCAACCTGCCCGCACATGCCAGTCACGATACACGCTTACGAGTAGAGCCCGGAAAGTCCCTGGATGACGAACCCAGCACTAGCTTCTAGAACGTCAGACCGCCTCAGGCCGCACGAAGCTCGGCCAGGCTCGCGTCTGGCACCTTGGCAGGAGTACCTGCACATTGTGCCGATCACAGGGCCTTGATTGGAGACGGGTCTCAATGTCGCCTCCAAAGGTCCCAGAACTGCTGTATGATGACATGTGCAACTTCACAGTGCCTTTTCCAATATCGGCACATTGACATTGATGTTCACAACAGTCTCTTTTCTTGATTTTCTTGCTCGGTCCTTGCTTGTCTGACTACTCTGTAGATCTTCAGATGTGCCTAACATGGCACAACGTAACGATAAACGGTGCTCTGCTCCGGTGCTTTGCTGCTCATCTCCATTTCCAGAAGATAAGGTGCAAAGGGCACTGACCTCTCGTGTTCGCCGCGGATGCAGAGCATGAAATACTCGCACAGAGGCTGCCATAATAAAAGACAAGGGTGATGTGATTGAACGGAATAGAGCCCAAGGCTCATGGTCCCACCCTACAGGCTGTTTTCGCAGCTGCCGGGAGATTTCTCCGTCGTCTAATAATCATCACCACGGCTGATGACCTCCTTCACGTTGTGGCGGAGAAGAATGGTCTGGTTTGTTAGTGGGCGTTCTGAACTGGTTTCGTAGGTATGCAGCGGCCAGGGCCAGGTCGACTTACATGCTCAAACTGGGCCGTGTACGAGCCCTTCTTGTCCACCAGAGGCGGGTAGGCCTCGATGACGCCGTTGCTGACGAGGTTGTTCAACTGTTCATGTTAGTCATGACGACGCCGCATACGCACAGATACGCCATCCGGAGGCGACCAGGGAAAACTCACCCCCAGCAGGTACTTGTCGTGACCCAGGCGGTCAATGTACCGGCGACAGAACGGCAGGGTGCCAAAGTTCTTGTTGATGACGTTGAGCACCGTCTTGGCCGACTGGATGCGCAGCGGCACAGTCGGCGCGTCCGAACGCTTGGCGTAGTGGGAGCACTCGCCCTCCTCGCGCACGTAGCCGTTGCCCGTGCTGCCAAATGTTTCAATGGCATACACCTCGCCCTCTTCCATTTTCGTCGTGTCGCTGGTCTTGACAATCGGCACGCTCTTGGTGCCGTGGATGCTGTAGTGCTCAATCGTGTGGCCGTTGAGGTTGCGGATCGACTTGATCGGGTAGGTGGTGCCGTCCAGCTCCATCTCGTACGACTCCATCGTCTCCTGGATGGCCTCGCCAATCTCGCCCAGGCGCACGTCGATGCCCGCCTCGCGCACGCCCGTGTTGGTGGCCTCGCGCACGGCCGTCAGCAGGTTGTCGTACTTGGGGTCAAAGGCAATGGTAAAGGCGCTGTCCACAATGTAGCCGTTGACGTGCACGCCAATGTCCACCTTCATGACGTTGTCCTGCTGCAGCACCATCTTGTTGCCCGCGTTGGGCGAGTAGTGCGCCGCAATGTGGTCCAGGTTGAGCCCCGTCGGAAACCCCATGCCGGCCTTCATGGCGTCGCCCTCCTCCAGGCCCTGGTGGCCGACCAGGGCCCGGACGCTGTCTTCAATGTTGTTGGCAATGTCGGTGAGAGACTGGCCCGGCTTGATGTTCTTCTGGGCCCACTGCCGCACCTGTCGGTGCGTCTCGGCCGCATGGCGGTAGTCCGACAGGTAGTCGGTGCGCAGGCTGTCCAGGTGGCGCTTCTCCTCGTCGGTCGTGCGGTAGGCGTTTTCGTTGAGGTACGGCACCTCCTCGCCCTTGGGGTAGTTGCCCGAGGGAAAGAGGTTGGACATGAGCACCCGCGGCGGGTCCGATTGCTTGGTCGGCTTGCCCGACTTCTTCTTCTTCTTCTTGGCGGCCGCAGCGCCATCGCCGGCGCCCCCATTCGCACCGTTGGCTTCGTCCGCCTCGTCCTCGGATCCCTCGCTGTCGTCGGCCGCGTCGCCGTTGGTGGATTTACCTATCGCCGCGGTGGCTTTGGCGGAACTGCCCTCCGCTGCGAAGCCGTTAGCATATGGTTCACGGACGCGGGGGGACCATCCCACACATACCAGCGGGCTCGCCGGTGGGCGGGGCCTGAGCAGCCATTGTGGTTATAGGTTTTGTTCTTTGGCTATTTGTATCGACGTAAATCATCAATGTGCACGATGGTGCGTCGGGGTGTCTCTTTGGCAGATCCGGTCATGTATCTCATCAATCGAATGCGTGTGCCCGTCGAGCGAGTGCTTGCCACTTGTACGCAGTGCCGGCCTGGGAATGTCGTCAATGGATGAACAAGAAAAAAAGTTTTAATAGGCTCTTTGTTGGTGAAGCGTCATGCGCCTGGTCAAATGGAGGCGTGGGGCTGCCCGAATAGGCAATAGGCCCAGTCTCGCTTCGGACGGGACATACATGGCGGGCGCCACAGCCCAGCCACACTATGACACGACGAGTATGTCATCGTTCCCATTCTGCCGTCTTTCTAGGGCCTCTTTGCCTTTTAGTGCTGAATCGAGGGCCTGTGGACGGCTGCCAAACGGGGCCGATACTGCCTACAGAAGGACAGACTGCTAGAGCCCACGGCGACGTCAACGCGGGCCAATGTGCCTAAAAAGCCGCGCAAGACAATCACCATGAACGCATCTTAGGACAACGCCTTCGCCCCTCGTGATCGCAGATAGAGTCTTGTATTTCTGCCTCTCTCCATTCTTTTCATCTTGCAACCACTCCAAACGACCTAGCTCCTGCACGCCGTAGAGGGATGAACCCTCGCTCGCTGCCACCATGTCTTCCTCCGTTGCTTTCGCATCATCGCCGGCCCGTCTCCACCGTTACAGCCTTGCCGCCTCTGCGTATAGTGCCCGGCCGGCATGCCATTGCGCCTTCCGGCGCTTCGTGCGAAGCTCATGCCCACGCCGCGACCTTTTCACAGCAGTCGCCGCCTCTTCCAGGACCCGCGCCGCAGCCAAAACCACTACGAGACGCTCAAGGTGCCGTTTGGCGCCAACGTCACGGACATCAAAAGTGCGTGCTCTGCTCTGATTGTCCGAGGCCACTGCCGCCCTCTAACCGCCCAGATCCTTTTACAAGCTCTCCAAAGTCCACCATCCCGACCACAACCCCCAAGACCCCATGCGCCCCGCCGGTTTATGCGCATCTCCGAGGCATATGCCGTCCTCAGTCACGCCGAGAAGCGCGCCGCCTACGACCGCGAAGTCATGCGCCACCACGGCGGGCACCAGCACCTTCGGGGCCAGCACCGGCCCAATGCATCCTACCACTCGACCGGCCCCGCCGGCGGCCGTCCGGCCTCGGGCCTGAGCCGGCGACGCAGCGCGTTTAGGGGACCGCCGCCGAGCTTCTACCGCAACACGGGCAGCGGCCAAAACACGGCCCACGCCGCACATGCAACCTCACAGGCTCAAACGTCCCAGTCGGCCCGCACCGGCGGCTCGACAGCCAACGCCCGCCAGGACTATGGGCCTTCCCACGATGGCCCGGGCAACGTCAACGACAAGGACGCCGGCACACGCAGCAGCCCGGACACGCCGCATTTCGACTGGGAGAAGACGGAGCGGACGCACCGCAAGATCAGCGAGCGGGTGGCCGAGCGGCGGGCCGCGGCGGCGCACTCGGCAGCGTACCAGGAAGAGACGAGCATGGTGGTGGGGTTCTTTATCATCACGGCAGCGCTGGCCGCCGGGGTGTTTGTGCCTGTGATGCTGTTCAACGACTGGCGGCAGACGCAAAAGACAGCACCAGCCAGGCCAAAAGCGTAAGGGGCGAGAGTGTTTAGCCAGACAACCGCCAACAGCCACGTCAGAGGATGGCGGGGATGACGGGGATGGCGGGGATGGGCGGGCTGCAGTTAAAAGACGGCCGAGGACCATACGGTCGATACATCTGCCGGTCGCATTCTTATTTATTCACGATAAGCTCTCGTCCCAGGTCTGAGACACGCAATATGTACAAACAAAATCGAACTGCGTTTGACAGCATACAAACATGTACACGTGCCAAGTTGAAGTGGGGTGCGAGTCGGAGAGGAAAGACGGGACATCAGAGGCGATCAAATCGTGAATTTTCCCAGAAGCAAATGGAAAGCAAAATCAGCAGCACAGCATTACAACAATCACATTGTGTCTACCCGTAGGCGAGCGGCATGTAGAGTGGAAAAAAGAAGAAAGATGTCCAGCCAAGGGAATAGTACGAGATGGATCAAGATTTTATTGGATTGAAAAAAGTGCTTTTGGGCCTCTAGGCGGGGCAAGAGACGCTCCTTGCGGGCTTTCTTTTCGTCTTTTTGACAAGATGTCTAGAGCGTGCGAGACGCTTACGCCTCAAAGGTGAAGCTGGTGCCGACCTTGTGGGTGGCCTGGTCGAGCTTCTGGGTGTCAACGAGGCGCCAATGCCAAAGGTGACGCCTCGCGGAGCAGGACGTTGTAGGCAACGGCAGCGACGCCGCGGTCGTTGATCTTGGCCTTGACAAACGACAGAGGGTCCAGGCGGTACTTGGTGGCGACCTCGAGGCCGACGGCGTTGCCGCTCTTGGAGTTCCAGGTGGCCTTGGCGGCAGCCTCGACCTGGGTGTTGACCTTGTGGTGGTAGCTGGCGGCGAAGATGCTCAGGTTGTCGCTGGCAGTGACCGAGGCAGAGTAGGAGGGGGCCTGGTAGCCGACGGCGGCGCTGTAGCTGGTCACAGCGGCCTTGTTGACGTCGTAGCCGGCGGAGGCACCAGCCAGGAAGCCGTCGTGGCCGATGACGGCATCGACGTTGGCGGTGGGGCCCTTGAGCAGGTCAAAGAAGGCGCGGCCGTGGAAGTTGCTCTGCTTGAAGTGCAGGTTGAACTTGGCACCGCGAGCCTGGGTGGCGGGCAGGAAGGAGAACACACCCTCGGCCTTGAGGCCCTTGGCCAGAGTGTCGGCAATCTCGAGCTTGGACTCAAGGGCGTTGGCGGTGTTCCAGGTCTGGGTGACGGTCAGGCCTGTGCGACGGTAAAACATTAGCAAGGTCGAAACTCGAGGAGAGAGTGCGATCGCAGCCTCGAGAGGCAAGCCGCTCTTGGGCCCGCCAATGCGAGTCAAGACAAGGGAGAGGTTCTGAGCAGATTTGGATGATTTGTGGGATTTGTGAGATTTGTGACTTTTGTGAGATTTGTGAGATTTGTGAGTTTTGGAAGATTTGGAGAATGACGAGGCGTGGCGGTGGGTAGAAGCAGGAGAGGAGGTAGAGCAAGCGATGGGAGAAGGGGTAGGAGTAGGAGCTGGGAGAGTGGGGTGATGGGAGTAGAAAGAGAGGGTTCCAGGGAACAAGGGAACAACGGCAGCAACTTGGTTGTCCGTGTGCGGCCGCCGCCGTCCTTGCTTCCGGGGGTGCAGTGAGACTGTGGTGAATGAGGGTCTGGTGCTGCACGAGACGCATGTTCGTGGCCGGCACCAGCCTCGGGTGCATAAACCAATGTGTTGCTTTGGTGTCGTGCCCTGTGGAGTTTGCTTTTGCTGGGTAATGCCGTACCAAGTTGTCTGTCGGTGTATCTGCCCTCGATCTATACGTAAAAAGATGAGGTGGTTAGCGAAAGGCAAGCCATGGGCAGTTTGGGGGACTGTGACGGGGTCCAAGGCGGGCAGAGGAGCAGGGGATCAGGGGATAAGAGGACCAGGGGCAGCAGTCCGAGATGAGGTCGAGGTCGAGACATGTGCGCATTGCTGGCGGAGAGGGGCACTTGGACAACACACACGGACGCCAGCAAAGTCAGGCGGTGAAGCCGTACGAGGCCCGCCTAGCTCGCGAGACGTTGTAACTGCCCAATGCCTTTGCCCCTCGCCTCTCGCGTCATCCGACGATGCGTTTGCGAGGACACGTCTGTCCCCTAAACATCCCTCTGGCCCATGCCCTTCAGGCCCCTCCTCCTCGCCCGGATCCCCCCCGCTCCACCCCGGCTCATGTCTCCGGGAGCGTCTTGGGACGTGTGGTGTTCTTGTTGGCCGGCGGTGAATGTGGAAACTTACGGTGCCGTTGGTGGTCTTCTCGTGGCTGTTCTTGCCGCTGACCTTGAAGGCGACGTTGTTGGGGGTGTTGCTCTTGACCTCGAGGGTGCCGGCGGACAGGTGGTAGAAGTCCTTGTTGAGCAGCTACATCAAGAAAAAGACATGATTAGCAAAAGGCTCGCAAACGTGGCTTGTCGTCGGTCGACAACAACACAGCTTTCAGTGTTTGGCAATGCCCTCAAAACCCTGCCCAAAAAGGCGGTATTGAGCAGTCTGTTGTCGGCAATCGGGCGTCTCCTCCCCTCTCCTCGCGAGAGAGCAAGGCAGCAGTCGGGGAGCAGAAACTCACGTCGTTGGCCGGCTTGGCAATGTCGGAAAAGTTGGGACAGACATGGTGACTGTAGGTTGAGGGATGTGGTTTGCGTTGTGAGAAAAGGGAGAGAAAAGAGACTGAAGAGATTCACAGTTGCGCTTGCTGTGTAGGAAAAGAGAGAAAAGGGAAGGAGTAGGAAGGGAGGGGGTAGTTTGCGACAATAAAGAGCGAGAGCAGCCATATCAACGAATAAAAATTAATGTAGATAAAAGGCATAAATAAAAATGCCACCAAATGCCACCGCCCGGAAACCCAGACGGAAAGAGGTGGTGAGACCACTTTGTTGGGGCTCTACTTCGTACTGAGTACTGAGTACACCAGCCTGCATGTATTGAGTACGTCTATGGAGTACACACATGCGGCCGTGTGTCTGTGCTAACTGGCCTGCCCCTGGCAAGGTGCCTGTTGCAGATTCATTTCCACCATCTTCTTCGTGTTGCTGTCCTCTCGACGCCCAATGCGTCTTTTTCCTGTCTGTCTACGTCTCGCCAACTTGCTCCCATTGCGCCTTTCTGCTTTCGTGCTGCTGTGCATTGTACAAAGTACGTCGTACCTTTCTGATTTTTGGTTGAGCTTTTAGTGGGCTTCGGCCGATGGGGCTACAGGGTCCTCGGCTCAAACCGGGCGTTGTTGCCAGGGCGCTCGGCGCCTGGTTGGCTAGCTGCAGCGCCTTGTTCGGGCGCAATACGGAGTACGAGTACTCGTAGAAAAACGGTATCTACTTCGTACTCATACAGAATGCGAAAGAGTAAGACAGGAGACACAAAGACCACGGTAGACAGGGGGAAGGGCAAGTGTCGGGTTGGATGCGCTAGAAGAACCCACGTGGGCATTTTCTGCGGCAGAGACGTCGAAGGACGCCGGCAGAACGCTTGGCTCGGTCACGTGATGTTTTACACGTATTCGTGAAGACTCGTACGCGGGAACTGACTTCGGCTGTGCGAGACGAGTACTCGTACAATCGCCTCGACCTCCCTTCACTGGCGGCGTCACGATGGCGATGGTGTCAACCCGTGTCGAGACGGCGGGGGCAAGAGGGGGTGTTCTTGAATAATGGGTTTCTTTTTTGTTTTTCGAATCATATGAGTGATCCGATGTTGTAAACTATGAGAGAATAAAACACGTTTTTTATCTAAAAGAAATCTATCGCAGCCGTTTTTCTGTCCACCTCTTGACAACAATGACACATGAGACCACAAAAGACGACAAAAGACGACCAAGACAGCAAAAGACGACAAAAGACGGCATAAGACAAGACCGAAAATGTCCCCTTTGTGTCAACTCCGTACTCGAAAATCCGGGACGATTTTCTTCACACATGCAAACGAATGGGATGAGCACAAGAGGGCGGGCAGCGCCTGATCCTTAGGCAGTCTCGTCGTACTTGGCGTTGTGGGTGGCGATGGCACTGTGGCAAAAGTTAGTTGATGTTTTGATGGGGTCAATGGGTCAATGGGCACATAAGGGAACTCACCGGCCACTGGGGTCGGTCTGCTTCGACCACGTCGGCGTCCAGCGCATAACGGTCGAGGCGCAGGACGGGGGAAGTGCTCGTCGAACATGAGGCGGTACCAGTAGCTATTTTGTTAGTGACGCGTCTCAGAAAAAACGACATGGTGGATGGGAATCAAACATACGCCTCCTTGGTGTCCGAATGTCGTCGCCCCACTCGGGCTTGGGGTTCTTCATCATCTCGTCGGTGACCTGCAGCTCGGCGTTGTCCTTGAGGGCGTCGATCCACCCGTAGCCGACACGTCCGAGAACTGCTCCTTCTGGCGCCACAGGATGTTGTCCGGCAGGTAGGGCTGGGCGGTCGGGTCGTCGGAGGTGTCAAAGGCCTTGCGCAGAATGTACTTTTCGAGGCGCTCCTTGGTAATCATCTTCTCGGCGGGCTCAATGTTCATGGTGGCCTCGAGGAACTCCTTGTCCAGGAACGGCACACGGGCCTCCAGACCCCAGGCCGACGTCGACTTGTTGGCGCGCAGGCAGTCTGCCAGGTGCAGTTCTTGACGCGGCGCACAGTCTCGTCGTGGAAGGCTCGCGGTCGGGCGCGGCGTGGAAGTACAGGTAGCCACCAAAGATCTCGTCGCTGCCTCGCCGGACAGGACCATCTTGATGCCCATGGCCTTGATCTTGCGCGACAGCAGGTACATGGGGGTCGACGCGCGGATGGTGGTGACATCGTACGTCTCGAGGTGGTAGATGACGTCCGACAGGGCATTGAGGCCGTCCTCAATGGTAAAGGTCATGACGTGGTGCTTGGTGCCGAGGAACTTGGCAACCTCGAGCGCGGCCTTGTTGTCGGCGAGCCGGGCAGACCAATGGAGAAGGAGTTGAGCTGGGGCAGGTATGTCACCGTGGACAGCTTGTTGTCGTCGTCAATGCCGACCAGGCCCTCACCACGGTCCGGGTCGTCGTGGTTGTCGGCCGAGGGGGCGCCAAAGGACGAAGGCTCGGCGTCGCCGTTGGCCGCAGAAAGCTCTCTCATGCGAAGCGTCTCGCGCTGGGCAATGGAGGCGACCAGACTGGAGTCGAGGCCGCCGGACAGCAGCACGCCGTAGGGCACCTCGGCCATGAGCCGTTTCCGGACGGAGCGCTCGAGGGACTCGCGGATGAGAGCCAGGTCCAGGGGCGTGCTGGGCACGCGCTTGGGGTCCCACCAGGTGGGCTGGAAGTAGCGGGTGCGCTCGTCGGTCTGGCTGTCGTAGACGTGGCCGGGGGGAAGGACTCGATCTTGTCGCAGACGGGGTGCAGGCACTTGAGCTCCGAGCCAAAGTAGGTGGTGCCGGGCTCCTTGGACGACCAGCCCTGGTAGAAGGTGGTGATACCAATGGGATCCCGGGCGGCTATTGTGCGGTCCAGCTTCTTGTCGTACAGGAACGAACGAGAACATGCCGTCCAGGAACTTGGGCGCATCGATGCCGTGCTCCAGTACAGAGGGATGATGACCTCGCAGTCGGAGGTGGTCTTGAAGTGGTAGGGCGTCTTCAGGTTCTTGCGCAGAAGACGGTGGTTGTAGATCTCGCCGTTGACGGCGAGGATGATGCTCTCATCGGCGTTGGTCAGGGGCTGGGCGCCGCTCTCTGTCCTAGGGTCAGTATGCGCCGTCGGGCGAGTGGGGTGGCAAGCTGCGAAGTGACGTACCAACACCGACGATGCTGAGCCGCTCATGGCACAGAACTGAATAGGTTAGCAAGGAGTCCGGAAGGATGACCGGAGGGAAAGCAAAGGGAGGGCATATGCATACTGGTCTGGTTGCAGATAAAGCTACCGCCTGTTGTTGCACCTTTGTCAGTACAGTTTCCTTCTGTCGTCCGTCGTCACATGGTACAGACGGGTGCGCGAGTTCGGACGGCAATGACATACTCCAGTCGGGGCCGCGCGTGGCGGATACTGCGCGGAAAAGAGTTGTCAGCACATGAAGGGCATCGCAGACAGCATTGCAACCAGCAAAGAAGAGGGGTGTACATACGCCTTGGACAGCTTGAGGGCCGTCGGCTTGAATTTCTGGACGTCGGGATGACTATCATGGGTCAGCAACACGGTCCGGACGCCCAATTGAAACAGATTGTGTCGTGAGGAAGCAAGCGAGCGCAGTTGAGGCTCTGCTGGGTGTGTCGTGTGCCTTGGTGGCTGCCAAAACGACCCCGCGCAAAGTGTGACTCAACCGCGCATGCCTGCAAAATCACAAAACAAGCACAAACCGCACACACGCGCGATGTCGTAACGTACCGGTGACAAGCAAAGATGCCACACATTTTGGCGATTTGTTCTTGTGCCTGAATTCGGGAAGATTCTGCTGCTTGGAGGGCTAGGTTGTGTCTGTTGGCGACAGTTGAAGGTTTGTGTAGCCAGGGGCGGATGCCCGTTTCTAGATGGTAAAACAGTAGAGTAGTAGACCGAAGGAGAGCCGAGACGGCTACTCAACGTCAAGAAAAAAGACAAGACAAGCGGCAGAGAAAGCATACGTGAGAGATGGACGGAGCGCGGCCACGTCGGAGAACGAGGCGAGGGTCAAGAGGGCAAAGGCCGCGTGTGCTGCGGCGGATTCTGGTGATGTGTCGAGGACAGGAGAGACAAGAGATGCAAGCAGCGCAGCAAGCAGGACGAGGTCTTAAGGAGGCAAAGAGGGTCAAGAGGTGTGTGTCATAAAATCAGAGCGAGCGAAAAGCGAAAATTGCCTGCTACGCTGTTTCTAGGGCCATTTTTCACAGCACTATTATTTTTCGTCTTTCTTTCTCTCCTGTCTGGATCGAGCTACTTTGACCATGAATGCGCTTGTCGGTATGCTCTTTCCTGCAGCCGTCGATAACAGCGACTACTGTGACTAGTTGCCTGCCGCACTGCTCCTGCCGCCGGTTATCGTTATGGGCTCTTTTCGCTCCTGCCTCTGGGAAACAAAGTACGAATATCTGCGCGATACGGAGGGCAAGTGTGTGTTGGACGGGCCGTCGCGCCGCTGCCGCCCTCTTTTTTTGCGCCGGTTGCCCCTCCCTCTTTTAGCCCTTTTGTTTTCTGTGCCTTCCACAGATTATGACTTTGCGCTACGATCTGCCACTCCAGTCGCTCCTGCCTTCCACATCTGCTTGGAGGGGGGGGGGGGTAGATTGCTTGGACCCATTGCTTTGTTCGGCGATGGCTCTCAACTGTGATTTCGTGATTTCGTGATTTCGTGGCTCTGTGATGTTGTGGTTTTGCTGTCATTTTAAATTCGAAAATCGGGCAAAAAAGTGACACTTTGTACGAGTACTTTGTAGATGCCGGGGGACAGGGCTAGTGACGGATTTCAATCTGTCGCCCTCCTATTTGCTGCCGGTATCGGCTGACCGCTGATTGGCCCGCGCCACTATTACTCACGTTTGACAACATGGCAGTTGACGACGAAACTAGAAGGCGCGGGTGGGTTTCGACGCGCCCATTCGGGTTGCCACATCGTTCGTCGTCAGATAGCAGTTTTGAAAGTCGCTGCGAGACAGAGGAAACGGAGACATCGCGTAACAAGATGCCCTTGTCAAAGGCATAGGAGGCGCGCATACCATGAAAAGGCGCGGCTGCTACAGCCCATTGCGTTGCTCACCGTCCTTTCGCACTTACAAAGTACACCACTTGCACAAGATAAGGCTCTGCAGGGCCATTGGATTATGCACGGCCAACGTTTATGCGCAAAGGGGGCCGGAAACACAGTCATGCTTTGTACTTTGTAGACAGGCGCAGATCGGCTCATCTCCTAATAGGAAAAGAGCATGCAATGCTCGACTTCAGCCCAGCCAACCTTGTTCACCGAGATGAGATGATGAGAAGGACCCTTTTTCCTCTTATTACGGGTTCACAAACACTGGCGGAGCATTTGCATCGCGCAAGGTAACTGGGACTGGGATCAAAACGTGAGAAGGCGAGTTCCGTCATGCTTGCTGTTCACCCATGAGCCACGAGAGACATCTCCTCTATTTAGCGCACGGCATCAGCATGGGGTGTACGGCTCAAATGCCTCGTGGGGGGCGATACGTTGTGTCGTGAGGCCGTAATTCCCATCTCTGCAGACGCGCGGTTTCGTGGGATGTACGGCCATATTGCGAGGTACGCACCACGCAAAATGAAAATGGCACCGTGAAAGCGCATGGCTCTTGGCACATGAATGTATTGGTATATCTCCTACTCCTCACCGTTTCGTGGCGGTAGGATACGCCAGGCCACCCGGGCCATATCCATAGACTTCACCTAGGTGTCGTCCATTCCACCCACCCTTTGATCCGGAAGAACTCCCACATCGCCATGTGTCCTGGTGCTGTGCGGCTGAAATACAAAATGCAGTGCAACTCCACAAAAGCGAAGCAAAAAGCAGAAAGCAGAGGGAAACAAGAGCAGAGCACAACCAGACAAAGAAGATGGAAATATAAAAACAAAATAGGCAAAGACAGAAAATCACGGAATGAACCCCTTGCAAATGCATCGTTTTGAGACTCCTCGCAGACAAAGAGACCGTTCCTCCGTTCGGACGTACGACCAAGGACTCATGGAGCCGGGTTCTCCAGGACAATACGGCGGACGGCCCTCTCGTAGGCGGCCTTGTCCTTCTTGAAGAGATTGTAGGCTTCGGCCTGGGCGGGCGACTCCGGGTTGGGGTCGTCGAGCAGGTCCTGGATGCCGAGGGCAATCTGCTTGATGGTAATGGCCGGCTTCAGCCTCGTCCTCGTTGAGGATGGACAGGCAGATGGTGCCGGACGGATAGACGTTGGGGTGGAACAGAGGCGGCACAAACTTGCACTTTGGCGGCTTTGTCGGGTATTCTACGGCGTTGAGAGTTAGCCGTGTACAGGTAGTGGCCTTTGTCGAGCACGCCCGCACTTACCATCCGGAATGTCATGGTAATCTTGAACATGCCGCCCTCCCAGATCGTCTTCTCCTTGCCCGGGATGCCGCACTCCCAGACCTTGAGGTCCAGGACGCCTTGTGCGTTGCGCATTGGCTTGGCGTAGAAGCCAAACGGGTGGTCCTTGCGCCACAACTTCCTATCGACGAAGCGCGTTAGTATGTGGGCGATGCGTAGAGATCAAGAGTCAAGACTTGGCGACGGAACGTACCGCTCCTCCGGAGCCGGTTCTGGCAGAGGGACATGGTCTCGGATACGCTCGTATGTGAAAGCTGTGGTGGGGGTCGCTATGGTCGGTCAAGGGAGACGGGCCGCGGGCCGCAGTTCGTCGTCGATGGACTGGCTGCTCGCAAGATGTATGCGCAGCAGGAGCTGGACGACAAAGAAAGAGCGAGAGGTCAACGGTATGTGGACGAGTTGTCGGTGGGACGGAGGAGCGAAAGACGAGACTGCTGTGCAGACGACGGGGACGCTCTCGCAAGGCTGTTGGGGCGTGGGCAAGAAACGAGGCAGCTATGTCGGACAAGAGAATCGTCAGCAGGCGGCTCGGTGATGCGCAGCCAGAAGTGAACTGTCGGGCGGCTAGCGCGCGACAAGGTGCAGGCTAGAACAGAGAAAAGAGAGGAGGGCGAGAGAGGGGGGCAAGAGGCCGCACCGACGAGGCAAGGTGCTCGTCGGCTCGTCGGACAAAGTGCGAGCTTGACATACCAGATATGCCAAACGGCGCAGGACTGTCGCGGGCGCTGTGGGTGGACGTCGACGAGACAAGAATGGCGATCTAAAGAGGTCAAGGGAAGTTGGGGTGACGTTTGCACGCCTTCGGTTTCGCGATTTGCGATCTTCGCCGCACAGTGGTCGTTTCCCTGCCCAGGCCTTGCGGCAAACAGGCGCTAGCGCCATATCCCATGCGACGGCGATATGACTAATACTGCTTATGTCATGTAGCCCAGGGGCCTAGGCACTGATGAACAACTTGACAAGCACTGGAAATCGCACAGGCCACGGCGTAGCGCCGTGTCGTATCCCATAGCGCAGCCCACAGCGGGGTAAGGGCAAAGCAAGAGTGCACCGAACTGGGGGAGAAGCAACCAGAGTGGAGCGAGCTGGCGGCGCTCCTTCCGAATACAGAAGGGACAAGAGTCCGTGGCTTGTGAAGGGGCCGAGGAACAAAATACAGAGGAGCAAGCCGGACATGGAAGAAACACAGACCAGCAACAAGCACACCTGCTGTTGACTAACGACATTTTACCTTTTTTGCACAGAGCGTCCAAAGACGCTTCTATCTGACGCATCAAGGCCGCTGTCCGGACTCGGCTTGCGCCTCCGAAGCCCATTTCGCAACGAGGGCATCGTTCCTGTCCTATTTGCAGCCATCTTGATCCAGCCGGTCAGCCGCAGCGACGCCCACCCGGCTTGTACAACCACTTTGGAAAAAAACAGCTCCAAGAGAAGACCGAGACAAGAAGGCTAGGACAGTGCTATGGAGGAACCGAAGAACGAGGAGGCTGCCGCTGTGGCACCTGCCACAGCGACAGAGGATGTGAAGACAAACACGCAGCCGGCGGTGGCCAAGGCAGAGGCGCCCAAGGCAGAAGAGCTCAAGGAGGCAGGGTCAAAGGCAGTAGAGCCAGCAACAGCAAAGACAGAAGAGCCCGCGACAGCACCAGCCGCCCCCGCAGCTGCACCGGCACCTGTCGAGGTTGACGCCGAGATGGAGGACGTGCCAGACCCCGACGAGGATGATCTGGACGATCTTGATGGTGAGTGTGGACCTTGGCGCTCTCTTGCTCGGAGGCATGGCTGACGTGGTAGACTTCCTCGACGACTTCTCTGCGGCCAAGATCGAGACCAAGGCACCGGGCGCACCCGTGGCAGCCGCCCCGTCCGTTCCTGCACCGACGCTCCCGCCTGGCCTGGAAGACGAGAACCTGGAGGAGCTGCTGAACGACGAGGAGTTTGCAAAGCAGCTGCAGGCCGGCATGGCCGACCTGCTCGGCGAGATGGAGACATCGGTAGGTGCTAGGTGCTAGGTGCTAGGTGCTAGGTGCTAGGTGCTAGGTGCCTGGTTGTACGAGGGGCCATTGTACGCACAGAGCACAACTAACACCCCTTTAGCCCGACGTCAAGGAGCAGTTTGAGACTCTGTTCAGGAGTTTGGCATCCCACAGCCCACCGACGCCGCCGGCGGCAAGATTGACCTGGCCGCCGCAGCTGCTGCGGTTACAGGTGCTGCAGCCGTCGAGCATGTTGCAGCCCAATCCGCAAGCGGGCTGCGCCTACATCGGCTGCACCAACAAACCGGGCCGCCGCTGGCCCTCCGCCTCCGCCTCTGCCTCCGCGCCCGCCTCCGCTTCTGCTGCCGACGCTTCGTTCCAGGAGACAATCCGCCGCACCATGGAGCGCATGCAGGCCTCGGGCAACCAGGCAACCGCTGCGGCCGCCGCCGACTCGGAGAGCACCGACGACATGCTGTCCGAGTTGATGAAGCAGATGCAGTCGGGCGGCCTGGGCGGCCCTGGCGGCGAAGAGGACCTGACCAAGATGCTGATGGGCATGATGGAGGAGCTCACAAACAAGGAGATTCTGTACGAGCCCATGAAGGAGCTCGACGACAAATTCCCGGCCTGGATGGAGGCGAACCGCAGCACCACGAGCGCCGAGGATCTGAAGCGGTACGACGAGCAGCAGGCGATTGTTCGGGAGATTGTGGCACGGTTCGAGCTGCCGTCGTACACGGACACGAACCCCGAGGACCGCGAGTACATTGTGGACCGCATGCAAAAGGTACGTCTCTCTGCTTGGTATAAAACCCCAGTCCGACACTGACAAGCACAGATGCAAGCGGCAGGCTCCCCGCCGCCCGATCTGGTGGGCGACATGCCGAGTGCCCAGGAGGCGCTGTCCGTTCCCGACGAATCATGCAACCAGCAATAAGAGGCACATGAGGGGATAAGGGAATGAGGGGATGAGGGGACGAGGGACGAGGGACGAGGGGACGAGAAATGGACCAGAGCACAAGCACCATTTGTATTTGCATCGTATCACCGCGCTCGGCACACTAGACACATGCAGGTTCCTTGGAAAAGAAAGCCAAATGATTCCTATATACCAGCCATGTCCAAAACCCGTGGAGACAGAATAGTAAAACGCAGCATAAAGGATAAGATATAGAACAGAACCAGTGCACGCCAAATTGAAAATGCCGCAAACCCGAAAGTATAAAGAGAGCCACAACGCTGGATGGTATGTTGTAGCCGTAGCCCAATGCCCTCTCGCTCTCCTCGCTCTCCTCATTGTATCTCCATGTCCATGTCGCCCCGACCTCCGCTGACAACAGCTCGCTAAATAGGCATCGTAATCGTCGTCATCCGAGTACGCAACGAGGCCGGCGTTGTGGCGGTCGTTGAAGTCGGTCTTGGTCTTTGGCGGCATCGTTGGCCTCCATGGACGCAATCAGTGCTTCCATCTCAGCCTCTTCCTCCATGGCCAGCAGGTCGGCCATGCGGGCGTCCATGCCCTTCTCGTCCTCGTCCTCGTTCTCGTTCTCGTCCTCTTCTGCGGCACGGTCGTAGTACATGCCGCCACTATCGTGCCGCCGCGCATGGTCTGTGGACACAGTGGCAAAGCTGGTGTCGCCCGTCATGTGGTCGTCATGGTCGTCCCGGCTTATGTTGGAGGGCATCGACGACGCGGGGACGATGGCGCCCCGGCCTCGGCCATCCAGTCGGCCGCGTCTTCAAAGTCTTGCTCTGTCAGCATGCTCATGGCATCTGCTTCGCGCGCCTGCCGGATCTCGCGCTCCAGCGACCACCACTCGAGCTTTTGCAGCTCCTGCTCAAAGTTGCGGCGGTCCCAATTGCGGTCGTCGGCACGCTGGCGGACACTCTTGAGAAAGAGGCTGCGGCGGGTCTGCTGGGCGGCGTCGCGGGTCTGTTGGCCGCGCGGCACAGGCTTGGTCGGCCGCGACGCGAAGCGGAAGGTGGGCGCCTTGTTTGTAGCCAAGCTCGTCTCGCCAAAGTTGAGTATTGATGGCTGTGCTGCTGCGTGGGATGAAGACAGGGAGGACGAGGGCTGGATAGGCGACGATTGTGTGTCGTGCTGCGATGACACCATGTGTGCAGAAGAGGGAGGCGAGGATGCCGGATGGGCGAGGACGACAATGGTGACGGCCGCACGGGCCGGAAGGGCGAGGTTGCAAAGGCAGGCATCGCGGGTAGACGCTCGGGCGATGCGCTGCCGACCCGAACACGGACGGTGCCATAACGGCAAACATGGTGGCGGCGGGCGGCGAAAAGTTGGCTGGGCTGACGTTTGGTGAAGTGCTTCAGTCCCGCGTTGTTTGGTGACGGCCTGTTTTTGTCCAGATTGGCGGATGATTGGCGGATAAAGAAGAAGAGGAAGAACCAGCACGGAATGGTATCACAATCGTATGCGAATAGACGTGCAGAAACGTAATTGTGAAGCTGGTAAGATGCGGTGGCAGTGGAAGATGTATGGAATGCAATGCAGAGTGAAAGCTAATGTTAAAAGAGAGCGTGTAAAGTGGCCGTTGAGAGTCAAAGAGGATGATGCTGGTGGCGAGGAGCGACGCGCTGTATCTCACTGTTGCGGGCAAGTGGCCAGGACGCGGCTGCCCTCGACGCGTCAAGAGCGCTATCACGTGCAAGCAACTGGTGCTGTTTGGAGATGTTGGGAAGGAACGGCCCTGCAGAGTGGAGCCCGCTGCCCCAATGGGCTCCGATCCTGCCGGCGCCTGCCAGACCGAACAGGAAAGTACTGACGGAAGGCACGCTAACACGTTTTTTACAGGGTGGCGGTTCCCCAAAATGGCCCCCGAAGGGCCCCAAAAGCAGCCAATAAATGCATCGTATCTCTCCACAGGGAAAAATAGCCGACAACGACGTCAGTTGTCGTGCCGCAGCTTGCCTCTCTTTTCACCCACGATATACGGCTGCTCAAGACATCCGACTGGCGTGACGAGGGAGTTGTCCTGGACCGTTTACTTCTTGTCCTCCTGCTCTTCTCACCGCCCGACTTTCAGCTCTCTCTACCTCTCGCCACTCGACTCTCTTGTTTCTTCTTGTCCTCTACTTGTCCTCTACTTGTCCTCGACTCTCGATGCGGACCCCATTTGTGCGGCCATCGGCCGTGTCGTCCATGGTGAGCGCTCTCGGCCGACAGGCTGCCAGCACGAAGCCGACTTCGCAAGGCTGGGCTTGCGCCAAGTGCCGCCGCGGGCCAATTGAACGGCCAGCGCAACACGGGCTTTCGCTTCTCGTCAACATCGTCCTCGTCCTCGACTTCGACCAACACAGCAAACAGCGCCAGAGCAGGCGGCCGGGCCGGCCCTCCTCCACCGCCGCCACGCTCGTCGCGAAACCGCCGGGCCATCCTGCTCACGGCAAGCGGCGGTGCGGCCACAGCCACGATTCTGGCCTTTACCGACGACATCAAGCAGAGCTACGAGACTGTCGAGCGGACAGGGCGCGTGGCCGCGACTCTGGTTCTCTGCATCAACGAGTGAGTCGAGGGCACGAGCTGCACGGAGCAGGCACTAATAGAGTCGACGGGCCTGTACTGACACAGACCAGCTACCGAAAGACGCTCCGTCAAAGGACACGATTGACAATGTGGCCGAGCAGACGGCCCTCATCAAGGCCTGCCACAAACGCTGCGCCGTGCGGACGCTGCATGTGCTCGAGAAAAATGGCGGCATTTCATCAAGCTGGGCCAGCATTTGGTACGTCTTGCACCCGCTTGTCCGGCATATGCGCGGGGTGTCTGCTAACCAAAACAGAGCGCCATGAACTACCTTTTGCCCTCTGAATGGACAACGACATTCATTCCCCTCCAGGACAAGTGCCCCGTCTCGTCCTTTGCCTCGGTTCGGCAGATGTACCGCGACGACACCGGCACCGATCTGTTGGACTACTTCTCCGAGTTCTCTGAAGAGCCGATTGGCGCCGCTTCGCTTGCACAAGTCCATCTGGCCACGATTCGCGAAACGGGCCAGAAAGTGGCTGTCAAGGTGCAGCACCCCAGCCTGGCGCAGTGGGCACCGCTCGACATGGCCCTGACGACGTTTACCTTTTCGACGCTCAAGCGCTTCTTCCCCGAGTACGACCTCGACTGGCTGTCGTCGGAGATGTCCGTGTCGCTGCCGCAGGAGCTTGACTTCTCCCTTGAGGGCAAGAACGCCGAGCGCACCAAGGCGCACTTTGCCGGCCTCCCACAGCTGCCGCTCGTCGTGCCGACGTCCTCTGGGCAAGGAGCGCATCCTCGTCATGGCGCGCGAGGTCGGCCACCGTCTGGACGATCTGGACTATCTGGACCAGAACGGCATCGACCGCGACGAGGTGTCCTCGGCACTGGCGCATGTTTTCAACGAGATGATCTTTGGCGACGGCGCGCCGCTGCACTGCGACCCGCACGGCGGCAACCTGGCCGTGCGCGCGCGCGCGCCGCACGGCAACGTTGTCACACGCTGGCTGCGCCGGCTGCCGTGGCGCAACCACGACAACTTTGACATTATCCTGTACGACCACGGCCTCTACCGCGACATCCCGCTCGGTCTGCGGCGCTCCTACGCCAAGATGTGGCTCGCCGTGCTCGACGGCGACATGGGCCGCATGCAGCGCTATGCCTACGAGGTCGCCGGCGTCGACGAAGAATCGTTCCCGCTGTTTGCGTCCGCCATTACCGGCCGCGACTACCGCGTTCTGTCGTCCGGCTCCATCATCCAGCCGCGCACCTCGGACGAAAAGGACCACATCAGCGGCCAGCTGCAGGAGGGCCTGCTGGCCGACCTCGTGCAGCTGCTGGGCAAAGTGCCGCGCATCATTTTGCTGATTCTCAAGACCAACGACCTGACGCGCAGCCTCGACGACGCTCTGCAGACCAAGCAGGGCCCCATCCGCTCGTTCCTCATCATGGCGCAGTACTGCCTGCGCACCGTCTTGTACGAGCAGGTCGGCCACATCCGCGAGCAGCACGGCTCGCTGTGGTGGCCGACCAACGTGGTGCGTCTGCTAGGCGCGTGTCTGCAGTACCTCAAGGGCGAGGCCAAGCTCGAGGGCATCGACCTATGGCTGCGGGCGCGGCGGTTGGCCGGTATGAAGAACCTGACGGTCGGACCGCCGACGGCGGTGTAATGGCAGAGGAAAGGCGGTGCTGGTGAGAATGTGGTGTACGATTTATGATCTCTTCAATACGGGGTTGACTTGTTTTAAACGATTGATGCGGTGTTTGCTTGCTTTGATAGAATGCATTGGGTCGGATAATCGGTCTTGCATGCTACGTTCATGCTACGTTCATGCTACGTTCAAAGCACGCCAAAAGAGTAGAGAGTGATGTAACCGCAGTCGAATATGGAGGGAAACAAAACATGTGATGTAACGACGCACTGACTCTGACTCCAAATTGGAATATGAATCGATGCTGAGTTGGATACGAGATCCTAGCTTTTGCAGAACGAAATACGCAAAGGTAAAGGCAAAGAAACGGAATAGGAAAAAGAACACAATACTGCCAGAACCCCAAACTCCGCTTGTGCTTCTGGTCCCCGAAACACACCCACGGCGAGCGTCCCCGCCTACGTCGCCGACTTCTTGCCCAGCACACCGTCGGCGGCCGAGCCGCTGCGGCGGCGGCGGCGCTGCAGCACATCGCGCACCCAGTCGGACAGGGTGAAGCCCCAGTGGCCGGCCACCAGGGCGCCGCTCAGGACATTGACAATCTTGAGGGCAAACAGCAGGAAGCCGTCGCGCGACTCGACAATGTTGAGCAGGATGGGCTCAATGTCGTACTTGAAGAAGATGCCGGGGATGTTGTGGTCGTCGATGGCGGCGCTCTGCTCGGTGACGGCGTACTGGTTGGTGAAGATGGCGCGGGCGCCGCGGTGGCCCGGGCGGCCCACGCTGTAGACGGTGGGCACGACGGACATGAAGTACTGGAAGCGGTGGAGGTGGGTGGCGGCGCCGTTGACGGTCTGGTCGAGCGGGTTCACGAGGGACGGGTAAAAGGGCCCAAAGGAGAGCTCGTTGACAATGTGCGAGAAGTTAAAGGCGTTGTGGTCGAGGTGGTCGCCCATGCCCATGTAGCCGTGGCCGCGCGCCGTGATGTGAAAGTCGCCCTGCACCTTGTTGAGGTCGAGGCTGCCGTAGACGCGGCAGGTGTCGCCCTGGCCGCCGGCGCTCTTGGGCAGCTTGGGCGTCTTGCCCCAGCGCGCGCGGCGCCGGCCCAGGGCCACAATGTCGTGCACGTGCGCCTCGCCGAAGCCCTCCTCGTGCGGCAGCGTCGTCCAGCCTTCGCCGGTGACGAGGCGGCCGTGCGCGTCGCGGCCCAGCCGGTGGATGCCGCGGGCGTCGACCCACTGCTGCCAGGTGGTGGTGTCGCGCTGCAGCAGCGAGGCGGCCAAGATGCGGTCGCCGGCGGCGTCCTGGACGTTGATGTGGAGGTCGTCGCAGTGCATCTTGACCAGGATGTCGAGGTTGATCTGCATGGTGTGGCCGACGCCCTTTTCGACGGCAAACGTGTGCTCCTCGGCGCCCGTCCACCAGCGCACCAGCTCCGACCAGAGCAGGATCAGCGACACGACCACCATGGCCACCGTCCACTTGCCGCCGCCCGAGGTCCGCTGCACGTACTGCGGTTTCGATTTTGCTATTCTGTTAGCCCGGGCCCCCGTTGCGCTTCACTGCCTTCCAGCCTCCCACGTACGGAATGCGTCAAAGGCGCTGACGATGCTGCTGGCCGACGTGGGCCCAAACGCGTCGTCGTCGCCGTGCGAATGCGCCTTTGAGTCCTGCGCCTGGTTCTGCTCGTAGCCGCCGTTGCTGTAGCCGCCGCCGCTGTAGCTCTGCTTCTCGTTGTAGCCGCCGCCGCCGCCGCTGTAGCCGTCGTAGCCGTTCATCGTGGAGGTGGAGGTGGAGGTGGAGGTGGAGGTGGAGGTGGAGGTGGAGGTGGAGGTCGAGGTCGAGGTCGAGGTCGAGGCGGCAATCGACTTTCAGCTGATTGTCTCTCGCACGCAGTTGCTCTGCTTGTCGGATCGGAAAAGGGAAAGGCTCCGTCTTGTGCCTTTACCGCATATCTCGAGACCGGACGGGTCGCCAAAGTCGATGTGGAAGTCGATGTGGGTTTCAGTCGTGACGGGGATGGTGGACGAGTGACTGAGGATCCAAAACGGCAGCGATTTTCCTGCACACGTCGAGTCGACCGCACGCTCGTTTGTCGATGGTGGATAGCCCGGCCGTGGTCGGTGGTTTCTTTGCTCTTTGCTCTTTGCTCTTTGACTCTTTGCTCCTTTGACTCTTTGCCTCTTTGCCTATTTGCTCTCTTCGCCTTCTTCGTCAGACTGAAAGGACAGCTCAGCCAAAAGGATGCATTCAATATGTGGCCCTACGAGTACTTCGTACTAACAGACGGCAAGAGCGTGTCTTTTGCTCCTCTTTCGCCTGTTGGCCAATTGGACAGCGTTCGGCTTAGCTGCGCTAGCGCTCCAAAGACCCCTGACAGGATTGCAGCTAAAGACGCTTCAGGCGCTCTTATGCACTGCCTCCTGGACTAAGACTCCACACCGTTCGGTAGCACTCGCGGGATGGAAGCGCATGTTTATTGATGGGATTCTTCTACTCGCTCACCTCTCACACGACGATCGTGCTTCTGAAACGAGATTGAGTTCCCAGCATGGGAGCGTGGACCTGTGACAGCTGCCTACTGTCTTCAACTCTGCCCAGCCGACATCTCCAGATTCTGCTGTCGGACGTCACTTGCTTGGAGATCGAAAGCAAGATCCTACGGAGTAAGAGTGCGCCGGCCGTCTCTTCCGGATTCTCTTCTTCCCACATGGCCCTCCCGGTGTCTTTCCTGCATACTCCCTGAGCCGTTCCTCCCATCCTTGTAGACACTGCGGCCCTCAACTGGCTCCCAATGTCGACCCATGATCTCGGGCTTTAGAAGAGGGTGTGCATGGCTGTCGATGATGGGCGTCGTCTTGATGGCCTGCACGAGTCTCCGAATCTGGCCTTCGGTCGCAACAACGGCCTCAGAGCGCCTGACGGGCCGGCTTGGCCACCTGGCGTTGTTGGCGCCATGGTTGAGAGGACAAGATGGCGCTGTGGTGAGAGAGGACCGTGTTTGTACACATATACCGTCTGCTTGTGTGCCCTTCAAGTTTGACCTTTCCATTTTACTTATGCAAGCACTTGGCAAGCTTTTTTTAAGGCAGATGGGTTGACTCGAGGATTGCTGCATGAAGGCCAATTGTGTGCTTCGTGGCGCTTTCTGTATAAAAGCCTGTGATAGCTGGGCGTGATCAACCTTGCTATTGTAATGGACAGTTGTTGGACAAGGTGCAGGCTCCCTTTACTCCGTACTCACTGCGATTCAGTTCCCAGGTGGTTATTGAGCTTGCAACCCCTGTCGTCGAGGTAGACTGTTGATAACGAGCCCTTTGAAGCAGATAGACCCTGGCCGTGCTACCGGTCAGAGAGCTTGGTCGGCAACTGTCGTGAGCTCGCAACAAACGGTTCCAGCGGTTTGGAGGATAGGCGGAGTTGCTGCTGGAGAGGCGAAGTGGAACGTCTTAATCTATCGCGAAAGAAGAGGAGCAAATGGCACGTGTGAGGAGGATATACGAGTGTGAGGCTCACACTATCTCGACCGTCCTCCACCCCGACTTTCTCTGCGGTTTGTGGTTTTGCGCACAGGCTTTACCATCCGCTTGGCTCGTGGTATCGGAGGTTTCCAGAAGACTCTGAAGGTCTGGTGGTTATGTTGCGTGGTCAGTTATTAGTGCTCCCCTCTTTCTCTCTGTCCAGACTGTGATGGTCGTCCTTACACTGGCCGAGAGGATATAATCTTTACAAAGTATGCTCTCGACGTCTGACCCTGATCTTGATTGCTCATATTTACTGAAGAAAATTGGCACACGAATGCCACTGTTATTTGGTCCTGTCGGGTCTACCCCCAGCTAAACTGCGATCGCTCAAGGCTTATTTGCGTATCTGCAATACGCAATGGGAGATGGGCGTCTTCAGGGTCCAGCCGTAGTATGGACTCCTGATCGACTGTGCTCTCGACCGCGAGGTTCAG
The DNA here is from genome assembly GCA_016097075.2 of Sporothrix phasma. Lineage (NCBI taxonomy): Eukaryota > Fungi > Ascomycota > Sordariomycetes > Ophiostomatales > Ophiostomataceae > Sporothrix > Sporothrix phasma. The sequence goes on along the minus strand of JADMNG010000036.1, from coordinate 150,097 downwards.
GCGATCAGAGGCACATACGAGTAGATCCGTCAGAACCTCTCAAGCTGCCGGAAGCCACTCCATCGTATTCGAGTCACAAGCTGACCCGGACCGTCAACGAGACAGCGTGCCGCTTGGTATTAGAGGCAGTCTGCCAAAGAACGAGTGTGCTTTTGTGGCTGGTTGCTGTGCGACTCCAGAAGTCGTGTTGTTTTTGCCAGTGATTTGGGACGTGGTTGTGGTGGAGCTGTAAATGTTCGTCGTCCATGCCCGTATGTCGATCGCGGACAGCTTGCATATGCTGCTGGCCGAGCACGTCCGACTGAAGCTCATTAGAGAAAGCGTGGCTTGTCGGGCTGGCCAAGCGAATTCGTGATACAAAATATTGAGAGAGAAGGGGATTTGCGGATGTGTCTTTCTCTCCAAGGCTCCCTGTCACGCTCCCCTGCTTCGGTGCATATCTTGCTCCGCCAGTCCCCAAACAATACACATGGCCGATACCCGACTTTTCATACAGACTCTAGGTCTAACAAATCGAGGCCCGGCAGATCCATGTGCCCGTTCGTGCCATTCAGGAACGCCCCGGGCTCCCTGACCTTGTGGGAGGTCGGACCCGGTAGGTAGACCTGATCGGTTGATCCCCGGCCCGCACCCTCCCTGACGAGAATCGCTACCGGTCAAGCGGACATTTCACTGCCGAAAGCCGTCTCCGCAATCATCTCCGCATCGATCTCGGCAATGTGACGAGCGACTCTCCTGCATTCTTGGTGTTTAGGTCTTGGTCTTGGTCTTGGGTCTTGGCCTTGGACCCAACGCTCCTGTTCTCGAAGCATCTGCCTTCATCCGTCAGCGCCCAGCTACAGAAAGCCCTCTCGAAAGGGGCTCTTACCCCTGCCAAGAAAGTCAGCACGCGTGGGCATTTTGTATGAAAGTCCGGTGCACGCAGGCAATGCAGGGCTAGAGCTGGTGAGGGCCTAGACGTCGTGGCATGAGCATCGCCTAGCGACAGCTCCAAAGTGGTGGAGCGCCCAGCTTTTGTCGGCATCGGATCACCAAGTCACCAGTCAAGGACGTCATTCCAGCCCGTTTTCTTTGTGGCATCCGGGAGCACTTGAAGCACCTGTTTTTCTCTGCTGCACCAAGTCTCTTTTTATTTTCGAAACCATTGGCGCCCAGTGATCGTGCCCAGCCAACGCCCAGAGCGACTGTCGTCTGCGGCGCCGCGCGAGAGTACAGCCACGCCCTTGCAGCGTCGCCACCGAAGCGATGAAGGAAAACAGAGGTGACGGAGGGCAAAGGACAAAGCGACAAAGCGACAAAGCGTCAAAGCGACAGAGTCCATAATGAAAACACTCATGCAACAACCGAGAACGACAGAGTGGCGTGGTAACGAGTACGAAACCACAGATGCACGTATCCCAACTGCTGGCTATTCACACGCTTTGGAGGAGCCTCAAGTCGTGTCTCGTGTTATTGCCCATAAGCGCGCTTTTGCTTTACTTTTTCCATCGTCCCTCTCTGGGCGTTTCTTGGAAAACAACCTTTGAACGGGGCCCCGGGATCTCTGTCACTTCGACCCCTCCATTCTGGCCTTCCCGGACAATCCGGAACGGAGCAGGATCTTACATGTACGTCGTATGCATCGAGAAGGACTCCTGCATTGCCTTATTCTCCGTCGTCGTGTTTGTCTTTATTTGTCCCAGCTGCCCATTCTCTTTCTCTCGGCGCCGCTAAACAATCCCGTATTGTATTGGCAACGCCTGTTAGCCAGCCCTTCAAGAGAAAGGACAAAGGGAGGCACTCTGGGCACTCTACGGAGTATGATGATCTTACACATACCCTTGCTTGCCAAAAATACAATACCAGGCGACACAAGAAGGCCCAGGCCAAGAAGAACCAAGACGGGAGTCCAGGCGCCTAGTGACGAGACAGATGGAGGGACAAGGACAAGAGAGAGGAAGAGGAGAATAAAGAAGAACGGGATGTCGAGAGACTATGGAGAGAAGAGGGACTGTGGAGAGAAGAGAGAGAGAAAGAAGAAGAAAAGAGAAAAAGAGAAAAAGAGGCAGTTGAGACGACGCAAGGCTTGGCCAGTTCTCTTGGCATGCCAGCGGTGAAGCGCTGTGTCGCCCAAACAAATGGCCACTGGTCTGGGACTCTCCTGGACTTTGGTAGCCGGACACGGAAGCAGAAAGTCAGCTGCAAGAGGCCGCCTTGTTAAATACGTTTGCCAGCCACTTTTCTTTTGGCTTTGTGTGCCTTGTGTTGTTTCTTCGTTTTGACGTACTTGTTCTTGATCTTGATGCTCTTGATGCTTCATTCAGACCGCTGTCGCTGTATCTCACACTAGCTCTCGACGACATCATCCTCCACGCTCGCTACTGCTCTACTAAACGCTCCATCACGCCGTCGTTTGTTTTTTTGCTCGGCAGGCTCACACACGGGCTGCGCCATCTGGCTTCCGATTCCGATACAGGCATCTCACCTTGTTCGCCACAGCGACGCATCCCACACCACACAGTACCATGTGGTCAATACCAGCACAAGCCGTTGTGGCCTGCTTGTTTGCAACGGCGCCGTCAGCCAAAGCACCTCGCCATACAGCATAAAGCTCCTCAGGTAGGTCTTGTTCCGTGGAGCTTCAGACTCGTCTTGCGTGACGACATGTCGTCTGACCTCGTTGCTCTCTCCCACTAGACGCTATAAAAGAATCAGCCAGACTGCTCGCCTTTGATCTCGTCAAGGAATACAAAGGAAACGAGACGGCCAGACCCGGGCCTCTTGCCAGGACCGCCACCGTTCGGGCCGTACTACTGGTGGGAGGCCGGTGCCATGTGGAGTGCGCTGCTGACTACTGGTCCTGACGGGCGACGACACGTACAACGAGCTGGTGACGGAGGCGATGCTGTTCCAGACGGGGCCCAACGAGGACTACATGCCGCCAACGTCACGGCCTCGCTCGGCAACGACGACCAGGGCTTCTGGGGCATGTCGGCGATGCTGGCGGCCGAGATCAACTTCCCAACCCGCCCGACGACCAGCCGCAGTGGCTCGCGCTGGCACAGGCCGTCTTCAACACGCAGGCGGAGCCGGGGCGGAACGACGATATGTGCAACGGCGGCCTGCGGTGGCAGATCCCGGTGCTCAACAACGGCTACAACTACAAGAACAGCATCGCCAACGGGTGCTTCTTCAACATTGGGGCGCGGCTGGCGCGGTACACGGAAAACGCCACGTACTCGGAATGGGCGAGCGCACGTGGGACTGGATGGAGGGCGTCGGCTACATGGACGACGACTACAGCATCTACGACGGCGCCCACGTCACCCACAACTGCACGGACATTAACAAGGCGCAGTTCTCGTACAACAGCGCCATCTTTCTGCTGGGCGCCGCCAACATGTGGAACTTGACCGAGGAGGCCAAGTGGAGGACGCGCGTGGAAGGGCTGACGAACCGGACCATCAACTTCTTCTTCCCCGACGGCGTCGCCTTTGAGGTGGCCTGCGAGTCGCACATGTCGTGCTCGACGGACATGCTGAGCTTCAAGGGCTACCTGCACCGGTGGATGGCGGCGACGGGACAGCTGGCGCCGTTTGTGCACGACGCCATCATGGCGGTCCTGGAGACGTCGGCCGGGCGGCCATCAGCCAGTGCACGGGCGGCGACCAAGGCCGCACGTGCGGCTTCCAGTGGAGCTCGGGCGTCTTTGACGGCAGCGTGGGCGTGGGCCAGACGATGAATGTGCTGGGCGCCGTGTCGTCGCTGCTGATTGACGAGGCGTCCGGTCTCCTGACCAACATGACGGGCGGCACGAGCGTGGGCAACCCAACGCCGGCAGCAGCAGCACGGACATCCGACGGTGTTCAAGCCATTGTCACGGCCGACCGGGCAGGCGCCGGTATTCTGACCGTGCTCATGCTGGTGGGCATCTCCGGTCTCTTTGCCACGATGAGCTTTGGCGAGTAGGGAAGAAGTGGGATCTTTGTTTTCTGCGTCTGTTTTTCGGGCGTCTTTGGATGGAACTGGGACATGTCTCTGGCGTTCTTCTTTCTGCTTAGCCTATCTTCTTGATCCGAGTGTTTTCGGTCCTTTGTCGAGTAGCGACATCAATACAGCATCAACATGGCATTGGCGTGATTTGTCTCTACTACGTTGCAGACCTCAGACCTCTCCTCCATCTTCGTTGCCAGAATGTGTCCAGAATAAATACGTCCGTGTGTGTCGTGCCGCCCCGCAGAAAAAGGGGCTGCGGTGATGGCCGTGCGTTTCAAAAGTCCGGACTGCGAAGTGCGAAGCTCTCAGCTGTTTCGCTGGCGCGAGCATCCTGCTGACTCGGTCTGCATGCGACTCCATTGTACAACATCCAGAGCAGCATTGCACACGACAGAATACACCAGCACTATAGAAAACAGTCGACCGGGTCTCTTTTGAGCTACGCACTACTCGGACACTCTCCACTATGCCCATCCCGGATCTCGCGACCGCCGCCTCTTCCCCCGTTCCTGGAGCTGCCCGAGGAGGGCGGGTCGACGGCGGCGGGCCTGGAAAGCGCGGCCGTCCTCCTCGCCCAGGTCAAGGACAACATGACCATCACCAAGCCGACGCTCGTCCTCACCGACCGCGACGCACCGGCTTTGCGCTCGTCTTTGACGGCCTCGAGCGCGACGGCCTCGACCTGGGCAAGCTGGGACTGAAACAGGGCGCGACGGCCGTGGTGCGCCATGCACGGCGGACGGTGCCCCTGCAAGGGGTGACGGTGACGCGTCGTTGACGGCCAAGGCGGCGCGACGGCCGTTTATGCGGGTCGCGCCCGGGGCGGCGCACACGGTGGCGGCGGTGCCCACCGGCTGGAGCAGACGGTCGCGATCGCCGCCAAGCTCCGGGCACGGCAGGGAGCCAGCGGGAAGCCACACTGCGAGGCATGCGAGGCGGAAGATGCGACGGACACGCAAGGCAAGAAGCTGCTCAGGTGCACAGGCTGCGGCCAGGCATGGTATTGCGATCGGGTGAGTGTCTTCTCTCCTCTGTCTCTTGTCTCTTGTCTTTTTCTCTTCTTCTTCTCTTTCGTTCTCTGATACTTTACTGACCGGATAGGCTTGCCAGACAAAAGGCTGGAGCGAAGGCACAAAGCCGAGTGTAAAGCGCTCAAGGCACTGTCGGCCATCTGGACAGAGTAGCTCGCTTGATGTACAGACTATCGAGCATTCAAGCGACCTCGCGAGTCCGTGAAACGTCCCAAACAGCAGCACATGCCCGTAAAAAAGGCACCACTAAATAGCTCCAAGCTTTCCAGGGCCGGAGAAGCCGCAGGGGAGGGAAGGGGAAGACGCAAGGACGACGAAGACGGAGAGTCAATGGGAGAAGAGAACAACAAATGGTGGAGGAGTATCGGCGTTCTGAATTTATCAACTACGTAGCATCATTCAGCGGCGTTGTCGTCGTCATTTGTTACCGCGTACTCACGGTTTGCTGTGTCTGTGCCCTATACGCGCCCTGTAATAACAGCATCGCCCCTGTATTCTCACTTACACCGAAAACAGCCATCCCAGTCATTCCACGAGCCTCGCTTTTACCACTGCCAAACAACACTTTCATCATTCACAAGTCAAACAGCTCAAGGAGACCCCCGAGTACGTCCTGGCCGATCCAACAACAAGGGCCAAGGTCCGTTTCCGACGACATGCCCAAGCCGGTGTCGATGTTGGCGCTGCACGCGCGCGACGGGGGCCTGGCCGCCGAAAAGCTGCACCGCGGCGGCCCTCTGCTGAGGTCCATTCTACCCCGGTCTGCTCACTGCTTCTCCATGCTCTTCACCGACTTGCCGCAGGCCAAGGACTTCCAGACCCGCCGTTAGGAGGAGAAGAGATCGGAGAAAAAAGAAAAAAAAAATGGAGATAAGAGTGTTCATATCTTTATACACCAGAGATGAGGCCATGTAAACACACGACATGTACACAATGCTATCCACAATGCTTGCCGCCATGCGCTGGTGCTGGTCGTGATTTGCTTGCCAGAGTAGTCTATCCAAGCAGCGGATGAAGTAAATGCACACATGTCTTATGCCTTGCGCTCTGGTCCAAACGTAACAATGATCGTCATAAAGATGAAAAAAAGAGGCAGTATAAACAAGGAGTACAAAAAAGGTGACAAAAGAAGGAGGAAAGGATCAGAAAGAGGTGGAGTCGAGAAGAGAGGGACGGAAACCTTGCTGAGACACTGTTGTCGGCATTCATCGGTCACCTTTGTACCATCCTTTCTCATCGTACCATCTATCGACGTCGTCCTCTGCGCCCGCGCCCGCGTCCGCGTCCGCGTCCACTGCCGCTGGCCACTATATTGGCAGTGCCAGGAGCGCAAAGAACCCGCCAGAACCGGCCTGTTGATAAAGGTTGGCGCGCCCTCGCCGGCAAATGCAGCCGTCGTCGCATCGTATAGATCGGAGAGGGGTCGGTTGGTTTCCGTCGCCTCAACGTAATTGACGAGACGGCTATGCATCAGGTTGCGCACGTCCGGCGAGGCCACTGCTGCCGCAAACGCCTGCCAGTCTGCCTTGGCCAGTTGTGCCGCGAGTCCAGCGGGACGCCAAAGTCGGCGATGATTGTCCTGTAAAAGGTGTCCTGCATCGAGTACACCCAGTCTGGCACGAGGTCCAGTCCGAGCAGCTTGTCTGCGTAGATGTTGTATAGGAGGCCGTGGCTCTCGGGCGAGTTATACGCAAGAACCGTATGCGGCGGGTTGGCAGCTTTGTTGACGCCGAGCGTTGTCCAGGTCTGAATGTAGTCCTGCGACGTGTTCAGGTACTGGTCGCTGATCCGGTTGGCATCGACGATGCCGCTGATCCCGGCAATCTCCGACATTGCGCGTATGCCAATGATGCCCTTGAGCGCCAGGTTGGTCTGGTTGCCCAGCACACCCGCAAAATCGTCCGTGGACAGCTGTGTGTCGGGAATGAGCGAATCGTTGACCAAGTACTGTGCCCACTGGTCCAGCAGCGGCCAGTGCTGCTCTAGGTAGTCTGTGTTCTTGGCTCGGAGCGCATATGCCAGCGTCATGATGATCATGTTCCACACTCTTCGACGGCATAGGCTCGTCGTTGCCGTCGGGATAGCCGGCGGCATTTGGAAAGTGACCCAGGTCGTGGATCGCCGACGGGTTTGGGTAATGACCACTTTCCTGGTTCTCAAACAGGGGTCCAGGAGCAGCTTGAGCAGTTCAGGGTTGAGGTACAAGAAGATTGGATGCGCGGGGAACAAGACGTCCACTGTCTGGATGTCGCCGTCGGAGCTGATTTCCTTGAGGAAAATGTAGTCTTGCCGCGAGCCGTGCGCAACCTGCAGGCCGCCAAACACCTGGCGCACGGCCAGTGTCGTCAATGAAGCGTAGTCCTGGCCGCCGGCATTGTAGGCATCATTGTGAATCTTGGCGTCGAGCAGTTGGGCGTCGTGGGCCTCCACATCCCAGTCAAAGTAGAACGCTGACAGGCAGTCTTCGTCGGAGTCGTAAGCAGTCGTCCAGAGAGCAGTGAGAGCCTCGGGGCTGCTGCTGTTGCCTGGAAGCTGATGACTTGTTCCTGGGCCAGTCCGATGGTGAAGAGCACGTCTTGTTTTGTGACGACGGCGCCAAGATCGCGGGAGAAGGCGAACACGGGCCTGGGGAGAGTGAGGAGGTTAGACAAAAGTGTCGCCTTGATCAATCAAGCCTACCAATAAAAAAAACAGAGCTCTGTCTTAGCAACATGACGCTAGGCTACAGTCCGCAAAAGGTGACGGCATACCAGTTATCGGCAATTGACCTAAAGGCAGTGTCGACGTTGTTATCAAGGCGGCCATTGTTGACGAACATGGCTCTGGTGTCGGTGCTGCGAAGCCGTGCGATACGTCACCTGGCAGCAAACGGGTCAGCAGTATAACACCGGGCTTCTGGCTGCGACAGACTTGCAGAGAAACACTCGTAACGGAATAAAAAGAAAAAGACAGAAAGAAAGGAGAAAGTGCCACGTACACCGGACTTTTCAGCGGTGCCGTAGTACCAGTTGCCCCATAGTGCCATATCCGCATCTTCAGAGAACACTTCGTTCTGAGTGAGGGTAATTTGTGGAAAACAAGGCCCTCGCTGTTACCGCTGGCCCAATTGATTGCCCTTGCATTGTTGGAAGCGGCCCATTCTGGACAACGAGAGGCGAAGAGAGGTGTTCATTAGCCCAACGGTCCGGCAGCTGGTCCAGCTGCACGACATCTGCACGACATCTGCAGGAACAGGCCGGGCCAGTTACAACACGCCGAAGACGACCGAGAATGGAGGGAAACTAGCTCACCGCCGGAGATGTCTGTGTAAATTTGCACATTGTGAGGGTTGCCATCGGCAGATTCAGCAGAGGCTTGCAGGTAGGAGAATTGCATCGATTGTTGTAGGAGGTCGGTCGGATGGACAGGCGAGAGGAATGTGGCAGTCAGAGCAATCTTGCCGTCCACATCAAAGGTAAAGGTGCTCTTGGTGGCGGTGTACTCAAAGGCCGTCTGGGTCACCGTACCGGGGCCGGCGGCACCGCCCATCCAGTTGTACGTGACATTGTCGACACGGATGTAGCCTTGCCACCCGGTGATCTGGCCACTGTTTGGAGGTGTAAGTTAGCTTTGGAAGCAACCGACACGCAGGTATCAGAGGCCCCATAAGACGGGCAAGACGAGAAACGCACTTCCAGAACCGCGGCCAATTGCCTGGAAGGAGTCCGCCCGAGTCGCCGTTCAGCCAGGTGCTTAAGTAGGGAGACCGAACGGCCAGCGGAATTGCAGGAGGTCGTAGGGTGAGAATGTCGAGGTTGATGTAACGGTGCAATGGCAACCAGCACGGACAGGAGAGTGAGCATGACGGTTCTGGCCGCCATGGTGTCGTTTATCTCAGCGACGACACATATAAAGGGGAATAGAGTATAAGAGGAGGCCAGGCTGATGCGACCAACAAGAGTGAGAAAACAGAAAAATCATAAAGGAGCACGAGGGCCCAAACAAAAGAAGAGACAGGAGCAGGGACGGTCAGAGAGCAAGTGCATATAAAATAAAAAGAAGTTCAGGCATGGCCTGGGGCCTGGCTATAAGTGACAGGAAGGACAAGAGCGAATGGCCAAGGATACAAGCGACGGAAGAAAGGCACGATGATGTCACAAACCAAGATGACAAGACAGAAGAGCCGACAAGAGGGAAGCAGAGACCGGCCATGTGTGCGCAGCAACGTCGATGCAGACTTCCCCAGGCTGCTTCACGTTTTGGCAAGCTTTATGTTTTCTTTCCCTATTCACACTTTTTCTCTCTTTCTTCTCCACGGTTCAGTCGTTAAACACACGCCCTCTCGGTTGGAAGGGGCAACAGCAGCAGGCCCCAGGCGCAACTCCTTCGCTACAGACTCTGCAGCTGGACCACCGACCTTTCGTGCGGCCTAGTGACGCTTGTATTAGGCGGTGATGCTGGAATGGCACGTCCTACAACGTAGGGCGGCACGTGCTGCGAGCACTTACACTGTCAACCAGCCGTCGGGGGGGAGGTAACGGCGCAAAATCACGCGAGATTCAAGCTCTGAAAAGCAGAGAATGGCTGGCAAGTGCACAGGAATAAGGGCACGTGGAAAGAAGAGGAAAAGAAGGGTGAAAGCTAAACGCGGAGAAACAATGGACGAGGAGTTACCTTCCACACCGGACGGTCGTACGTCGTGCACACAATAGATGCGGCCGATCTGTCTCTCTCCACCGCTCATGTGAGCTACTTTAGAACATGGGCAGCATTCGCACGACCCAGGGTCGGACGGCCGACGAGAGGCAAGGTCAGGTCCTGGAGCGGAACAAGGTGTTTGCGTGGATCGCGGCCGAGGCACGGTAACCCCGTGGGGAGGGGGCGAGGACATGCGGTGGACAGATCAGGCATCTGCAGAACAATGTATGCACATCCAAGTGAACATCATGAGAAAGAAGCAGGAATTCAGCTCGCGGTGAAACCCAGGGATTTTTCCACACATCTCTTACCCCTCTCCGCATCGTAACGATGCAGATCTGGATCGGACTGTGTTGCGCCCGAACCAGAGCTGGGACAGTCCGGAGCAACGTGTCTCATCATGGCGCCGAATCAGGCCTTTCAAAAGGAACTTTGGCTATGCCCACACAAAACGCAGAGAAATCGACCGTACTTTGTATATCGGTCCGGGGCCGCGGTCCTGCCAGCGCTAGATCTGCGCGCGCCGAAATCGCCCAGTGCGGAGAATGGGCTCGTGATATCCAACTTGCAAAAGGAGCCTATTTTCATAGGCGACTGGGACCTCTGTCTGTCTTTATGGTGTCTCATTGGTCCACGGCCGCATTGTCCTTCACCTCGCGTTGTGGCGAAAGGTCGCATCCATGGTTTCTGGTTGGTGCATCCCGCGCAGCCTCAAGATCGCCAATGACACCCTTCGGAGATGGCACGATCAACAGTGTCGTGTCACGTAACCGGGTTTCTCTTCTTCGTCTTTGCCAGATCCCATTGGTCTGCTGGTCGGACCCGGTGGCTTGCTCATCCTATCAGTCGCTGTGTTTCCGAATTGGCCAACACGGGCTGCACCTCGTGGCTGTTTTGCCTGGCCTCGAGTGCCGGTGTGACCCTCGTTTGGAAGGCCAGTCACCTTCCTCCTTGTTCAAGGCCTCCAATGCTATTCTTTCTCTTTTCGTCCCGCCGAACCATGGCCGCATTGGTTCATTATTGTGCCTCTGTGTGCCATTTGTATTTTCATTCACTTGTCTGTTGCTCAATCCACAGGCTCATGTTCGGTTTGGCCACTGTGTTTTGCCAGAGGATGCTGTGCCGCGCGGGAAGAGAGGATCGAGATAGCTAGGCTGAAAGCTTCGGTTTGTCTGTGCTGCACGATACGTCGAACGTGTCGTTCCCGAGAGGGCCGGCCACGAAAGAAAAAGGCGACACTGTCAGGAAGGTCGCTGCCACCTGTCAGCCATTGACTTGACTGCCTCGGACGTTCTTCCCATCAGACTTGCCTCTCATGCTTCAGATTTAGTGGCGCGCACTGTTGTTAGTCTGTTGCAGCTTTCTCGTGCCTACCACACACGCATGTTGCAACAGATCCCGTATCACGCGCCACGTTCGTGCAGGCTCACCTTGGACGGGCTTCAGAGCCGGGGGCGACGCAAGCGGTGGCCGGCGGTCGCGGCGAGAGCACATTCGATGACCGTGACGAAGGCAGAGCAGAGGATTAGGGTATGTGGCCGCCCTGCAAGGTGCGCATATGTTGATGTCCTTATCGCACTTGGTCAGCTTGGTATACTACCCGTGTAGAGCTGGCATCGCCAGTCGATGCCACGAGTCGCGCTCAGAAGTGCATGAAGGATGCGCTTGGTGACGTGACGGACTAAGATACCAATGTTGCTTTTACTTTTCGTGATACAGCACCACGTGATGCCCATTTCAGGGGCTGCCATTCTGTGTCCATCGTTCCTTCCGTATAAGGGTTGTAATATGGCAAACGTAAAGGAGGGCACATGTTTTGTTCTACAAAGAGTATAAAGAATGAAGGCCAAATCCTCTGTCACAACAAACGACAAAGAAGCGCTTTTCGGCAGTCCTGCTCCTTCATGCACACACAGAGTACACAGCACATGCAGCACTTGCATCACAACGGCGCCGCACCTGCATAGTCATCGCGATACAAAGCAGAGACCCCTTGCAGCGTGTACGGCAACGACCTCGTGAGCTGTGCGACATACCCTAGAGCGAGATAGGTGAGCTGAAGAGCATGATGTTGAGACACGCGCATATTGCTAATGCCGTGTCGTTAACGGCAGAGATCGTCTTGAAACGATCGTATAAGTGCTACTCGAAAGAGTATCAGCCAAGAAGTCCCCGGGCCTCCCTTCTTCGAACAACGCATGTCCGTGGCGTTGCACACTGCACACAAGCAGTCGTAGTTGGCGCCTCTTTGGCCCGGCTGCCGTCTTTCGCCTTTTCGCCTCCTTGGATGACGATGCTGGAGCTCAGCCTCGCCTCGGATGCTGGGATACATACCGGCCAAATAGACAAGTCATCATTACGCCCGCGGAGAGGATACTGCTTGCCCATCAGACATCGTCTCGAGATACCCTGCTGACAGCTTCCAGAGTCGCTAATCGAACACGCCAAGCATGTGTTTGATACCGGCATATGAACAACGTCCGATACGTGCGCCAAGGTCCGACAAGTCTCCTCTTTCGGGCCGGGTTTTGAGAGAGCACAGGCCTGGGTGCCGAGAGCGGCAATCAAGTACGAGCGCCGGCTGGATAGCCGCGTCTCCCTGCATCTGCGAGACGCCTCTATCGCCAACAAAGCAAGCAGCATAGGTGATATTTCAAATGGTAGATTGACCAGCATTTCCTCTCCCTTCCCTGTTGTATCATCTCGTCGAATGTCGGACGTGGAATGGGCCGGGCCTAAAGCTGACATTGTCGGACAATGAACATCCTACTGCAAACATCGTGAAGTGGGCTGAGCTTACTTGTCCAGCCACACTCTTACACAACTCAATGGACAGCAGGAGTCGAAACTGGCAGCATGCCGGGGCAACTTGTCGAAGCCAGCAACAACCGCTGCTTTGTACAGTATGCTTTCCCCTTGCGCCTCTGATTTTCCTGCCAAAATGCCGTTTTTTCCTGACAGTCCATCGTGCGGGAGCCAAGTCGCTCGGCCATTGTCAGAACACACCACCATTCATGGCAAGCCAATATCCATGCCTCACAATAGCAAGGCGTGGATCTGGATCACGCATCTGGCGTCACTCCCACTGGAACTTTCCGAGCAACCTATGAATGGGTCTTTGGGTCCTCTTCATTCCAGACACACATAATATACGAAGTAGACGCAACGACGCAGCCAACACGGAGCGTTCAGCCGTTCACCTTACCATAAGCTCGAACTAAACGCATCGACGACTTCTAAGATGGCGATAACACGATAAGGTACATTCTGAAAGAGGCAGCTGCATGTGCTGCAATGACACGAGGGCAACCCTACCGCCCGCTTTTTTTACTTTCGCTACTTCTCACAACGGCCATGTGCATGCAAAAGCCCCGTCAAGCGTAAGGCCGCGAAAAATCCTTCTACGGCAACAACAAGATAACTCGTACAGCTCTAGGCATACGGCATATATAAGACTTTGGCTACCTCTAGGGATGAGCCTGCGGAGCTATCGCGATGTCGGTGCCCATGTATCTGCTGTCGCGAATATCTTAGAGACATGCCAACGTTATCTGTCACGGCCGCACCCTTCGCAGCCTACATACATCTCGTATATCAAGCATTACTGAAGCTAAAGATGGTTGCGGGGTCTGGAGCCGAGACATGGCCCAGGTCCGCGTTATGAGCTTCTAGATTAAGGCCAACTTCGGGAAAACTTCTTGCGCCTATCAACATGCTTCTGCTTTTGCTTCGACTTCGTACGACATGAGGAGAAGGCCCCATCGCAAGATCCGCATCGGACCCAAAGACCAATGGTCTTGGAGCTCACAACGCACAATTATGGTCGGTCCATTCATATGCTTGTCCCTCCGTACCGAGTACTTTTGAAAGAGCAATTGCGCCACCTAATGTGTCTCGCTTTTACACATCGTTTAATACCAATGATGATTGATCCTTGCGATGTGGGTCTTGTTTTGGCGCGGCGGCTTGGCGCGCTGCCGCGATTCTGCGCCGGGAAAAGGGGCCCCGTTTGGCTTCCTTGAGGCTTGTCCCCTTTCGTTAAAGTTCCTTTTCCTGTCACCGTTTCGCAAAGCAGGCATGGCAAAAGACAGGTCAGTCACATTGAAGTACGAGTAACAACGACAACGACAATGATGAAGAATATCAGCACTAACATTCTTATGCAAAACATAATGCAGAGTACGTCGCTTGGAACAATCAATGGGCTTCGCACTATCCACCTTGAGCTGTTCAACAATACACGATAGTGCTCCAACCCACACATCGATGCAGAAGAACTAGACAAACTTCCCGTGCTAAGTTTTTCAGCGCGCTCTATGGCCGTTTTACACATCTCTCCATAGAAGCCTCTGCAGAGGACACAGTGTTGGTGAGGTGGTATGGATGTTGCCAGGCTCACGTCATACAGCGAGCACAGCTCGGGATGCCAATGTCCCACGATTCTTGGGTAAGGTGTTGGGTCTGTTCTTTGGCAACTTCCCCCACAGCCTTGCAGATGTCTGAAGTGCTATTCAGGGAATACGAGGTCCCAACCAATCGCCTTGTCTCGAGAATGGCGGCTGGGTTAGGTAGGCAAACCCCGATGCTAATCAAGAAGAGCCAGTGAGATTCCGGTGAACAGATATGGAAAACACGAAACCTGGCCGCTGGATACATACATTGGGGAAGAGGGCTCGTATTCATTGCCTTGCCGTTCGGAAAGGCCTCGGTTGCATTAAGCAGCAACGTCACTTTGCTGTCCAGTTTTGCAACATCCTCTACGCCTTTAGGCTTTTTTCACAACTCATACAAAATCACTACTCGTACAGGCGCCACGTCCGCTTCTGGGCGCCACCACCAAATCGACAAGACCTCGTGTCTTTCTTTGGGGACCGGTTTGCAGAGAGGAGGCTTTAGGGTGGTTGATGCGCTCGCTTGAGAAGGCTGCACACGACACGGATACGAGAAGCAGAGACTTGGCATCCTGGCGCACGTATTACGAGTAGTGCTGGCTCAAGATCGACTTTCCCGAGTCCCTGGGCTGAGTCGGTTGCCGGACTTCGCAGTGGTGCTCACTATTTTTGCATGCGATATTTTACGACGTGAGCAAACTGCCCTGTTTCGTGTCGGGCTTGCCGGTCTTGTGATACCCGACCTCCAGCGAACTGAGATCTCGCTTTTTTCACTTACAGTCCCAAAGAGATACCACGTGAGCTTCATGCGCTGTTCGTCGCAAGACACGGATGGACATCTCTGGCCAGCATCTCCGGCCAACAAGACTGCGGGTGTTGACGGAGTACGTCGTACACGGCGGCTTTTGCGGAGGCATCGTACGTCAGAGAGGGTGCTAGTGGTTATTGCTGGAGAGGTCAGTCGCCCTGATACGAGGACTTGCAACTGCCACATGAGTAGGCCGGGCTTTTACCCACCGCGTCGTTTTTCAACATGAGACTCGCTGACAGCTTGCCCAACAGCCGAGCCTTGTCTCGACAGCCAGTTGCGCCACCGTTGCGAGCGGGAGACCCGCATTTTCTCTTTTCTTGCCACGAGACCTATTCACATGCTTGATGCAGAGTACGAAGTACGAAGTAGTCGGGCTCCTAGGCCAGAACTGCGACCTGGGCTGAGCATCGGACAGCTGTTTCGTGTCTGGTCGGCCTCTTCAAACACGCGACTGGCGCAAGCGATTGGGAGCCTGTCCATTATCTCGTTGACCCTGTCTATCCGTACGCGAACATGTATCTTACATTCGATGCAGTACCACCAAAGCATGTACTCCACCCAGAATGCGCGGTCCGTCCTCAACCTTTTGTGTTCCTGCAATCCCCCTTCGCTAGCCTACACCTCATCAAACAAAACCACGTTGTGGGACAGCGGGACACGCGTCCCTGACGGCAAGGCGGTGGATGTCGATTGCGACAATCGGCCAACTGCCCAGGTGAGCGCATATTGAATCAAGCGAAACGCTGCGCCGGACAAGCAGTTCTTCTGCGGCTTTTCAGAAGAGAGGCGAGGGAGACTGGGGCAACGAGGGATGCTGCTCTCACCGGCAGTGCTGGAATCCAAATTCTGAAATTCCGAAATCCTGAAATCCTGAAATCCTGAAATCCCTGGTGCACATCCCCCGAGTTCCGCAGTGCAGAAAACCTGCTGGGCAAACAGAGTATTCAAGACACATACTCAGTAGTACCAACATCATCCCTCGGCACCCAGATCTATCCTGTGCCGCGCCCCATCTCCTTCCTACTTAGTGTGGCTCCGCACATCTACGAAGTACGTCGTACAGGAGTAGACAGTTTTGCTCACGGTCGACCACGGTCGTTTACGATTAATCGCCTGCCTGCCCGGTATCCATGCCCGACTGTCGGACTGCTCAGCGCTTGCAAGCTGCAGAGAGCCTACAGAGTGCGACACACTCCATATTACTCTAGAGATCTCCCTGCATCCGGTGATGTTCTTCATCTATTTCGGTCCACTGGTGAGGGCCCCTTTTCCTTCTTCTTCTTCTTACGAGTATTCTCTCTGGCATTATTACGTATCTTGCCAGTTTCGCCCTCATGTCTCCATGGCCTCGAACCTCTCGCGGGGCACTATCAACGCGTTTGCTGCACTCCGTATGAGGAGTGGCAGGCCAAGAAATTGCAGGACGAGAACCACTGCACACCCCGGCTGCTTGCAGTCTTGGCATGCGTTCGGAGCGCATTGCTGAGCTCACACAAGCCAACAGAATGGCAGAGAAGGGTAATAAACAGGACAGCAGCACGAGAACGGACCAACGAACCGCGGACTGTGCGAAATGGCCTCGGAAATAGCCAGCCCAAAACGGCCAGCCAGCCAGCCTCTCATTATTGTGTCTTTTTCTCATTTCACTTGCACTCCGCGAGCCACAATGCCAAGACCAGCATCCGCCCCTCCGCTCTACGGTAGCACTGCACCATGGCATGCTTCCGAAAGTCCAAGCAAGTTCAGAAGCAGCCAGAAAAGTCCTTGCAAGCGCTTGGAAGTACTTGGAAGTACAAGGCAAGATACCCTGCGGTCAGAAAGCACCTCTGCCAGACATTGGCCAGCTCGCGATGCCGTGGCATCCCGGGGTCGCTGACCCCTACGACGTGACGATGCTCTTGTTAGGAACAGCCAGGCTCCCGACCTCCAGGAAAAATAGCGAGTCTGGCCTGGTCCAAGTTTGGCAAACTGGGGCAGAGAAGCGCAGGGCGATCCCGATGCAGCCCCATCGGCAAGAACAGCGGAATTCGCAGTACGAAGTACTTGGAGGAATGGAAACGGCGCACGCATGCAACTGCGGTAGCCGTCACGGGGAGAAGAAAGAAGCCAGACCCAAAACCAAAACCACATCCCAGATGCTGAAAAAAGAACAAGAAGAAGGAAAAGAGAGAGAGAACAAGCGTCAGCCATACAACGCCAGCCAAAAAGAAGCGAGTAAAGCAAGGGACCTACAAAGGACAATGTATTGTTGCGGACCCAGAAGCCGACGATCACAACCGATCATACTGATCACGTACGCTGTGATATTGGCAGGCCGTAGCCGACCACACAAGGCCCGCTAATCACCTGCCAAATACTAAATACTTTGTAGGACGCCAGCAGCACCAAAGCACCAAATGCCTAAAAGGCCCAACGAAGCCAAACCACTACGACATGATTGGGACCAGTCGTATTTAAAACGGCCAAAGGGCCACAGGGGTCAAAAAGCTGGACGTTAGCGCCTGGGCATTGAGCTTCAGAGGGATCCTCCGAGTGGCCAGTCTCCATAATCGTGGCCATTGCCCGCCAAAGCCCAACCCAGAAACGAGAAGAGAAAAAAAGAAGTACGAACTACGAAGTACGAAGTATACGAAGTTCGACGTACTTTGTACTCTAAAGACCCGCCCCATTCTCCCATGCGACACTCTGAGCAACACTCCAAGCGACGCTGGCTGCGACGCTGGCTGCGACGCTGTCCGTCGAGCGCAACGCTCACGGGGCTTCGGTGGACGGCGGTATCATGCAAACAGGCCTCGAACGCTCGTCTTTTTGTGCCATGGCGAGGTACTTTTATTGTCGAACCAGAGCCGAGAGACGCCAGTATGGCCCGGTATGGCCGGTCAATAGAGCGTGCAGATGTCAATAACAGACGTCAACAGCAGCCTCTGCCGCTGGAAGGCGAGACGACCCCAGATGCCGCGCGGGCAAGTGACGAAGACCTTTGTTTGACTCTTGCCTCACTTTTCATCAAACAGCTTCACTGGGGCCCCGGTCCAGTGTCCATCCATGCCCCTGGGCCTGCCCTACCAATCATCTCGCAACCGGCCCTTGTCCCCAGTTCTATTTTTTGTTTTCTTATTTTCATGTTTATTTTTTTTTATTCTTTCTTGTCCCCCCCCTTGTCCCACCTTTTGCTTTGTAGACTGCAATGTTCCATCCGCACATACGTAAGGTCGACCCGCAGCACTTCTTGGTCTGCCCTGTCGCCTCTGTTCTGTTACGCTTTACGCCTCTTCGCTTCTACGCTTCTACGTTGTTACGCTTTACGCCTTACGCTTTACGCTTTACACTTGAAGCTCCTGCGCCTTCCATTCTTCATCACATATCTACCGCCGGTGTCCAGTCACTCGAGCCCATTTTGTTCTTCTATTCCTTCTTTATTCTCCTTCTCCAAGGCTACCCGTGTTCCCTGCTTCGGCTCTCTTCTTTCCCCGGCCCCCCTTCCACCTTGCTCTCTCGTCGGACAGTCACTCTTTTCTTGTTGTCGTCCTCTCTTCAACCTCTTCTGTCTTCTCTCGCCTCGGCCCCGTCTCGCCGTCTCTTTTTCCGGACAGGTTTCTTGATATTCGTTCTTCTCTCGCCATACCCATTGCCTGCTTTTGCTTGGACTCGGACACGACACGCTCGCTTATTTACGCCCGCTATCAACGTGCAGCACGACTTTCTCTTACCACTCGCGCTTCGTCTGCTCTAATTTTGTTTTCAAAATTGTTTAGAACCGACTCTCAATCGTTTGCACATCGACCGCCTACAGAACAACAAGCAAATGTGAAACCGCCTTGCTGTTGTCTCCCCGGACCGACTCGCAAACTCGCGTACACTGCACTCGCACCGTTGTTGCACTGCCTCTTTGACGACACGAACACGCCCGAATCGGACACGCATCTTCTCTTGCTTTAACTGAAAAGTCTGCCTGACAGACCTTTAGCATAAGCTTGACTCTTCACCTCCCCTTGTTGGACCGCCTACCCATTCGCTTGGACATATAAAACAAGGGGACTCAGATTGCAGCTACGATCAATACGCAACGGCCAGCCGGTCTCCAGCCCCGTTCTTTATCCGACGACCAAAACGGATTCTTATTCCGCAAGTAGGAACACAGCCTCTTTCCTGTCGACAGGCATCACAGCAGCCCACCATGCCCATCGGTAAGGAGGGAAACGTCAAATGGGTTGATGTAAGTATCTCCATGTCGTGGGCGCCGACCCAAGTGCAGGAGCAGGAGGGACACCCCCAAGAAAGATTGGACGCCTGCTAACACCCAAAAGGGCTTTCGTGGCCTCGCCTCGTCTCTCGTCGTGCTTACGCACCTGAGCCGCGCATTTGACCTGCTGCTTTTCGACGTAACGGACAACGACACGGCTCCCCCTCGCATTGTGCAGTACCCTTTATCCGGGTGCTCTTCCAGGGCCGCATCGGCGTGGCCGTCTTCGCCATGGTCACCGGCTACGTCTGCGCCCTCAAGCCCATCAAGCTGAGCCACCAGGGCAACCAGGCCGCGGCCTTCACGTCCATGGGCAAGTCTGCTCTGCGCCGCGTGCCCCGGCTCATCCTGCCGGCTGCCTTTGCCACCTTCTTGACCTGGCTCGCCTGCGAGCTGGGCGCCTACCACACCGCCGCCCACTGCGACAGCTGGTGGATTCGCGAGACGGGCCCCAAGCCGATCCCCAATTTCTTGCGCGCCCTCCGGAGCCTCTTTAACAACGTGATTGGGACCTGGACCCAGGGCGGCAACCAATACGATGCCAACCAGTGGACCCTGCTTCCCTTGCTCCTGGGCAGTTTCTGGGTGTACGTCTTCATGCTGGCCACCGGCCACGTGCGCCCACGCTACCGCATGATGATGGCCATGGCCATGTGGCTGTACTTTATTCTCGCCAACGACCCGATGTTTGGCATGCAGTTCTTCTTCGGCGTCTTCTTGTCGGACGTCCAGGGCCACCCAGGTGCTCAAAAGCTTCTAAACGAGTACCCGCGGCTCGCGCGCCTGCTCTGCCCCTTTTTCTTGGTTCTCGGCACCTTTGTCGCTTCGTACCCCGAGGCCCACCCTGAACGCGTCGGCTGGTCACGCAGCCTGCACAACGGCCTCGCTTTCATCCTGCCCGCGGCTCCGACTACCCGCGCTTCGCCTCCGGCCTCGGCGTTCAGCTCATTGCCATTGGCCTGCACTTCTCGCCCAAGATGCGCGACGTCCTGTCGAACCGCGCCTTCCTCTGGCTCGGCAAGCAGTCCTTTGCCGTCTACCTGCTGCACGGCCCGCTCCTGCGCAGTGTCCTGGCCTGGATGCTCTACGGCTTCACGACGCTTCCCGACACCCTGGACGCCGAGGGCAAGCCCGAGCACCACTACACCGAGTTCCCCGGCATGATGCACCTCTACGTCTGCCTCATCATGTGGATTCCGTTCAACTACTTCTGCGCCCACCTGTGGACGACCTACGTTGACCCATACTGCGGCCAGCTGACGGAGAAGTTTGTCCGCTACGTCATGAGCGAGGAGCAGGAGAAGCCGCAGCCACTTCTGCCGGCGTAGAGACGAGGCAGTCAAGGAGGCGGCGAGCAGCACTGGGATGGGGCCAGAACAGCCGACGACGCCGTGGAGCTCATCCCGCTGGGCAGTCCCTCGTTGCTGGGAACGCAAACACTGGCGGCAGGAGACAAGACTAAGTCCCAAGCCGCCGTGTCAGCAACACTGCACACAGAATCAACTACAACTACACATACCGAATTCATCACGCACAACATCATCGGTTCGTTTGCTAAAGAGCGACAAACAAGCATTTGGTGTTCCGGCTTGCTTTACAGTTAGGGCTTCTTTTATTGTTGTTTCATTATTTTTGTTACTCGTTTTTATTCTTCTCTCTTGTTCTCTTGCTCATCATGTCTCCTTGTTGCTATGATTCTTTGGTCTTTTTCTCATTGGCGGCTTTTTTTATTTTATTCCTCTGCTTCCGGCTACTGGCTTCTTCTCTATTCTTGCCTCGCACTGTTCTTTTCAAACTTCATCTTCGAGGTACATACTTTCAACCCCTACCCTTACTCTTATTCCTTCTTACGCTGGACGCATGCTGCATACTCTGATGCAGACATTACATACCCAACCAAATACCAATTGTATACTGAGGAGCCAGGACCTGCTGTGCCACAGTGACTGCATCATTAATTTACACGGACGTCGTACTCCGTAGGACAGTTGCACATGCAAACACATGTGCCATGTCTCCACGGCCCCTGTGTCCTCTGTGGCATTCCGTCGCCCACGAAGCAGATTGGATCTTGCCGGGCTTTGTCCGCCGGCTTCTTCGCCCGACTTGCGTACGAGTACCATACGGCATCGCACAGCACGCCCCGTACGCTCTTCTATACCGCACCACACTGCGCCAATCTCCTTTCCCCGTCAATCTGACCATTTCAGCTGTGTAAATGTCGTCCCGTCGTCGACGCCGTCCCAAATGACATGACGCGCGTCCATTGTTCTTGTCATCTTACAAGGAACCATGACGGTTTCGTAACAGCAGGAAAAGCAGGAAAGCAGGAAACAAGAAAGCAGGAAAAGAAGGAGAAGGGACCGTGCGGGATCCATACATTGTGGTATGGTCTTGGCAGTCTCCAGTTTGCGGGATTGCATATATTGAAAGCGAGCTCCAGGTGCAGGGGAGAGGAGCGCCTTGACTTGTCTTTTTGCCAGCAGTCTGTTGCACAATGGTCGAGTGGCCTTTTGGCTTTTGGTCTTTGCCTTTGCCTTTGGCTTTTGACTGCTCAGCTGCTCCAACCACTGCTCTGGCCAAGACAAAGCAGTACTTTGTACGGCGCACTGCGCACTCCTCACTGGCAGTCCATCCTCGAGGCTGCTTGGGGCCAAGAAAGACAAGAACAAGATGGCCTCTGCTCGATTTCCTCTTTGGGCGGACCGCCGGCCAAGCGCAGACAACCAGCCAATCATAGCACATGCTTTCTCTCGGCCCAACGGTCTCTCAGTTTCAGTCTCAGTCTCTCAGTCTTTTTGTCTCTCAGTCTCTCAGTCTCTCAGTCTTCTCTTCCTTTGGCTGCCAAGTTCGTTCTATGCAGGTCTTGAGGCGGATGACAAAATCCGTACAGGACAACAAGTGGCCAAGAGCTGCCGACGACGCCTCGAGTGTCCTGGCCCGCAGCCGATCCTCGTCAGCCAAGGCTTGGTCAGCGTTGCTTGACAGGTCTTGGCCACAACACAACGAATGGGCTTCCGTCCGCTGGATACGGAGTGATGCATGGACCGGGAGCTCTGCACTCTTTTGCATCGGCGCCCAACAGTACCGTGGCAGATGGCAGATGGCAGATGGCAGATGGCAGCCCAGACATTGCACATTGCTGCCGCCATTTGTAATCTGTACCGGCTCGGCTTGGTGGACGCCACGTTTCTAGGAGAAGAAGCCGTGGAAACGGGGCGAAACGGCAAGACAGTACGGCGTGTGGCCAAACAGCAACGGTCTCGCGGCAAGGCAGGCAGCTTGGCAACAACAAAAGACGACGGCAAGATGCATGCTCGACGCCCTGAACAGTGGCCTGCAAGTGGCCTGCAAGTGGCCTGCAAGTGGCCGACAGAGTCGTCAAATGTGTCTCTTGCTAGCGTGGTCTTTTCCGAGGGCGCGACCCTGAAAAGCAGCCTCTGTTGTGCTACCGAAAGGAACGGTCAACTCTGGACAATGAACAATGAACGAGAAGACACGGGAACCAACGTTCCCAAACGGCCAAGATCGACCTGATGTGCGACAGAGCACGGAGTACTTCGTACCTGAGCCAGTTTCGTTTCAGCCGGCCCGGACGGCAAAACGACGCTACTACGCCGTGATTCATCGTGCGTGCAGGATGGACAGTGGATGATGGCCTGCGCTAGTGTGAAGATCCCCAAACGAAGCGACATGCAAGGGGCGATGAGACGTGGCTCTGGCCGACGTGAGCCTTCGGATCGTGTACTCTGTACGCCTGGCTGAACAGAATGGCGGTGTGGCGCGGCCGGATTGTGATTGTGATTGTCAGGATGGAAACAGAAAAAGAAGCAGAAAGAAAATCTGTCGGAGATGTTTGCACAATGTCGAAATGAACAAACCGGTCAAGCAGAAAAAAGGCCGATTGTCCTGGCCCCCACTCGAGAAGAAATGTACAATACATGGGAGATGAAGATTCGCACGACCAGCATGCCGCCTCACCAGTAAACTGAGCATAAAATGAAAGTCGGTTTTAGCTCTACAAAGGAGGCCATGCAGCGTGCTGGTGGGAACAGAGACAACGAATGGCCCAGTCCAAGCCACTGTTTGCTTCTAGAAGGTGTGCAGCTACGTGTGTCGTGCGAATACCCTCTGTGAGCATCACGCATCTGAAACTGCATGTGAAAGGGGGCATCGTGGGGAACGGCATGGGGCGACGAGAGTAAAAGATTAACAGTGCTTGAGTGAGTGGCACAAACACGACAAGGTGCAACCTAAAGTCTATCCAACATCCACTATCATGCGAGGCATCGAATTAGGTCAACATTTGTCTTGTATTGCATCTGACTTTCAGTGCGATGCTGTGGAAATCACCAAACACGCTGCAAAGCCAAAGGGAGGGTTGCGGTCCGGTTGATCGTGAAGGATCCTCAGCTAGAAGTTGGGGATGCCGAATGGAAAACCATAGAATGGAAAACACGAGCAAGCGAGATGAAACAAAACACAAAACGAGATGACGCCAGAAGTAGGCGCAAGGCATACATCCATGGATCTCAACCAGTCGTGGTAATACAACGTGGAATCAACATAATCATAGCTGCTGACAGCCGCACAAACAAAGTGAATAGCATGTCGCCGTTGCCCAACATGGCGAAGCGAGTACATCATGCCGTTACCAGGCAAACTGCTCACAGTGCAGCTCGACACTCGGTCCGTCGCTGGTGATGCTCTTGGCTGTCGCATTGCGCACCGTCCTCATCAAAGCCGCCGGTCCGCATGCCGCGACCAGGACACGCTGCGTCCGCGCCGTCGACGATACGGCGGACCGGATCACCGTTTCTGCATCGGGGCGGCCTGGCGAGAAAGAGTGCCGCAAAGGCTGTGTCTCGGATCCGTTGGCCTCACTGATAGCGGTAACAGCAGCCTCGGTGGCCGCCGCGGCGGCTTTTTCCAGGTCGGCTGCTCCGTTTGCAGCCGCACTGGCACTGCCAAGGTCTTTGCTGTTACGTCTGGAGGCATTCTGCACAACAAGCTCCTTTTCTTCCATAACCTCCCTGTCGCTGTCATGGGCAGTCGGACACGGTAGTCTCCCTTGTCAACGTTGGCGGTCCGGCGGCGCTCCGCCTGCGGTATTGCCAGCGCAGTCACCGGTCATATCTCCAGTCTCCTCATCCGACGAGGATGGCCCCTGAGCATGCGTTACATACAGCGACACGTGGACTTTTGGTGCGTTGGGATGGGAGCGAAGCATATCGAGATGCCCCGCATACCAGCTCAGTGTTTCTGTGGGCAGCAGTTAGCATTTTGACTTCTCATCTGCGCAAAGAACGACACTATAGAGGAGGAACTGCCGTACCCTGAGTTTTGGCCGTCCAGATAAAAACAATGCTCTTGGTGGACCCGGCGTCCATCCGCTCCAGCATGTTACCCACCAGGCCAAACGTGTAGCTGGCACCGCTTCCACCGGCGATGAGAATGATCTTGTCATACTCCATGGGATCAGGAAAGGTGCCGTAGGATCCCTCGGCGGCAGCCCACAGTTTTGCGCCGGGGTTCGCCGTCGCATGGGCATGGAGCTTCCGGGTAAAGCCGTTGTAGGACTTGACGACAAACTCAGTCGCGCCGTTGGTAGCTTCCGTGTCGATGATTGTAAAGGGATGCGTCTCGAATGGCCGGATGCGAGGAATCCACAAGTAAACGTGCTTTCCTGGGACAGCCCGGTGAGGCTTCTTGGCGAGAAGAATCCGGGTGCCCCGTTCGGCAAAGGGAAGATGGCCGCTTCGTTGTTGGTGCTGTTTAGCACGAGACGGCTGACGCGGATGAGACGGTCGGTGAGGAACAGGGCTGCGGTGAGAGACAAGACAATGGGGATATGCTTGTGGATGTCCGGCCGGTGGAACCCAATGCACACAATGGATATGCAAAAGGCCGTCAGGTGCATTATATAAAAGGCTTCGTAGGCGTAGCGGCGTAGCAGGATGGCGGCTGCGACCATGATGAGGAACATGAATCCGCGAGTATGCCCGCAATCTGCGCATCTTTGCGCAGAACCGCCAGCCTGCCAGCTTGGAAAAAGTATGCCGTGTACGAGGCCGCGTGGAAGACCATGAGTAGAAATGTCGTGCAACCTGCAATCTGGTGCAGGCAGTTCAGACGCTCATAGGAGTACGACGTCAGATAGGCCAATGGGGTATTTTTCAGGGCGAGAAACACAACGAAGCACAGATTGGTCATGAGGAGCCTGGCAGATGTCAGACGATGCAGGTGGAGGTGTCACCCAGAGGAGCTCCTGGAGGGAGGGAGATGAACTCACCAGCCGAATCGTGATGACTCGCGGCTCAGACTCGATTTGTCGACATTGGTTAGCATGAGGGTAAGGTTGATGGCAACGTAGACGGCGACAAGAAGACCGTGGCCGGACGAGTTCACGCCGGGTGCCGGGCGTACGAGGAGATTTCGCAGGCGTCGCGAGATGACAACGAATGGCTAGCCACAGCGGCCGGAATAAAGTGAGACTGGCTCAAGAGCCTTCGGGACCAGTGCAGGAATGTGAAAATGGCGATGAGGCCACAAATGGCAGCCGCATAATATGTCGCCGTCTTCTCGTTGAGCTTCTGTCGTAGGGCAAGCATTGCGATTTGAGCCGGGGTGTGGCCACCGCCGCTTTGGCCTTCTCCCACGAGGTGGCTGCCGTCACGGAAGCTCCCATTGTTCGGTAGGGCTTGAATGCCAGCATCAGATGCTCGGGTGCCGTCCATGGTGAAAGTTGCGAGGTGCAAACTTGGGCTCTGCAGAGTTGGGCTCGCGGAGCAGAGAGAATGATGGTGAGGTGAAGCTGGCAGGTTGAGCAACAGAGCAGACCGCCGTCACCCAGAACCTAGGCAAAACAAAGAACGACCTTGACCCCTCTTGCACCGAAGCAAGGACAGCTGTGCAAACAAAGTAGGCGAAACTAGAAAACAATATGAGGTCAGGGATGGAGGGTGATGGGGTCGACTTGTATAAGTAGGTCCAGTACTGAGGGTCAGTACTGAGGGTCAGTACTGAGGGTATAAAGCTTAGGGCAGAGGGAGAGAGATGCGAGGGTTGTGACAGTAACAAGAATAAGAAACGGCTCCGGACGACAAAACTGACAATCCCGCCGGGTTCTTATAGCGAAAGCTGTCTGGAGAGGACACGAACAAGAGGACATATGCAATCTCCCTTGCTCACTGTCCCACACTTGCCAGCAGCAAACCACTCTGGGAGGTCATATAGAAGGTAACTCGCGTGTAGCCGACTTGCTGGTCGAGTTCCATATCGCAGCAATGCTGGCGAGTACACACAAGGATGATTCGTTAGTCCAGGCATGGTCGGGGGCGTGCAAAGACATCTGGAGGGGAAGGAGGGGGTGTATCACTTGAAGGTCTAGATCCAAGTATCGAGGGCCACCGTCGTTGAGTTTTTCATTGGAGGACGACAGCAAGAAGCCAATGGAAGACAAAGACGGCATGTGAAATATAAATATACGGCACGAGGTGAACAGATAAGCAAGCCCAGACGAAGAAGGCAGGTAGAGCGGAGACACAATGTTGCTGAGCAGGACGATGTAGGATTGCAGGAATAGCATCATCGGTATACATACGAACTACGCCATATGCCGCTGTCTTGGTCATCAGTATGTCAACCTGGTCCACAAAGCGCGACAGATGGCAGACGGATATGTGGTCGGCAGCGATCAGAAGGAGATTTGCAAAATGGAATAGGCAAAGGGTTCAAGCGAGTCAAAACGCGAGTGCTGCAGCTTGTCCGGGGAGATCTGATTAGACTGATTAGACATCAGTCTATCTCCTTTGTATGGACTCGCTTCAGTAGGACGATGAGGAAGCGGGAAAAAAGCCTTGTTTCCACGGACTGTAACGTAATGGCGGCTCTGATAGTGGGCCCGGGCTGGCTGTGAGCGGTATTTCGGTGCTGTTCCCGTTTCTCTACTTGAAGAGGTCCTGCTTATGACACAGCGCATGCTCCGGATCACTGATCCTTGCTGCGAGTCGCGTGCAGCTTGCTATCGCATCCCTGAAAGTCTCTTTTCATGGTGGGCCGCAACTTGAGGCTGCACTGGAGGTGTCATGCTGTGGGCCGGTTCCTAGATTCCGTGTACAAAGTACACTGTCAGTGATACTGCCGTCTCTTGTCTTCCACGCTCCCACACCCAGCAGATCAGCACCCCCTGTCAGGCTCCCTCACCAGATCAATTTTGTTTTTCGGCGGCATAATCGTACTCTCCGCGCACGGTTGTTGAAGCCATCTCTCGAACCATCCGTTGTCGGCTCTCCCGGGATGGCATCCTCCCTGCTAGGGCAAGCTCCCCATCCGGCCAAGGCGAGGGACGTTGGCAGGCATCAGGACGCTCCGAGGCCAAAAGCCAAAGAGACGAGACGTCGAGACAGCGTATCAACAACCGAGCACACGAGGCTGGACGAACCATCGAGCAATACCGTCGGCCTCACGGAGGGCTGCTTGTACCAGCCATGACAACGGCGGCAGAACAGAGCGATAAATGGTTGAGAATGGGAGAGCTCAAGCATGATATGAAGGTCCGACCACAAAAGTTGTGTGCATTGTTGACGAAGTCGGGATTCTGCAACAAAAGAAGTTGGCGGAGCCATTGACTGGGAAAGTGATTGGCTGGAGAGGAGGGACAGGGGGCGGTTTGTTTGGAAGGTGCAATCTGGATAAATCCACCCAAAGTGGAATTGCCACCACATGCAGAGGAAGGAGCAACAGACGGGCAAACAAAGTGCCGAATAGGAAGTAGCCGTTTTGCAAGAGCAGCGGAGAGGGAAAGAGGGATGTTGTGGTTCGCCCCTTCCTTGCACATGCAGCACCGTGACACGTACAAAGTGCTCGATCTTGGGGCAGTAGGCAAGGTCGCGCCTGCAGAACCGGTCAACCGAGTCGAAGAAGATACGGACATCGCATGCAAGACCGAAACGGGAAGGAGCGCTCGTCAACCTTCCTTTTCTGCGAGATCAAACAGCAAGTGCTTCTTGCATCGAGACAGGCAAGAACGGCCGGAAGAACGTTCGCATGTTGAACCATGGGTGTCTCGCAGAAGGCGCGACCGGTGCTCCACTCCGGGCTCCATCCTGGTCTCTTCTTATCAGATCTACTCCACATCGACGTTTAAGCTTTGTTTTTTGGCACAAGCGTCCAACTCCCGTCCTTCTGCATCCTTGACCCCACCCGTCACAACGCCGCACCGCGCCGGGCACGGCATAGTCTCACACCCTTTGTCAATACTGTCAGTATGAGTGAACGCCATACGTGGACAGCAGTCTCTCGTTAATCTCCACCAAAATAGATCCGCTCACAGGGTCTACAAAGTACTCGTACTGCTTGTTTTCGTCCCAGTCACACTTAACCACACCTCCTTCGGCCAATCTCGTGGCTCGTCTTTGCCCGTCTCATATTTTACACTTGAACGAGTTTCGGATGTTTCTCAGAGTCTGCTCCCCCACATGCCCTCGCCACCATGACGGCCTCCCTGATAAACGAGAACAAGCAGCTGGCAAATACAGCGTGTGCCGCACCTTGCCCGCCCCAGTGCGGCGAGCCTCTGCTTCTGCAAGCTGTCGTGCCGGTATCGATCTGGCACGCGGGCAGGGGAAGACTAGGCCTGCTGCAACAGAAAAGCAGCAAATAAGCCGACAAGGAGAAACGGGAGATTGAACAAGGGAGACTGAACAACGGAGACTGAACAACGGAGACTGAACAACGGAGACTGAACAACGGAGACTGAACAACGGATGACCGAACAACGGGAGACTAAACAGACGGAGAGACACCCCTGACGCAAAGAGAAAGGACTTTGGGTGAATGAGAAAAGTGGATGCAGCGGGTGGTGCAGACAACAAACGATCAAAGCTAGACGACTGGGTCCGATTACGACGCATCCTTTTTTTTTTTTCAATAAGTGTATTCAATCCTACGGATTATGACACTATATGGGTGGGCCAAAAAGGCTTCCTCGGCCAAAACAGATACCGGAAAAGAAAGTGAGTGAAAGCCAGAAAACCCAAAAGCAAAAACGAAAAGGAAAAACAAGAACAAAAATTTAAGAGAAAAGAACTGGTGAATGAGAAATCCACCTGCTCCGTCGTGTAGTTTCCGAGCTGGGTTTTTTACCTAGTATCAGAGGTAAGCGCCGGCATGGCACCGAATCTCATGCTAGGGTTCTTCGAGGACGCATCCTTGGATGCTACGCAAAGTCGGCAATGGGGCCTGCATCTCCGCGAGGAATACGAGGTAAATCGACTGAATCTACTTTCCGCCAGGATCTGACATGGCCGTGTCCATTGCCACGCTTGTCTGGGCAGCCGAACGTCTACATTGTTGCTATGCCTCCGCCCAGCCGGTACAATTGTAGCACGGGAGCGCAAAAGTGGCGCTGGGCTGCCGTGCACTCCAGATTGACAAGAGCACGAGGCGAATACGTCAAATCAGGCGGCTGGACACAGCCTTAATCTCTGGAGCAAGACCCGGCGGAGCGCTCTGCCGATGGAGGAGAACAGGTCGAGACAGTGCGGTATGTGGCGTAACTAGAGACAAGCCAACCGCCATGCTTGGTTGTTCCCGGTTTTCCCATTCTGGCTATGAAGTACTTGAATTACTTTGTAAAGCCGTGGTAGGAACATTAGCGAGCGAGATCGGCACTGCTGGGCACAGTTTTTTTTTTTTTTTTTTTCTTCTCAACAAGTGTATTCAATCCTACAGATTATGACACTATATGGGTGGGCCAAAAAGGCTTCCTCGGCCAAAACAGATACAGGATGAGAAAGCGAGTGAAAGCCAGAAAAACGAAAAGCAAAAACAAAAAGGAAAAACAAAAACAATATTCGAGTTGGAAAGCACACATCAGTTGGCCCGCGCTACATGTGCGGACACTCCCAATGACGGGAAAATACAACAGAAGCAGGCGATGGCCGCGGCGGCCTGTCATGACGGAAAGATAGTTCGCCCCACCGTCTGCAAGCCAGGGCACAAGTGGATCGTTCTCTGCACTTTGCTTGCGCCCATCTTCATAGGCTCACTTTCCTCAGTCTCCCAAGCGTTGCAGTGCCAAGAGGACGGAGGGTATACGAACATTTGCGAGAATGCACAAGTCTGCAGCAGAACTGCAGACGTGTCGTGATGGACAATGCGACTTGCCTCTTGTCTCCCATAGGCTTCCTCAAGCATTTGCCGTGCCCGAAAGGAAAGACGGAGATGCTCAAACGTTGCTCTGCACAGGACGTTCTACGAAGATCGGAATCGACCGGAGGGTTGATGAAACAAGCTCCCCATACATGTTGTTGTACTTTGCATGTCCCAACAGGAAATGCCGCAAAGAGTCCCGCCGAGTAGGTTTTTGGCTAAACGGCCAGCCACTCCGCTTTGACTGCAGACGGGGCCTTGCTTTTTTGAATGTGTCTGGGGCACTCAAAAGAAAGACTGGCCTCTATTCGTAGATGGGACATGGGCATGCACAGGAGGAGGAAGACGGAGCCAGTGAGGATTTGAAGAGAAGCGTCGTGCAGGCAGCTCGTGCTCGAAACGAAGCGAAGGCGGTCGAGGGATTGGAGAGGAAAGCGTGATGGCCCATTGCTTGTGCTCAGACGGGCTGTAGATGGATGGACTTGTGTGGACTGAAGGAGAGACTTTTGATAGAAACAGAGTTGCCACGCTTTTTTTTTTCTTGTATAAAAAGCACTGGTTTCGACTATGCTTCAGGGTAGGGCTACCTCGAAACAGCTCTAGCTTCCAGGCATAGTGGCTAAGCAGAGTCGGACATGGTCCAGACCGATCAAGCGTCGAAATGAGGCCACGATTATCGTGCAGACCGTGCCTCACCTTGATTGGTACGATGGCACCAGGGACGCCCACGCAACCCGGGCTCGACGAAGCCAAGCCGTCAGCAAATACGGCCCGATGCAGTGTCTTCTTTTCGATATGCAGGATTCTCGCCGCTGAGGCTGTACCTGCAAATACACGCCAGCGAATCTAGACGCTGCCCATCTCCTTGGCCTATGGATGCCCCGTTCCTCATCACAAGCCACCATTGTCTCCTGCATACCCTCGGATCGCGAGCGTGCACGAGCAAGAAAAGGGTGCAAGGTCACAGAGACAACAAGCATTGGCCAAGCCGGACTACGATCAACGGTAGATGTACGATCAGCACTGGCTCCTTGGCCTCCCTGTTCCTGAAGGGGTTCTTAACGAGAACGCGGCGTATGGGCGGCGTGACCTTGTGGTCCGTCGTACGCATTCTTCCTTACAAAGGCGTGCCTCTTTGTGCACCTTGTGCGGCACTGTCTCTGGCACACAAGATGCCGGACGCGCTCCAACACTCGGCACCAAAGTGCACACATCAGGGGAGCGGCAGTATGTCGCACTGGATGGCATTACAATGTACCTCTGTATGCTAGATTTGGAGGCGTCGTGATCCATCCTCGGGAGCCACTCTTCGTTGGCTTGCTGTTCCTTTCCAGCCTGTCATGTGCGCTGATGGGATCAAGGAACGGGGCCGGACAATCTCAATGGACTCGCATGGAGCGCTGTAGACTTGGACCACGGAGTCGCGACGGCAACGGCATGGCAAGGAAGCAGTCTGGTACGCCGTACCAGGGTCGTCTCGCACACGGCAGCTCCACCGGATGTCAGCTCGCCGCGACTCGACGACATGGCCAGACACCTCCCAGCACCAGCAGCTTCACACTTTTTCGAGACAGCAGAGCGGGCCACAGCCAGGCACCAAGACGGCCAATCTTCCGCACACCACACCCTGCTTCGATGGGCCCATCCATGTCACCATCGGTAGGCGGCCGCGTGCGTGCACCGCTCAGGACCATGCGGCGTCCTCCCGGCTGACAATGGTCTCGTCCAGCGTCGCCACGCGCCCGGCCACGATCTCGGCTCCGTTGACCAAGTCGTTCTCGTCCGCCGCGCCGCGGCCGCCTCGGCGTCTGCCGCAATGCCTGCCGCCACGTGCCGCTGGATCAGGCGCTGGCGGGCCACGGCAAAGTCCACCTGGACGAACCAGCGCTCGTCCATGTGCGCGGCGTCGGCCGCCGTGCGCCAGGGCTCCTTGTCGAGACAGACGTAGTTGCCTCGAACAGGATGATGCGCTGGCGTGGACCGATGGTGATGGCGTCGGCGACGGGGTCCTTGGCGCGTGGTCAAACGAGGGGGCCAGGACGGGCACGGACGTTGTCTCGACGGAGCCCGGAGACGCTCGACCAAGGCGAGGAAGGCGGCCCCGTCAAAGGTGAATTCGGCACCGCGGCGGGCGTGGGCGTGCGCCGGGTCTGGCATGGCCGACAGTTGTGCGCGGGTGAGATGGAAGCCGTCCATGGGCACGGCCATGGCGACCGGCTCGTCGGCCTGCCCAGCCTGCCCAGCCTGCTCGGACTGTCCGGACTGCCCGGACTGCCCGGCCTGCTGTTTCTGTTTCGTGTTGATGCCTGCGGCGACGGCGCGGGCCAAGGATGTTTTGCCTGTCGTGGATGTGAACAAGGTGGCGCGCCACGAAGAGTGTCAGGGGGGTGTCCAAGATCACTGACCAGAGCCGGGGATGCCACCAATGGCAATCACTGGAAGAATGAAAGAGAAAGAGATGGTTAGTGGCTGCCATTGTCCAGTCTCGGGGTCACATTCCCGTCGATGGGCAGAGCGACTCACTCACGCGCTGGCTTGCGGCGTCTGGAGATACCGGTCCCAGACCTTGTCCACCAGCCGGCTCACTTGGCCCTCCATCTCGGCTGTCGTGTGCTTTCGGTCCGCTTCTATTGGGTGAACGGGTGCTGGCGATGTGCGTGTGGTCGATGGGTGCTTGATGGGAGTGGCGTCGGACAGGAGCTTGGTACGCAGCTTGATGGGAGCTTGTACAGGAATCTTGAACGGGCGAGGCTGTCGTTGAAACGCCTTTAGTGCCGTTTGGCTTAGCGCCCAAGCACAGCTGATCGGCGACACCACCATCCCCGCCGCTGTATCTTACTCGTACATGCATGACAGCTTGACAGTACGATGGCCAGCCTCACCTCACAAAGCAGGAGCAAAGAAACAAGCAACACGCGCATTTCGTCATGGCGGTCGTGCGAGTGCAATCTCTTGCGGCGGAGCCGTTCTGCACGCATCCGTTCCTGTTCGGTAATGGGTGGTCTGACCAGCTCCCATCCGATGCACCATCGGCGACATCAGCCCGTCGCATCATCAGCATCGTCGAGTCCATCTTCACTTTGATTCTCGCGTTTGTCTCGAGATATCTCGTCCTGCTGCCCAGCCTCGCAAGACGTTCACGTAGGCTGTCATGCGTGAACAGATAGCCAACCAGCCAGTTTGCCAGGTAGCCGACAACTTTTCGCCACGGCGACTCGCGGTATCCCGCCCACATCCAAGCGACATCGGGTCAAGATTGTGGGCGTGTCCGGTTGTACTTTGTAGGTCTCCTGTATTGCCCACCAGCCCACGGTGGGAGCCTAGTCGATAGTCTTGCAATGCCAGAGTCCCAGCCTTTTCGTGACCAGTCACACGCGTCGCCTACACACCGTCGCCGTACACATACGGAGTATGCCGTAGAGCTCTCTTGTCTGATACGGCCTTGTTCCACAGCGGCAGCATGTCGCCGGCTCGCAACGACGTGTGTGGAAGCGATTAGCAGGTATCGCCCTGTCCCCGCAGCTGCCACGACGGAACGAGCCGACGAGGTCGACAGGTCTTGGTCCATGGCGACAGAGATCCCTTCTGTTGCCCCTTGTGTCTGCAATCAGGCGCTTTACAAAGTACTTTGTACTCGTACTCAGCACAGTGTTTGCTGTTTTCAGCGTTGCAATCGTTTCGGCAACAGACGTCGACTGCAGTTGACCCAGTGTCTCGCAAAGGGCATTCGATCTGGCTGGGGCTGGGGCTGGAGGCACCGCTCGAGCCGGAGCATATCCGTCCATCACATTGCTCGACACCGTGGTCCAAGCTCGCCGCAGAGAAATCACTCGTTAGCAGTCTTCTCATCCCCGTACGTCGTCGTAAAGCGTTAGTGTCGATTCTACGGCATACGAGTAGGTGGCATGCAAATATGGAGATACGGTGGGGCTCTGGTGGGATTTGTGGGCGGATTGGGGGGAAGAGGCGAGGTATCTCCACTCTTTTTGGCCGCGGCGCGCTGATCTGGCTGGTCGGCTGCTCAACTGCGAAGAAGCGCCTGGCAACGCCAACTGGCCTACTGACTGCTGACGCCTGTCACCTGGCGGCGCACGAGACACTTTCCCGAGAGGTATCTGGATCTGACCTTCATGCCTCGGCTCAATGGAAGACGGATCCATCCATCTCCGTTCCCAGGCGATGCACACACAGTGCGCGCAAAGCAAAGCTGCCCCGATCGCCTTGGCCGTGCCTCGCGCACTGTTTGCTCTCCACAAACTCGTGCCGATGGTTCCCGTCTTCCCGCTGGTCGTCGTCGTTGCTCTGCAGTTGGCTCTGCGCTTTGGTACTCAGTTATGCTGCCATCACCACTGCCCGAGAGCATCATTCTGTCGGCACATGGTGAAGACGGCAGCCAATCAGCAGCTTGGCCATTTGGTGGGGAGTGGAGAAGGGAGAACGACCACAGCACAGCGTAATGCCTGCGCTAGTGGACCCACCTGCCCACGCATACTTTGTACTTGCTCGTCCCGAAAAGCACCTCGGCGATGGTCGCGGCCTACTTTGTACGAAGAACACCATCCTCCCTCCACAAACGACTACGAGAGACGAGTGAACCAACCCGGGTCCCGTCTTGACACGAACACGCATCTTATTAGGCTCGCTTCCCTTCTCGAAACAGAAGAAAACAAAAACCAGATCGCATCGCGCGAAAAGCAGTCCATCCCTCTTCTCCTCTCTTCTCTCTTCTCCTTCTTCCTCTCTTCCTCTCTTGTCCCGTCTTCTCTCCCCGTCCACAAGCCACACGCCGCCCCCTCCCCCCGTCGTCTCTAGCCGTTTGGGATGTTTGCAGCAGTTCGCACGAAGCCGAGGCAAGGTCGTCTGTGCTCAACCGTACAAGCACCAGCACCAGCAGTTTGCTGAGAACACAGCTTGTGAAGTCCGCGCGGTTCCGACCGTCTTCGCGGGCGCATCTGGTGGCGGCCCTGCGCAGAAGCTCATACGCACACGCTCGTGAATCCCATGCTTTGCCCTCGAACTGCTCTAACGCTCCACAGACCAGATTCACCATGGCCCCCGCCAAGAGAAAACAACAGCACCAAGAAGGCGCTGCCGAGGGTGAGTTGCATTCGCGAGATTGTCCCTTTTGGTTTTTGAGCCCCCTTGACCGCCTTGAGCGTCAAAACAAAGTCACAATCCTCAACGCCACCCACTTTCCCAGCCCCTTCTAACTCCGCCCAGGCTACGCCGAAGACACCTCAAGGGCCCCATGCTGCGCTCCAAGAGTCCTGCCGCGCCTGCCCGTCCCCACCCTCGAGCAGACCGCTGCCCGCTACGTCAAGTCGCTCAAGCTCTCTACCCGGCCGAGGATGTCGCCAAGAGCGAGGCCGCCGTCCAGGAGTTCATCCGCCCGGGCGGCGTCGGCCAGCGCCTGCAGGAGAAGCTGCTCGCCCGCCGCGCCGACCCCGAGGTCAAGAACTGGCTGTCGGAGTGGTGGAACGACGCCGCCTACTGGCCTACCGGACCCCGTCGTCCCTACGTCTCCTACTTCTACTCCCACCGCGACGACCGCCCGCCGCCGCGACCCCTCCAAGCGCGCCGCTGCCATCACCACCGCCGCCGCCTTCAAGAAGATGGTCGACCAGGCACCTCGAGCCCGAGTTCATGAAGGGCGTCCCATCTGCATGGACAGCTACAAGTGGAATGTTCAACTGCGACCGCATCCCCGCCCACCCCAAGGACCACGCCGAGAAGCACGACGCGGCCGCCAACAAGCACATTGCCCGTCGTCCGCAACAACGCTTCTACAAGGTCCTCCACGAGGTCGACGGCCGCCAGCTCAACACGAGCGAGCTCGAGGCCCAGTTCCGCCGCGTCTACGAGTGTCCGCCGCGGCCGCCAACGCCGCCGCGGAGCCCGTCGCCCCCGTCGGTTTCCTGACCAGCGAGAACCGCGACGTCTGGGCGGACGCCCGCAAGGCCTCGTTGCGTCCTCTCCATCAACGCCGAGGCCCTGGCTGCCATTGACTCGGCCGCCTTCCTCATCTGCCTCGACGAGGCCGCCCCCGTCAGCTTTGAGGAGCGCGCCCACCAGTACTGGCACGGCAACGGCTCGAACCGCTGGTTCGACAAGCCCCTGCAGTTCATTGTCTGCGACAACGGCACCGCTGGCTTCATGGGCGAGCACAGCATGATGGACGGCACCCCCACCACCGCCTCAACGACTGGGTCAACGAGGCCATCTTCAAGAACAAGCTCGACTTTGACGACCCCATACGTCCGCGCCAACCTGCCCGAGCCCACCCCCATCGAGTTCCAGGTCAACGCGGAGCTCTCCAAGACCATTGCCGCGGCCGGCGAGCACTTCCGCGACATCATTGGCCGCCACCAGCTGGCTGTCCAGTCGTACCAGGGCTACGGCAAGGGCCTGATCAAGAAGTTCAAGGTCTCGCCCGACGCCTACGTCCAGATGGTCATCCAGCTGGCCTACTTTAAGATGTACGGCATCAACCGGCCCACCTACGAGTCGCCGCCACCCGCTTCTTCCAGCTCGGCCGCACGGAGACCTGCCGCTCGGTCTCGGAGGCCTCCGTCGCCTTCTGCAAGGCCATGGGCAACGACAGCGTCGACGCCGCCACCAAGGAGAAGCTGTTCCGCGAGGCCGCCGCCCACATTGAGTACATCTCGGCTGCCCTGGACGGCTTCGGCGTCGACCGTCACCTCGTTTGGTCTGCGCAAGCTGCTCGATCCAAGGAGCCGGTGCCGGCCATCTACGCCGACCGGCCTTTGCTACTCCAGCAAGTGGTTCCTGTCCACCAGCCAGCTGAGCTCCGAGTACTTTAACGGCTACGGCTGGTCCCAGGTCGTCGACGAGGGCTTTGGCATTGCCTACATGATCAACGAGAACAGCCTCAACTTCAACATTGTCTCCAAGGGCTTGCAGCGACCGCATGAGCTTTCTACCTCAACGAGGCTGCCAACGACATCCGCGAGCTGCTGACGCCCTCGCTCGAGGCCAAGGCCAAGCTGTAGAGCGCGTGTCTGCCCAGCCAATGATACAGCCGTATACGTATACCTCCACCATGGACTAGAACAAATACAGGGTCGCTGCGGGCGACAGGCGACGAGCGATAGATGCCGAGTGGATGTTTCCCGTCTTTGTTTTATCATGAAAAAGCAATGCTGCGACTTTTGCATAGAGAAGGCTTGCTTTATTTTGTACATACGCCGTCTGGATTTTTTGCGAATGAATTGAGATTTTTAAACCGCCATGGACAGATTTGATTATTTCGCTGGACAGCCTCTGAAGCCCGACAATAAACAAAATCACGCACTACAAGGATGCCATGTAACGGAACAGCGTTTTTGCATGGGATTGCATCGAAGGCGAGAAAGAATCTTACTCGTACATGAAAAAGGTGCTCTAACCACCTTGTCATATCTACGACATACATATAATAATAATAATAATAAATAATTTTAACGTCACGACGGCGAAGCCGTCCACCTCCCGAAGGGTATGTGACGAGGGCGCCACACTATTTGACTAGCTCTATATACAAGACTTTCGGTGGCACCTCTATTCAAGGGAATTGCCTATAAGGCGTACCTGCTGGCAGCAAGCAATACCGTCCGCAATCTAGCCCTCCGGTTGGCTAGCGTTCGCTAACGATTTCAGATGGCACTCGCGGGGAGTGCTAAAAACTTTTTGGGTGCGTGATCTACGACATACTGCACCCAGGCGGACACTTTAAGGAGATGGACAACACATGCGGACAAAGAAGTGTGAGTAAATGAGTGAAAAAGGACATGTCAAGAAAAGAACAAAGAGTGACAGATATATAAACGCCAATGTCTCTACCGCCCCGAGAGACAAGACCACCCTCGACGATACAGAGTCTCCAAGTCCTTGCATTCTTTTTGTTGGTCGTGGTTGATGTTTCGGCATGGCTCGTCGTGCCGCCCCCCATCGCACAGCAAGGAAAAAAAGACGAGGTAGACACGAAACGACCTCGAGCAAGAGGACACCGATCGTGTCCCTTGACACCCTGACAAAAGGCAGAAACGATAGAGCAACCACATGGTACAAAGAACAACAGAAAAGGGTAAGAGGAAAAAACACACAAACACAAAACGCGTAGAAAAAACACCCTGCTCGTCCCCGCACGCCCGGACGCCTGACGGCCGGATCCATGACGGAACGAGGCCCCGCGCCGCCTTTCCCTGCGGACCGGGTGGTTCGTTCGGTTCGTTCGGTTCGTTCGACGCACCGTCCAAGCCACCCGTCCTAACCGCCCGTCTCAGCCACCCGTCTTACCCGCCCGCTACAGCTCCAGGCTCCGCGCCGCACCCGCGTGGCGCTCGGCGGCTGCACACCGCCGGCCGGTGCGGCGGCAGACAAGACGAGGCGCGGGCCGTCGACCAGGGCGTCCTGGCCAGGCGCAGGCCCGGGTCGCCGCCGTGGCGGCGGCGGTCTTGAGCTGGTCCTGGACCTCGCGGACGCGGCGCTTAAAGGAGAGGCGGTCGAGGAAGAGCTGCTGGCGGCGCGCTCGAGCTCGCGGCGCTCGGCCTGCAGGATGGACTCCATCTCGTTAAAGTACGTGAGCTTGAGCTCCATCTTTTGCAACGTCACGTTGACGGCCGCGGACACGAGGCGGGTCATTTCGCGCTCCTCGTGCGACGCCAGGCCGCCCGACCGGCGCCAATGGACGCCAGCGGCAGGTTGGCCAGGTTCTGCTGTGCGCTGCTCCGGGTTGTGGTCGTCGTCAGGGTCGTGGTCGTCGTGGTCTTGGTCGTCAGGGACATGTCCACCTCCATGGCGTCGTCGTGGCTGTCGTGGCCGTCGTGGCTGTCACGGCTGTCACGGCTGTCGTCGCCCGTCTGGGCCACCGCCTCGACCTTGCCTGCCTTCTGGTCCGCCGCGCCCAGATCCTCCCCGCCGCCGGCCTCGAGCTTCTTCTGCAGGCCGCGCTTCAGCTCGTCCAGCGACTTGTTGGCCGCCGCCGCCGTGCTGGCCGGGTCCGCAGGCTGGCCAAGAAGCCAATCACCGACATGACCGGGTTGTCGGCCTGGTTAAGGGCAGACGGCCGCCACCGCTGCCCAGAATGGACAGGCCCACGGGGCCTGCTCGGCGACCTCCGAATCCAGGTACTTGGACTCAATGTCGAGCTGCAAAAACTGCAGGACACACTCTTCGCGGGTGCGGGTACCGACGTGGTCGGCGACTTGGCCCAGTCGTCGTCGAAGCGCTCAATGGCCTCCAGCAACCGCACCAGCTCGGCGTCGCTCCACGGGGCGTCGCGGTCGAGGACGGACGAGTAGTGGGTTCTCCATACGCAGGTACTGGGCACTGGTCTGGTTGCCGGCCATGCGGCCCTCGAGGTAGCAGCTGGGGCACAGGTCGTACTGGCGCGCGGGTTGCCCTCGGCCTGCGGGTTGTGGTAGTAGATGCGGGTGCAGTCGATGCCGCACAAGTGGCAGTTGACCCTGACGCTCGCTTCTTGGTCAGCTCCTCGGCGGCGCTGCAGCGGCAGCGGTAGACGCTGACGACGAGGCGCCCGTACAGGCGTTCCATTTTGTGTGCCGTTGGTCGCCGCACCGGCGGCGTGTGCCGCTCGCCGTTCGTCTTGGCCTCCGCCTTGCCCGCCGCAGAGCCAGCCGCGGCAGCGCCACTGCTGCCAGAGACTTGGCGCCGCGCGCGTTGGCCTCGTAGATGTTGCGGCCGACCTCGAGATGCAGCTCCGACTTGGGCGCCACGGCGGCGACGGCGCGCGCGTCCGTGTCGCGTGCTTCTTGCCGCCGACAATGACAGGATCGGCAGCGGGCTGCCATGGCTGCAGGCCGCGGGGCGTGTCGGCAATGATCTTGAAGTGGCCGGTGAAGGGAGGGCCGACGTGGGACGGGCGCTGCTCGTAGTCGACCTGGTAGTTGATGAGGCCCACTGCTCGAGGAAGGCGTGGACGCGCATGATGGCGCAGACGTCACCGGCCAGGTTGCGGCGGCAGGCGGTGACGGTCAGGTACTCGATGGGGTTGAGGCGGTAGGTGTTGATCATGAAATCGCGGTAGTCCTTGTAGACGTGCGGGGTCTTGCTGCGGTTGCGGCTGTTGAAGAACTCGGGCAGGGCTTTCCGCTCAATGTTGTGAATCTTGTTCATGTCGAACCAGGTGCTGTAGCTGGGGAGGATGATGGCGTGTGTCTGGGTGATGAGGTGCTCGCGCGCGGCGTTTTCGACGGTTTCCTTGGACTTGGCGGAGCTGACCGCGCCGTTCTCGCCCGACGCAGCTGCGCCTCGCCGGCTGCCGCGCCCTCGGCAGCGCCGTCCGCCTCGCCCGCAGCCTCGTCCGCCGCCGTAGCCGGACCCTCACCCAATGTCGCGGCCGGTGTGCCGTTCTCGCCAGCCGTCACGTCGACCTTGGTCTCCTCCGCCGCGCCGCCTGCAGCCGGTGTTGCTGTCGCATCGGCCGACGCGCTGTTGGCGGTATCGCCCATCTCCTCGTCCTCGGCGCCACCCGCGGGGCTGCTGGCGCCTCGGGCGCCTGGAGAGCACGGTCGGAGAGGCCTGAGAGGGCTGGCGTGGCGCGGTCCTCCTTGACGACCGAATCTGTCGCGTTGGGCGAA
This sequence comes from Sporothrix phasma, assembly GCA_016097075.2. Taxonomy (NCBI): domain Eukaryota; kingdom Fungi; phylum Ascomycota; class Sordariomycetes; order Ophiostomatales; family Ophiostomataceae; genus Sporothrix; species Sporothrix phasma. Next base: position 109,217 of record JADMNG010000036.1, on the reverse strand, counting down.
ACGTGTCTGTCGGCGGCGTCGCTTCGCCCATCTGGACATCTAGAGAGGGGGAGCCCGTACGTTAGCATGCGTTTGTGGGGCCAATCCATCGTGAGCGAGCCACCAGTGCGCGACCTCCACCCCGCCGTCCCGGCTTCCTTCTTCCTTCTTCCTTCTTCCCGACTTCTAGCCTTCTAGTCTTCTAGTCTTTTTCGAACCATTCGCGTCGTACCTTCGGGGCAGCCGTTGATGGCTCGTCGGCCGGTGGTGCCGCGACGGGCGGGTTGCTGGAAGGCGTGTCGGCGTTGGCCGGGCTGCCAAAGTTGATGGTATCATCCATGGTGACGAGTGTGATGGAGACGGGTTGTGACGGGAGACAAGGGGTGCTGAGGATGCCCTTGGGTCACTTTCGGAGGTCGTGAAAAGCTGTGATCAATGCGTGGATGCGGGTCGTATACAGAGTCGTCGCGCGTCAATCGAGTGGCCGCAATGGAGCGCGATGGCTGATGTGATGCGCAAGCCAAGTGGATTGAAGGCGAAAGGCGAAGAGGCCAACGGACCAACAGCTTCGAAACGAGGCAAGTTGGAACAATCAGCACGGCAACCGGTACACGGCACAAGAGACAAAAAGAACGAGAGGCTGGTGCCGTCGGGTTGCTGGCGTGACAGTCTCTGGGGTCGTTGCGCGACGATGATGCTCCACGAGAAAGCGATGGGGGTTCGTGATCGCGGTGGTCGATTCGCCCTTTGGATTTTCGCGCCTGGAAATTTGGGTGGTGAGTTGCGACGTTCCAGGGGTGGACGCTCCTTCCCCGATGGCTGGGGCGCGTTTGGCGTGCAGAGCAGAAACTGACAGGCTAGGAAGGCGCGCTGCCTGTCTGCCTGGGTGCCTGAGGCTGCACGTGGTGGAGTGTTACCTAAGCATCTAAGATGCACGTGACAGTCACGCTCTGGTCGCATGTGTCTCGAAGAACGGCCATCAACCTCGGGCCGCTTCCAACCGGCGAAATACAGTGGCCCCTCAGCCTGGCTAAGCAGCCCATGTCTCCGCTGGAGCTGGTGCCTCTCTGAGCCGCTTTCTGGAGACGCTTTCCTCACCTCGCGATACTGTCACGACCGCCGCGGCTGTTTGTCTCTTTTCCTACGCACGACGTCTTTCGTCTTTTTTCACACCGCTCCTCGACGAGTCTGCTGTTGCCCTCGACCACCCTCCCCGTCTCAACCACCCTCCCGCCCACCCACCACAATGCGTTTCCACCGTTCGGAGGCCCTCGCTGGCCCTGTCGGCATCGCTCCGAAGCGCCAGCCTGGCCGTCTTCTGTCGTCGCTGGCCATCCTGGAGCAGCGCAACGGCGAGCTCAGCCATGGCTCGCTGAGCGCCGTCACGGCGGCCAAGAAGCTCGGCGCCCGGTGCACGCTTTCGTGGCCGGCAGCGGCGTCAGGCAGTGGCGAGGCGGTGGCCAAGCTTGACGGCCTCGACAAGGTGGTGGTCGTCGACAGCGCCGCCTACGAAAAGGGCCTGCCCGAGAACTACGCGCCGCTGCTGGTCGAGAACATCAAGAAGGGCGGCTACACCCACGTGCTGGCCGGCCACACGGCCTTTGGCAAGAACCTGATGCCCCGCGTCGCTGCCCTGCTCGACGTCCAGCCCGTGTCGGACGTCACCAGCATCGAGAGCGAGTCGACGTTTGTGCGCCCCATCTACGCCGGCAACGCCATTGCCACTGTCGAGTCGACCGACGCCATCAAGCTTCTGACCATCCGCGGCACGGCCTTCCGGCCGCCGAGGCCACGGCGGCAGCGGCAGCGCCGCCGTCGAAGAGGGCGTCGACCCAAGGCCGAGAGCCAGACCGAGTGGCTGTCCGAGGACCTGGCCAAGTCGGACCGCCCCGACCTGGCCACGGCCGGCAAGGTCGTGTCCGGTGGCCGCGGCCTCAAGTCCAAGGAGGAGTTTGACAAGATCATGCTGCCGCTGGCCGACTCCATTGGCGCGGCGGTGGGCGCCTCGCGGGCGGCCGTCGACAGCGGCTACGCCGACAACAGCCTGCAGGTCGGCCAGACGGCAAGGTCGTGGCGCCGCAGCTGTACATGGCCGTCGGCATCTCGGGTGCCATCCAGCATCTGGCGGGCATGAAGACAGCAAGGTCATTGCCGCCATCAACAAGGACGCCGAGGCGCCCATCTTCCAGGTGGCCGACGTCGGCCTGGTCGGCGACCTCTTTGAGAAGGTGCCCGAGCTGACCGAGAAGCTCAAGGCGTGAGGCTTGGGCGTGGGGGTGGAATGTGTGACGACGACGTGGTAGGAGCACACAAATCAAAGAACCAGGACCGTTTTGTCTATTGGAAAGCCGGATTGAAACATTATGAAACACGCAACGTGCAGCCATGGTATATAGGGGGCTCACGGAGAATTGACTTTGCGTTTACAGGATGTTGCCAGCGTTGCTATAGATGGGTACTTTATGTGCATTGTAAAGGAGAGCCGTAGCCGTGCCTGACGTCACAAAACATGTCCATCGTACAAGTGTATGGCTGCAGTCGATGCCTGCGCGCCTCAGCGCAAGACGGCCAGCATGTCGGCGGTCTGCGTGAGCTTGTCGCGAGGCTTGCCCAGCTCTTTGCCCCTGGCCAGCTCGACCTGGTCAATCTTCTGCCAGTCGGCCCACGTCACCACGCGGGCCCCCGTCGTGCCAGCCTCGGCCTGGACGCCGTCCAACCGCCGCCTTGTTCGCCGCCCACAAGGAACGGCGCCTGGGACGCCCAGTCCTGGACAATGGCATCGGCCGTCGTGAATGCATCCTCCATGGTCGACGCAATGACGCCCGTCGGCCCACGCTTGACCCAGCCCGCACAGTAGAAGCCGCGGTACGGCTCTGTCGTCATGCTGGCATCCTGTGACCGCCACATCACGCAAGACACGGCCAAGACCGTCGTTGAGAATCATGCCGCGGCGCTCGTCAAAGGAATCCCAGGCCGTCAAACTCGGCCATCGGCTGCGACCGGTAGCCAATGGACCGGAAAACGAGCTGGGTCGGCACGTCCACCAGCTCGCCCGTGTGCTCGGCCTGGGCATTGGCGTCAAAGGGCGTCGCCAGGTGTGTCTTTTCAAACGTGGCCGTTGCGACGCGGCCTTGGTCGCGCCCCTCCGCAGCGGCAAACCTCGCTGGCGCGAGGCAAAAGTCGAGCGACCACGACTTGTGCGCCTGGCCCAGCGGCGTCGCAGAGCCCTTGGCCACGACCTCCATCAGCCGACGCTGGGCACGCGGCAGGTCCTTGATCCTGGGCGGCAACAGCGTCGCGGCGTCAAACGGGTGCAGTCCCACACCGGGCAGCTTCATCAGCTCGCGCACCTCCTTGATGGTAAACGCCGCCTGCATGGGCCCACGGCGGCCGACAACATGCACACGCCGGACGCGGCTGCGAGACAAGGCCTCGAGCGCCTCCTCGCTCATGTCCGTCTTGCGCAGCACGTCGACATGTTCCAGCAGCATCCGGGCCACGTCCAGCGCGACGTTGCCTTGGCCAATGACCACGGCGGTGTCCGTGTCCGCACGCGCCAGATCGGCCGCGATGCGGCCCCCCACGTCGTCTGTGCCGCTCGGCAGCCCGTTGTACCAGCCGACAACGTCGCGCGCCGCATAGACGCCGCGCAGGTCCTCGCCGGGCACGCCGAGCTTGCGGTCGCGCGAGGCGCCGTAGGCAAAGACAATGGCCGTCGTAGTGGCGGGCCAGCGTGGCCAGGGGCACATGGCCGCCGTCGGGGTTGTGGCTGCCGATGCTGCTGGTCGCCGTCGACCCGGAGGACCCGTCGCCTACGGCCACATTCCCCACGAAGCGGAAATCGGGCGACTGGGCCACCTCCTCAAACTTTTCCTGGCAGTTCTTGACCTCTGGGTGGTCCGGCGCCCACGCCGAAGCGCACGAGGCCAAAACGGCACGACGGGCAGCGCCTCGTACATGTCGACGCGGGCCGCCGTCTTGGCCATGACCCGGTACGCCGTATAGAAGCCGGCAGGGCCTGAGCGATCACGGCCATGCGCAACGGTCGGCCACCGGAGCCATTCGAGGCGTGACGGACCTGTTGGTGCCGGTGCCGGGCTGGACCGGGACTGGACTGGGACTGGGACTGGCCGTGACTCTGGCGCACGCTCTGGGCCGCTGATGCAAACAGTCGCGGCGATCTCAATCGCGCGCCGCAAGTCGCTACAACGGGCTGCATGGCGACGGTAGCATGCCGCTGCAAAGGGTGTTGCCGCGGATTGTCGAGGCACAGCTGGTCTTGTGCGCCGTCGGTGGTTCTCTTTTCAAACACTTTTGCTCGAGCGCGTTGACGTAGACGACAATGACGACACAGGTTCGAGTTTCGATTGCCGCTCGTTGCACAAAGGATTGGGCCAAGAGTTGCCCGGCGAATCTAGCGAAAAACTGGGGCCTCAGTAGCCGCCCGTCCCTCCTAACCCCGCTGAACAGAGCTGGACCGTCCAGTCATCCGTCGATACGACCGGCGCATTGACGGCGGCTTTTCCAGAACCAAGTGAACGTGAAGCTTTTCCACCAGCATCGAGCTATGGCATCGCGACAAACATGAGAGTCTGGATGGAGGTCGACGCAGGGAGGGGCAAGAGCTTGTCTGTAGTACGAGTAGTGGCTCTTGTCCAAGTGTTGGTCGTGTTGGTCTTGTTGGTCTTGTTGGTCCGTGCTCGTAGGGCATAGGGCAGATAGCGCTCGACGTCTGCACCGGGCAATGTCATGATTGACTTGGAATGCTCCCAGTTGAAGCCATCTGTGACGCTGGTGGAGATGTCTCGCCAGGGAATGCTGTCGCGGTGGCACCTTCCCTATTTCTGCCAAGTTCGTGTCCTGTCTTTCCCGCCACGTTCGCCCAAGCGGCCCAGCAGTGCACGGTGGCACCTGCCTATGGGCCAGGATTCCAGGGCGTCGTTGCCCTGGCAACACCATCTGTTTATGTCAGCAAACAGCCGACAGCTCTTGCCTCTGCAGTTTTGCGCCTGCCCTGCACGAAAGACAGCGACTCCGTGCGACGCATACTTTTCGGACAAGGAAGGTGCGCCCGGCCTGCTATTACCTCGCCGCCCCCTCTGATACGGCATCTGCCCCTTTTTGCATCCCGTCTCCTTTTGCAACCAAAATATCGCCTCCAGCACATCCCAACGGACGGACACTGACTCGCCCCAACAGGTGCATTCCAGCGAACCGGCACTGCTGCGAGCTGTCATTCAACGTGCCATCGTCTGGGACGACAAGGCTTCTTTGACAGAAGAAGAAATTCGCCGAGGCATACGGAAAAAGAGCCGAGAAAGCAACGGATCCAATCACTCAGATCGAGCAATCTACACCAATCTGCACACAAAGCATCGTCACCTCGCCATCGCAGGAACGCACACTAGACTGCCTCGAGCAAGGACAAGAGATAAACAAGCCACCGTTCCACAACCTCCGTCACGGATCAGAGACACCGTCTACGCTCAGGAACGCAGCTTGGCAAGACAACAGCAACAGACGGCACTTTGAAGCTCTGATAGGGCCTGGCCAGTCTTGCTTCTTTTGCTTCTTTTACTCCTTTCGCTGCTTTTGCTCCTTTTTCTCCTTTGCCCCTTTGCCTCTTTTGTCGATTGTCGATTGTCGACCAACGTCGACGCTCGCCATCATGGGAGGCACTCCGCAGCCCTTCCTCTACGAGGCCGACCGGATCTCGTCGAGCTTTCCCGAGAAACCATTCGACCCCAAGGCCGTCACGCGTGCCAGTTGGCAGCCAAAACCTGTCAAGCCCAAACAGGAGGGCCACTCGTGCAGCTCAACCGCCATCCGGAGTACGTCTTTTGGGCTTTTTGGCTTGCCGTCCTTTTCTCATCATTCTTTTTACTCTTGCACTCTTCCTGCTCTCCGCTCTCTGCTCTCTGCCCTCTGTCCTCTGCCCTCTGCTTTCTGCTTTCTTCTTCTTCTTCCTTCTTTCGGCAGCATCCTCTCGTTTTTACCCTTTCTGCCACATCCTCTGTCGCACGTCGACTCTGTCGTCATTACCTTTGCTTGTCTTTTGTCGTCCCATACAGTCATTCTTGTCCCTCTTCTCTCTTCGTGTCGCCTGATTTGCTTTACTGACCCTCCGCAGCGCCCATGAGGTTATCGGCGGACAGCGCCAGCCCGTCATGACTATGAGTAGCATCACCAAGGCCTGGATCAAGGCCATCCGCGTCGTCCAGCTGCTCATACGTTTGCTCCAGCTCATCGGGCGACGGCATCCTGGTCCTGGTCATTCTCATTACGGGCATGCCCGATATCACGACCTGGGTTCTCCGTATCACGGTAGTCTACCGACTCTTTGCTTCTCTGCCCGCTTCAAGCCCTCGCTAACGAGATAGGCCGGCTTCGTTATTGCCCACAGCGCCTATGGCATCTACCACCACTCCAAGCCTGCCGGCTACCGGACGCCGGCATCATCGGGCGCCTACCAGGTTTTCGCCGCCTTCTCCGACCTCTCGGTTCTTCCTCTGTACGCATACGGCGCCATGTCCGCCAAGAACAACAGTGCCGAGTGGACGACGCTGCTCACAGACCAAACCGTTGTGCCGTACCTGATCACCTCGTTCTACTACACCCTGATCGGCTCCGGCGGCCTGCATGGCCTTTCGCTGATCATCTCCTTCTGGCTTGCGCTCAAGTTCCGCCAGATTGCCCAGATGCCGCCCGACATGAACCCACTCGAGGACCGTTATACGACCCGTTCGAAGAAGCGGCAGCAGAAGCGCCTCAAGGAGATGGAGAAGCAGCAACACGCGCGGAACAAGTCCTCGATCGCCACCGCCGACACGTTTGAGTCGCTCTCCAGCCTTGACAACGACAAGGGCCTCCTCAGCCGCCCGCCATCGGTTCCCTTCCTACACACAAGGACAGGCTCCCAGGCTACAGTCTCGTCTCAAGACCCGCGCCTCATGCTGCCCAGCCAAAACAGCCCTCGTCAAACTCGGCACGCAGCTCTCTGGCCAACCTGAAGCGCTCGTCTATGGTGTACACGCCAAACAGCGGCCGCGGCTCATACGCTGAAGTCCCCCTCAACGACGGTGGCTACTCCCACTCGCCTGCCTCTCGTCTCAGCTACCACAGCGGACGGCCCAGCAGCCGCCCCCAGTCTGGCACGCCCAACAGCTCCAGCTCCCCGGCCGGTCTCGGCATCAGCAAAGGCGCCAACGGCGGCCACCCTGGCAAGTTCACAGAGACGTGGCAAGCGACGGATTCCATGGTCAACCGTACCAGCAGCGCAACCAGGCTCTCAACACAATGGTGCTCAACGCCTCTGGCAAGCGTCGGAACTATGAGGTCGTCAGCCAGGCGTACGATTTCCACGATTCGGATGGTGAGAACTCGGACACGAACACCGTGCACCGTCACGCGATGGGCGACGATGACGAGAACGCCGGTACGACGACTGCAACTCCGACGACGACGACGATCCCAACCACCCAAACCCGCTTCGCTCGAACCCGGCGCCCCAGCGCACGAAAACGCCCTTCGCCAGCCACGCCCTGCATCTGTCGCGCCATCCATGTCCTCCTCCGTGCACACCAGTACCACGTACAACGGCGAACCTGTCCCTGTTCTTGGTGAGGTGCCTATCAACGACCGCCGTGTGAGCGGTGGCTACACTCTCGACATTGCCGACGCAATGGGCTCGGGCACGGCAAAGAGCAGCCGAAGCACGCCGAAGAAGGACAGCGGTCGTGGTCTGACAAGCGGCAAGCTCCCACCACAGGAGTCGCAGCAGAAGCCCAACTCCGAGCTGTCCCGTACGCCAACGAAGCGCTGGACCTGGGGCGCACGCAACCGCCAGAGCAGCGTGCAGAACGAGGACGACTTCTACAGCAAGCCATACGGTCATCTGAAGTCGGCCACGCCGCCGATCGTTGTCGGCCAAGACCTGTCTGCCGGTAGTCCGAGCGGCGCACGGCAAGTCTCCAGCGGCAATGACTACGACCTGGGCAGCGACCGTTATCTGTACTATGGGGACAACAACGGTGGCGCGCCCAATACGTTTGGGCGGCGGAACGTGAGCGGCAAAATTGCCGAAGAAGGCCGGGCCACTCTCGGTACAACTGATACATGGGCTTTCAGTACATACAACTGACACCCTGTTTTTTGTCACTAATAATCTATCCACACCACCACATGTTGGTGATGTGCGAGGTTTCCCGGTCGCTTTTTGTGCATCTTGGATTTTGGGTCTTGGAAGAGCCATATTGGCTCGACTGGGGAAGCAACGGAGGGGGTTTTCATACGTACAGCGTGTACAGCGGCTGTGGGCAGAGGGCAACTCACATGTCATTCGGCGTTCTTGGGGTTTGCCATGCTTTGGTCTATTTTTGGGTCTTATGTAGTTTGTGTCCTTTGTCGTCCAAGGAGTGGACTCGCTCTTATGTAGAGTAATACCATTTGTAACCAGACTGCCTGAAGCGAGTGTTTAGAAAGATGTCCTAGTTGTGACACGGTGCTCACTTTGCGTACGCCTAGAAAATCCAAACATCCATGGCAATGCCATACCCAAAGCTTGTCGGATGAGACGTATCATCGCATTCACACCTTGGCTGCGCGCCTTTGCTTCTTGAGAAACCGAGCCCACTCGGCCTTGTGGACAGGCTGGCTGTCGCCCCGGTCCGCGTCGTCGCTGCACCGTTGCCGTCCAGAGCATGGCCGCCCCACGTGCGGCCCGTCCTGTCCCACGCGCCGCCCAGGCTGCAGAGGTGCCGCATCGTCGGTCGCCCGTGTGGGCAGTTCCACGGCTTGTCCATCTCGCCCATGTGCGCCAGCACCGACGCCATCTGCCGCCGCGACAGCGCCTTGCCAATCATGATGCTGCTGCGGCACGCCCGCATCGCAAACATTTTGCGCACCTTGGCAGGGCGGGGACGGCCGTCAGCTGGCTACCGGGCACACGGCCGCCGCCGTGGTCGTGGTCGTAGTCGTGGTCGTGGTTGTAGTCGTGGCTGTCGCCATGGTCGCCGAGCAGAGCAATCAGCTCTTCCAGGTCGGTCAGGTCAAACGTCGTTTCGCGACTGAGGGGGAGCGTGCGCAGGCGGCAGCGGCTGCCGACAGGCTCCGAGCCGTCCAGGATGGCATCGACGACAAACCCGTTGGTCGCGAGGGCGGGCAGGTGCTCGAGGACAATCTCCTCTTCGACGGCGGTGAGCTCGAGGCGTTTGGGCTGGACGAGCCGCTGCGACTGGACGACCGTGCTGGCCTGCAGGCGTTCAAAGTTGTACTTTTCGTCGGAGGCGTGCTGGTCGATGATGAAGAGCTCGTCGTCGAGTTTGGGTGCGGCCCTTTGTGGAGCGCCGCCGTTTTCGTCAGCAGCATCGTCGTCGTCGCCCTCGTCCTCGCCCTCGCCCTCGCCTCGCCGCACGGGAGCCTTCCCGGACGGCAAGAATGAAGCCCAGGTTGAACTGTCCAATGACGCGCATCTGGGCAAAGTCGCTCTTGGCAATGGTCAGCGCAAGCTTGGCCTCGGCGACGGCTTCAGTGTCGTCAAGGCCACCGCTCGTATCGGGCCTGTCGTCTTCGTCCCCATCACCATCGGCACCATTCCCGCATGGCCTGCCGCCCGCGACTTTGTCCTCGGAACAGAATAAATGCCACGACGAGGCCTGTCTCCTAACCAGGGCCTCGTTGGCTTTGAGGACTTGCACAAGTTGCAGAGTCTCGTGCCGCTTTTTGGAGCCGCCCGCTTTCAAGAATAGGCGATTGCGTTTGTCGTCGTCCGTGTAGTCTCGGGCGTCAGCAGATGAACTGACCTTGTCATTTCGGTGGGCATAGGTAGCGTCCATCTCATCTTCATCTTCATCGTCGCCCTCACCCTCATCCTCATCCTTGCCCTCGCCCTGGCCCTCATCGCTAGCCTCAGCCTCTTCCTCAATCTCGGCTTCTTCCTCCTCGTCGGCGATACCGCGTTCAGCATCATCATCTTCGACCACGCTGTCATTGTCTTTAGGTATTTCGTCTTCTTGCACAATGTCTTCCATGGGCAATGGCCGTGGCCCGTCGTCTTTGGCTGCCGGCTCATCAGCATCACCGTCGTCGCTGAATACTTCTTGATCAAGATCATCTTTGATTTTCTGGCCACCAACTTCAGCATCGGGTCTCTCATCCATGTCTTCGAGACTGTTTCCACGAGAAGTTCGTTCTTCACCGTCTTCATCGTCTTCGCTGATCATTTCTTCGCTTTCCGTTTCGTCGCCTCCTCGTCTTCCCCTTCTTCCTCATCGACTTCCTCCTCCTCCCCTGATGACCGTTTTGCAGCAGAAAACATTTGCGTTAGACGTCCCACCAAATGAGGGCATTGGTGCTTTTGTCATCTTTTTCGGGACTCTGACTGGGGTCGATGAGGACACAGGCTGGCTGTCTCGTGCGGTATTGCTGATGGCAGTGATTTTCTGCCGCTTTGCGCCGGCACTGGACAAGATGGGCGTCGACACAGTTGCACTCCCGACCGTCACAGTCGCAATCCCATCCGAAGGCCGTTTGCGCGGAGTCGAACACGCCGTCACATTCGATGGATCTCCCGCGGTGGACGTTGTGTTGGCGCGGGCGATGATGAAGCGACAACCTCCTCCTCGCCTTGTGTAGGTTGAGGCTGATGTGCGACGTGTTCTGGCTTGCATTTTGCTGCAGGTTCCGGTACAGGAGTCGTCTTGTCTCGCGCAGACGTCGTAGTATGACCTTGCAAAGGCTGCTCATCGTCTTCCTCCTCCTCATCGCTGTCCTCCTCTGGAGCACTCGGAACGACTGCACGCTTGAAATCCGGGGTCGCACCAACAGACGATGGCGCATAAGGTGGTGCTGCTTTCTTAAAGGCAGTCAGTTTCTGCGACGATAACTGGCCAATGGGCACGGTAATGTCCTGCTTCTCAAACAACTCAATCAGCGACTCGCGCAGTGTATCCAGCATGCGGCCCTGGTCGTGTAGCAGGATGGTCTGTTTGTCCGGGCTGACATTGACGTCGTACAGGTGCGTGTCGAGCTGGATGTCGGCAAAATAAAGGCGACTGGCCGCTGTTGTAGGAGCGGTAGACCTCGCCAAAGAGCTGGGCAAATTGTGGCAGCTTGCACGGCCGCCCGTTGACGTAGAACATTTGCCGGTCGGGAGTCTGTCGGCCCTGGCCGTGCGCCGGCCGCGAGACGTAGCCGCGGACGAAAACTTTGTGGGCGGGAGATGTGCCAGCCGTCATGCGTTTGGTCACGGCCATCTCCAGAGCCAGGTCAAGCGCGAGCAGCGCGCCCATGGTCTTGGCGCCAAAGACATTAATAATGTTGTCGCGCGTGGCAGTGTTGCCCTTGGTCGAAAAGAGCACAACCTTCTTGCCCTTGCTCGGCTGCTGCGACACGGTAAACTTGACGCCTGTCTGGATGCAGGCGTACTGGTTGAGCAGCCCAATGACCTTGGCCCACTCGCGCTTGATGTTGCGCTCCAGCTCGCGCCGGCGCACGGGCAGGTTCCAGAACAGATTCTCGACGGAGACGGTGGTGCCCTTTTGCGCGGCGACGACGCTCGTTGGCCCGAGCCGGCCCGACGTCTCAAACTCGAGCCGCGTGCCTTTGGAACGTCGGTCGCCAGGCAGGTTGTGACGGCAAAGCGTGAGAGCGCACACAGCGACGACAGCGCCTCGCCGCGAAAGCCAAAGGTCTGGAGGGTGTCGAGGTCGTCAAAGGTGGCGAGCTTGGAGGTGTAGTGCTTGAGCGCAAGGCTGGCGTAGTTGTGGGGCGCGATGCCCGAGCCATTGTCTTGAACCTCAATAGCATCGAGTCCCTGGTTCTTGAAGCGGACCTCGATGCTGGTGGCGTCGGCGTCGAGACTGTTCTCAACCAGCTCCTTGGCGACGGAGCACAGGTTGACAATGACCTGGCCGGACTGGATGCGAATGACCTAGCATTTGTTAGCAGACGAGGTATCGCACGAGTTATAGATTGCAAAGAGCGACATACTGCCGTAGCATCGATTGCCTTGATCGTCACGGCCGCCGCCGCTGCTGCCGGAGTCGACGCTGTAGACATTGCCGCCATCTTGCCGTCGATCAGATAGGACAGGTCAGGATCATATTCGAGCTTGCAGGCGACTGTCTGGCGTCAACTTGGTTTTCTGTCGCTTCCAGAGCCACAAGACGTCAATCGTGTGGTCGTTTTACAAAGCAAGGCTCCAGTGTCGTCACTGCGGCATAAAATGTTTCGACATTGCGACGTTTCGACGTTGGGTCAGCCTTGTCTCCAAAACGCGTCGCGTCTTTTGATCGTTAATGGGACACCCCGTCACAGCCAGTAGAGACTAGTGCCATCCCCGTTGGTGGTACTGTGCGAATAGTCAACCTCGATAGTCAACAATGCACGTGACCCAATTGAATCTGGAGGAGGCTCCAAGACTGATGTTTACTTTGTACTCTACGAGAGGTATTCCCTCGCATTCCCTGTGGTGCAATTGCCAAGGCGCCCTGCTGCAACGGCTGTCAGAGAGGAGATTGGCTTCGGACTGTGCGCTGGCAAGATGGCAACAGCACTGTCCTTTCACTGTTGAATGTTGTCAGATCTCGATCCAACAGCCCAGCCAATGCGGGAATCGGGTGGCTTTTCGGAATAGTGGGATCCGCAGATAATCTGAGGTACCTAATGAGCCTTTGCTCTTCCCCTTCTTCCCTTGTGCTGATACTTTGTAGTTGTCGAGGATCGTTTTCGATCGTCCTGAGCGCCGTGGCCGTCTTGCCATCCTAGCCGTACAAAGTTGGCCTGACAACGTTGCTGGCCTTTCTTCCTTGCAAGGTGCGATCCGTCAACACACAAAGAAGAAGCAGCACAATGTTGAGTTATCTGGTCTGGATGAACGCTGTCATGGTTGGTATGGCACGACAGATTCTGCGTGGCTTGCTTTGAAGTTCATTTTTCTCGTCGTTTGCAAAAAAGAAACAGCGCAGCTACGTCGTGCATGTGCAGACAAGTTGACTCGAACGTGCTGTTTTCTTGGCCTGAACGAGGCTGAAAAGTTGGCTGTCGTGCCGCAGAGAGGTGCGGCTCGATACTCGTACTCGATATCGTCGATTGTCTCGAGACGATTGGCCGTCGTGGCTCAGCTTGGTCGAATAACACGAGAAGGGCATGGCGCCATTGGATGCGAATGCTACCGTCCGCAGGGGCTTGCAAAATGATGACGCTGACAGGCCTGGGAATAGCGCATTGTCGTGCATGTTCGTGCAGTAGTCTGAAAGGCCAGGCGCGGTCTGCGGATCGAGGCGTTTTTTCATGAACCCAATCCAGGCATGGTGCCGTTGTTTGGCTTGCTTGGACTTTGACCATATGTGAGAACGTGCACATATCTTCCTGCTCGCTACGCCATACATGTTTGTTCTTGCTGTATCGGCCGACAAGCCCAGGCGGTGCCTTGGCCTTTTGCCCGCAGGCATAAGATCCCGGGCAGCAATTTTTCACTTTGCAGCCGTCCCGGGCCCAGTTCATGAGACTGGATGGATCGATGGGACTTTCTGTTTCTTCCAAACCGCATCTCGACCTGCTGACAATGAAGCAACGGAACAAAAGAAGCACGGCGATATCGTTCTGCAGTCTTACCAGGCCAGTCTCGTGATGGGAATTCACCATGCGTCCTGGCCCTGCGTGTCATATCGAATTGGATCTGTGATCTTTGGCAGGCTTGACTGGCTTCTTATCAGGGTATTGTGCCAAGCCGGGCCAGCTGCAAAAGCTTCGAAAGGCGGCAACAAAAAGTGGTTGACGAAGCCCTACATCTTCGAGATTGTAATCTTTCGCTGCTTAGCAGCAGATGGGACCGAGGTTAGGTGGACGATGAGTTTGGCAAATTCAAGACATGTCAAAACCATGTGCGGGAACGGCTTCGGCAGAGCAATCCAGAGCAAAGGCGATTGGAAAGACGCAATTGTCCACTTGACCGACCCCCTTTACGAAGTAGTCGATAGGTTCATGCAAGGCCTTCTGTTGTCAGTGGCTGTTAGTTTCGTGCACGAGTCCAGTGGACAAGGGTCCAGTGGTCAACAAGCCACAGAGCTCGCAATGGTCTGAGTTTGGCCCAGAACGATAGGCGGTGACGACAGCAAGTGAGAGGTGGCTGAGAAAATCAAGCGAGACAAGAGATCTAGATCTTTGGGCCTTTTGACGCATACGCTATTCGACGAAGCTTCTTTTTATGCTTCTCCATGTAAAATGCTGGCCGCGTAAGACACTGCATCTTGTCTTTTGCTTGTACAACAAGCCACAGCCTTGTCATACCCACGAGTCAAGCAACTGCCAAGAACGCCAGAACACAGGAGGGCTGGGACGAGAGTGCCCGCCGAAGCTTGGTGCAGAACAAAAGAGCCAGAGACTACTTCGTAGGAGCAAAGCACACGACGTTAGCATGAAGCCAGTGAGAAAACTGGACACAAAAAACTGGAACATTGCCACCGCAGGTGTACGAGTAGGGACGAACCGAAAGGCACCAAAAGGGCCTGGCCGGTATGCAAGCACTGCCATTGGGTATTGGACACTGGCGGGAGGCAAAGCGACCCTCCTGTACTGAGTAGATGCTGCCACCACACGATGCCCGCGAGCCAGAGCCAAGGGAATGAGCAGTCCGCAGACGCCTTGTGCAGGACGACAAGCTGCTTGGTCCTAATCTAAAGGAGGCCCTGAGTCGTCGTCATCGATCGTCGCGGATGTGGCGCATTCCCAGCTCGAAATGGCCATGCCAACGTGCTGTCATTCGTTGCAATCAAGCACGTTTTCTCAGCGTTCTTTTCTGGTCTGCCCGTTACTTTGTCCCAATTGGTGAATCTAGCGCACGCTTTGGGGCTGGCGGCCGAGACCGCCCGATAAAGACCGCCGGATCTCGCGCGGACGACGCAGCTTGGGGCAAAAAGGTCGGCGTATGATACAAAGAAGACGAAGAGGAAAAAGGGCGGTTCGGCAAGAAGAGCGAGAGAACATATCGTAAAGGCAAAGGAGAAGAAGCACAAGAGGCAAAAAGAGAGAAGCGACTCGGCTTTTGACTTTTTCCTTTTCCGCCGCCCCCGACCCGTTGAGGAAGGCAGTGAAGACGACGACGGGCGCTCTTGCTGTCTACGATGTACGAGATGTTGTAGGCAGGTGCAAGCCGTCAGTCCCACACTGTTCCTGCCGTACGAGGCCACTGCTGGGACAATCGCCCGTCCTGGAGCTGTTCGCAGGGCAAGTGCGAAGGCGCAATGCGAGATTTGGACCAGATACGGCGTATTTAGTACGAATGGTGAGGACAATAGAGCAGGAGCATGTGCTGTCCGTCGGTCGCGGCTGCTCTAACCAGACGATGGCCTAACATGGGAAGGCGCGACCACTAATTTCCTGCAGACCCTCTTGCCGTGACGGGCGACCATCAGCACACTATCCGCGCGTCGGTGCAAAGTACTCGGTCGTCCCTTCCCTGTCGCTCCCTCTCCCGCCCAATCCGAAGCGCTGTAGCGCAACTTTATTAGGTCCCTTTATTGTACGGGAGAGATACAGGGCAGCCGCCGCCCATGCCTTCCTTGTAAATTTCTCTTTCTCCCTTTTCTTTTCTTTCGCCCGTCGCTCCTGCCTTGTCGTCTGCTCGTCGCTCCCTGTCGCTCCTTCCCTCCGCCCATTTTGGTTCTTTCCCTCCTCCGTCTTTTCAGTTCGTGCCTTCTTTTTCGAGTTGTGGTTGGCTCTGTGTGTTTCTCCCCCTTCCCCCCCCTCTCTCTCTCTCTCCCTTCCCTTCTCTTCTCTCCGTTTTGCCTCGGCCACATCGCTCAGCGTGGCCCATTCCTCGCCCTCCCTCCATCGACACATCACCCACGGCGGCCAACCAACCGAGCGTCGCAGGTTCACCCCTGGGATGCAGAAGCCCGCCTCTGGCTTCTCTGCCGGTGACAATCCCGCCGCTAGAACGTCCAATGGTGTGGCCCGGCATCGCCAAGCTTGCCCATAGTCGCCTCCAAGATCAGTAGGACGGCGACCCCTATCCAGAGCTCCAGCGCCTCGCCCGCGACACCAGGCATCCCGACCAGCCTCGACACCGCGCAGAGCAGCCCGCCGAGACACTCTGTGCCTGCGCTGGACCCGTTATCGCAGGCATTGAGACGGTCGCCATCGGCCTCGACCCCTGATCTGAACTTGGCCTCGATCTCTTCCTCGACCTCGCCCCGACTCCATCGCCCCGGGCCAGCCTCGATTCCCGGTTGTCGTCCGCCCGTAGCAGGCGAAACGGCGCCTCCTCGACTTCTTCTTCCGCCCATCGCGACGCAAAGACACGGAATGGCCTGGCTCGTCTCGCGCCCATAATCCCCTTCACTCCGCCAGCTACCACCCTGTCCTCTTCTGCGACCCGGCGATCGCCTACATCCTCGTCGCCCGCGCCCGCCTTTGCTCTCCGCCCGCGGTCTCGACCGCCTCCTCGACCTCTGCGTCGGCCGCGACCCTGGCCGCCTCTACCTCTCTTCTCGCCTCGCCAGGCAATGCACCCGCGCGCGGCGCCGCAAGCAATCATCCCGACGACGACAGTGGAAGCCGCAGCGGTGGCAGCAGCGGCATTGCCTACCGGAGCAACGGCAGCGTCAACGCCAACGCCAACGCCGGCTTTGCTTCGCCTACGCCCAAGTACGCGATCGCGCCTGCGGCAAACACCATCCCACAGCCAATCATGGACAAGTCGCCGCAACCCGAGCGCACAGCTGTCCGCCGGCCACCACGTGCTCGCAGTCCGTGGGCCATCACCCTCCTGACGCTGTCCGCCTCGCTGCTGGGCGCCGCGCTTCTGGGCCTGATTCTCAAGTCGCTTGTCACTCGACAGTATGATCTGGATCCCAAGGGCTGCCGCATGTCCTACATGCGGCCATCGTACGCGCACCTCAGCGAGTTCGACACCGAACACACCAGATTCGCGAGCAAATATTCTCTGTATCTGTACCGGGAGCAGGGTGTCGACGACGAAACCAAGGTAAGTCTGGCGTACGACGTTGTCGATGACAGCTGTTCTTCGCTTATGGATGCATGTACGCTGACACCCAGCAGCTCAAGGGCATTCCCGTCCTCTTCATCCCGGGCAACGCCGGCAGCTACAAACAGGTCCGCCCATTGCCGCCGAGGCCGCAAACTACTTCCACGACGTTGTTCAGCACAACGAAGCCGCCATTCGCGGCGGTGCGCGCAATCTCGATTTCTTCTCCGTCGACTTCAACGAGGACATCACAGCGTTCACGGCCAGACGCTTCTAGACCAAGCCGAATACCTCAACGAAGCGATTCGCTACATTCTCTCTCTTTATCTCGACCCGCGCATGTCGGCCCGCGACTCCGACAAGCCCGATCCCACATCCGTCATCATCCTCGGCCACTCCATGGGCGGCGTTGTGGCACGTACCATGCTCATCATGCCCAACTACCAGTCCAACTCCATCAACACCATTGTCACCCTCTCGGCGCCCCATGCACGCCCGCCTGTGACCTTTGACAGCGAGATTGTCAAGATCTACGAACGACATCAACGATTACTGGCGCCGCGCCTACTCTCAGCAGTGGGCCAACAACAACCCCCTCTGGCATGTCACTCTCGTGTCCATTGCCGGCGGCGGCCTCGACACCGTTGTTCCCTCCGACTACGCGAATCTTGAGTCTCTCGTTCCCGACACGCACGGCTTCACAGTCTTTACCACCACGATTCCGAACGTCTGGACCAGCATGGACCACCAGGCCATCTTGTGGTGCGACCAGTTCCGCAAGGTCATTTCCCGTGCGTTGTACGACGTTGTCGATGTCCACCGCGCGACGCAGACAAAACCACGCGCCGAGCGCATGCGCGTCTTCAAGAAGCACTTTCTCACGGGCATGGAGTCCATTGCCGAGAGAGACGTGCCCTCCAAGGAACCCACAACTCTTTTGACCCTCGAGGACAAATCTAATGCCATTGTTCCCAGGCGAGCGCCTTGTTCTGCGCAGCTTTGGTGACTCGCCCCGCCTCAAGGCCCACCTCCTGCCTATCCCGCCGGCTGGGTCACCCGTTGGTAAGCAGTTCACTCTGCTCACTGACCAGCAGCTGGACAAGGCCGGCGACGCGGGCAGGCTGGAGGTTCTGTTCTGCAGCGTCTTCCCCTGCAGTCGGGTCAGGCCGGCGTGTTCCCCATCAAGATGGATTTGTCGGGCGACAGCACCGGTTCCACGCGTCTGGCGTGTAAGAACGCCGCCTCCGACGTCATCGCGCTGCCCGCTTCGCGGCGCAACACCCGCTACCCGTTCACATCTTGGCGAAGAGAGAGAGACGAGCCCGTTTTCCTACCTCCAGTACGACATTGAGCACATCGCCGAGCACCAATTTGTTGCTGTCATCGACAAGGCCACAGCACATTCACCTGGCTTCCTCATCGCCGAGTTCAGCGACAACTCCCAGTCGCACCGCACGCGCGAGACCAGTTTGCACAGCATACTTGCCTTTGGTCTCAAGTTTCGCCTGCCCGCCAGCCGCCCCATGGTCACCGAAGTCAAGATCTCCGCGTTGCAGTCCAGCCTTCTGGCCTATCGCTTGGAGATTGGCAACCAGGTCTGCGGCGAAGAAGCAGAACTCTTCACGCCGCTTGTGCGCCAGTACCTGTCGGATCCCTTCGAGTCCAAGTACTATGTCAACGCGCGCCAAGCCAGCGTTAGCATGCATGGCGTGGCACCCTACATGCCTCCGCCACGCACGCGCCGCGCCCCATCCGAAGAGGGCCTGAGCTTCCAGTTCTGGATGGACCCGACTTGCAACTCGAGCATCCAAGTGCATCTGTCCGTTGACGTGGTGGGCAGCATGGGCATGCTGTATATGCGCTACCGCACGGTGTTTGCCGCCTTCCCCGTGTTGATTGTCGCACTCGTCCTGCAGAAGCAGTTCCGGTGTATGACGAGACGGCGTGTTCATCACCTTCTCGGAGAGTCTGGATCTGTGCCTTCGCAAGTCCATCCCGGTGGTCGTGGCAGTTTTGACCGTTCTCTCCTTGTCCCTGGGGGGCCCCCAGGCGAACCAGCCACCTCCAGGCTTCTGGAACTGGTGGAATGCCACAGAAGCGGTCGTTGACTTCCACAAGAGCGATCTTCTTGTGGGTACCCAGGATCCGTTCTACTGGTTCCTGATCCCGCTATTAGTGTCATTTGCGTCGGTGTATGCGCGGCCATCAACTATGCTGCTCTTGCCCTGACACATGGTCTGGGCCTGGTCCTGAGCCTCGCCATCTCCCGCCCGGGCTGGGTGCGTCACGATGATCGTCGCCGGGCGGCCCAGCACCTGGCCCACGGTGCCGACCAGCCGCAACAGCAGGCCACTGCAAGCCAGCTGCCATCGCAGCAGTACTTCTCGCCGGCCTTTATCCAGTCGACGCCGCGGCGGCGTGTCGTCACCACGGCTGTGCTTCTGTTCCTGGTGTCCACGGTCATTCCGTACCAGTTTGCCTACCTGGTCGCCTGTCTTGTCCAGATTGCGACCACGGTGCGGGCTTTGCGTGTGGCGTCCGATCTTCGGTCAACGGTCAACTACAATTTTTACAACTACGTCCACTCGATCCTCATCCTGATGCTGTGGATTTTGCCCATCAACCTGCCGATTCTCGCTGTCTGGATTCGGAATCTGGCTGTGCACTGGCTGACGCCGTTCTCGTCACACCACAACGTTCTTTCCATTATGCCGTTCATCGTCTTGGTCGAGACCCTCACGACCGGCAGGATGGTGCCCCGTGTGACCACACGCCTAAAGTACGTCGTGAGCTTCCTGCTCTTTGGCGTTGCTGTCTCCTCCGCTGTGTACGGCGTCTCGTATGCCTACATGATTCACCACTTGGTGAATATTGTTGTGGCGTGGTTGGTGACTGTGCACACGACGGGCGACTCCGAGATCTGGTCGGGAGTGGTGCTGACTGAACTGTTTGAGAACGGAGCCGCGGACAGAAAACAGGGCAAATCCCCATAGCATCTGTGGTGGCAACCTTGTCCCCTTGTCTTCCAGCAGCCATTCTCTTCTTGCGGGCGTCTTTGACCGTGCTACGCTCACATCTCCCTAAGCGTGCGTGCTGTCCTGGGAACTGCTGCACTTGACTGCTTTTCTAGAATTCTTTGCGAGCATATTCCACTTCTCGGCTTCCTTTTCTTCCGTCGTGCTCTCGTTTCTGTCGATTACCCCTGTTATCGTGTATTGCATATGGCGGTCGTTCTACTCCAGTTTTGCCACGACTTGCCGGTGGTTGCTCATCCATCTCCTTATCTTTGTCTACGGCCAGATTCCATGAGGAGGTACTTTCCATTTTCCTATTCTTCCCCGGCGGCCCGGCGCATCGGCGTTTTTCCGCTTTTTCGCTTTTTGCTTTCGTTTCTTCCCTCCTCTCGGCCTCTTGGCCACACCAGCGAGTGCGACAAGGCAAGGGGACGAGTGTAGAAGACGGCAACAGGCACCCGGAACGCTTTTCAGCCTAATTGCACATAATACCCCTCTCCCTCCGGCCTTTTTCAGTCTTCTATCGCGACGCTCGTTCCCACCATTGCTTGTCGCCTGCCATCCGACTGTGTTGTCCCCTTTACTGGTCTTTTTAGGGTTTATACGTTTTGTTGCTTTGTCTCTTTGGGCCTGTTTTCATCTTGTTGTTTTATATCCACGCATGGGCCATGCACAGAGAAGAAGATCTCGTGCGAGTGGGGAGGCAGAAGTCCTTTGCGAAAACAGGGAGTACGAAGCTTGTGTTGAGAGGCGCGTTTGGCTTCTCTCTTGTCTCTTCTCTCTTGTCTCTTTGCTCTTCGCGTCTCCCGTAATTTTGTATATACATATTTATATTTGGACGTGTTGTTGCCGCGGGTCTGCATCTCATGCACAAGAAAAGAGGCGGCTCGGCTCCCGTTCCGACCACGGGGGAAGCGACAGCCAACACGGGCCAGGGCGCCATAGCATCTAGTCAATCATGTTTAGCTCTTTACTACCAGAGACACCAGAGGCCTTGTCTGGGCGCGATAATGAGAGATAAGACGATGGCATTGAGTCTTCAAGTACGATATGGTGGTGAGAATGCGATACGAGAACGCGATACGAAAATGGCAACAGTCCGAGTCCGCCAGAAAAGCCAGAAAAGCCAGAAAAACGCCCCCATGGAAATCAAAAGACACAAAGAGGAAACAAAAGGGGCAGAGGCCATGCTCGGCCATGGTCAAACATGGCATGGCCGTACAAGGGCCGTGGTTCAGGCCGCCGTAGGCGCAGGAGCAGCCTCGTTGGCCACGAAGCCGTCCATGGACAGCGTGACCGCGCCCGCTTGGACGAGCTGCTCTGGTTAGTGGGTGTTTTGCGCACGGACGGGGGCGGGGGGGGAGGGGGGAACACGTACGGCACGCTGCAAATCGTCAATGAGATCGTGGACGTCCTCGATGCCGACACACAGGCGGATAATGTCCTCGGGCATCTGGCGCTCCTGGCGGGTCTTGGCGTCGATGCTCGCGTGGCTCATCTGGCAGGGCATGCTGATCAGGCTGTTGACGCAGCCGAAGCTGACGGAGATGCCCCAGAGGCGGGTGGCCTCGACGATGCGCTCGGACAGGGCCGGGTCGCCCGTCTCAAAGGACAGGACGGCGCCGGCGCCGCGGGCCATGGACCAGTGCAGGTCGTACTGGGGTGCGACGGGAGGCCCGGGTAGCGGACGCGGAAGCCGTGGCCCTCGAGGAACTCGGCAATGGTCTGGGCGTTGGTCTGCTGCTTCTCCATGCGAATGGCCAGCGTCTTGACGCCGCGCATGAGCAAAAAGGAGTCGTTGGGGGCGAGGCCGCAGCCGGTCGAGTTGATCATAAAGTAGAGCTCGTCGCCGAGCTTGGCGTCGTTGCAGGCAATGATGCCGGCCATGATGTCGTGGTGGCCGGACAGGTACTTGGTGCCGGACTCGTAGGTGATGTCGGCGCCAATGTCGAGGGGGTGGAAGAGCATGGGCGAGAGCATGGTGTTGTCGACGACGACGAGGGCGCGCGGGTTGGCGGCGTGGGCGGCCTTGGCAATGGCGGGGACGTCGACAATCTTGATGAGCGGGTTGGTCGGGGTCTCGAGCAGTATCATGGCCGTCTTGTCCGAGACGCGGGCCACCGCCGCGTCGACGTCGGTGGTGTCAACGTGGTGCACGACAATGTTCTGCTTGCGGGCCAGGTAGGTGAGCAGGCGGTTGGTGCCGCCGTACAGGTCGTCGCCCGTAATGACCTCGTCGCCGGGGGACAGCAGACGGGTGATGACGTCGAGGGCGCCCATGCCGGAGCCGACGGCGAGCGCGCGGTTGGCGTTCATAATCTTGGCCATGTGGCGCTCGAGGTGGGAGCGCGTGGGGTTGCCGGAGCGGGTGTAGTCGTACTCGCCGCCGCCGGTGGCCGAGGTCTGCTTGAAGGTGGCCGACTGGTAGATGGGGATGCTGGAGGCGCCGTGCTGGTCCTTGGTCTCGGTGTAGACCAGCTCGGTGGCGAGGGCATAGCGCCGGTGGCCGTTGGCCGGGCTGGAGGGTGCGGGCGAGGGGGGCAGGGTGTGGCCGCTGGGGTCGACACGGGCCAATGCCTTGGAGACGGGCTTGTCGGCCATTGTGAAGGATGAAGGTGGGCGTGGATGGGGGGGAGGGACTCAAAGTATGAGATGCAATGAAGCGGAAGAAGGATGGTGTTCCCCTTTGTGTTGGATGGCGGCTCGCGTGACTCACGAAAGCCACTGGGTGTTCGGGTCGAGCGAGTCGAGAGCAAGGCGAAAGACGAAATCGGACGCAGAGACGGTCGTGCTCCGACAGCCGTTGATAAGGTGACGGTCGACTAAAAGTGTTGCGCGTTGCGTATCTGCTGTCTGCAAAACGAAGCAATTCGGCGGTTGAGGGATGGCGGGGAAAGGGATGTTGCAGACGGTTTGCACTTTCTCCAACAGTGAGAGGCTAAGGCTGAACGATGGCCGATCGGGGCGGAAAGAGCAGGAGCCAAAGAAAGAGGGGAGGGGCGATGGGGCGAGCGGCGCCAGGCGGAAAATAAGCGACGGCCTCTGCGAGTCCTCTGCGAGTGGCTCGGGGAAGTTGTCTGCGGCGAGACGACAAGAACAAGAATCGAGAGTGCTCGTGAAGCTATTGCGAGTCTGCGAGATTGGCGGCAATAGACTGCTGCTCGTCGGCCGCCTTTGTGTCTCCTGAAATGCGGTGATGTACGTCGACTGACGGCCCTTCCACTAGTTTTTTGCCAGCTGTAACTTGTGGGTGGCAGTTGCGGCAACAGAGCGATGCCCGGACTTTGGCAGCTGCCAGGGGTTTTTACAGTGGGCAGCGCACTGTAGCGCAGCGTTCCACCAGTGTCTCAGCAGCCCGTAGGTACTTTGGCCTTGGTGCACAGAGTAAGGTGTACCAGGTACCGAGCCGCTGTCCTGTCGCCACAGATTTTCAAACTACAAATGACGTGCTCAGCGCCGCTGGATAGATGCATATGGCGCATACGAAGCGAGTCATGTCCTTGAACTGGCATCAATCGTACGTAGGGATGTAATCCACATGTTTGAACTGCACCGTGTTGTGCCGAAGAAGGAAACGGTTGAAATAACGCCATCGTATGCTCAGTGCCCAAACCAAGAGTAGAATGTAGCCTCTGCCAACTCCTCAATCTCACGAGACATGACAGAAGAAAGAAGAGCAGAAGGACAAAAGGACAGAGAACAAAGAACAGAAGAACAATGAACAAACGGAGACAAGAAAGCAAAAGCCGGCCGAGATCAGGTCCTACCCGTACCGCCATCGGAAGCTCGGTTGCGTCGCGTCGCCTCCCTAGTCCAGCGTAGGGACAAGATCGGCCTGGTCAGCGGCCTCGTCGACATCCTCGTACTCGTCGTCGCCGTTGCCGTTGCCGCTGCTGGCCGACTTGGAGGCGCCAGGCCGCTTGCGGCGACGATGACGCCGCGGGCGACGGCCGGTGGCTGCGCTGCCGGCTGTTGGCTTCCTCGGTGGCGGTGTAGCTCTGGGTCTCGTCTCGGAGGCCTCGGTGGTCTGGGCGGCCCTGGGGGAAGGGGGCCGACGGGCAGCGCGGCGCTGCGGGGGAAAAAGTCGTCGGTGCGGAGGCCGCGCACATCGGCCGGTTGATGGCAGACATGTGCTTGCCGGTGGCGCGGTAGGCGCGCAAAAACTCGCGCATGGGCATCATGGCGGCGTCGCGGCACAGCTCCTTGAGGTCGCTGCCGGACATGCCGCTGGTGACGCGGGCAATGTAGTCCATGTCAAAGTCCGGGTCGCGCTTGGTGTCGCCGAGCACGAGCTGCAGGATGCGGCGGCGCTGCTGGACACCGGGCAGCGTCACGGGGAACTTTTTGGGCATGCGGCGCAGGATGGCTCGTCAATGTCGTGCATGCGGTTGGTGGCGCCCAGCACGACGATGCGCGAGGGCACGCCGGCCGCGTTGGACGACGTCAGGCCGTCCCACAGCGTCATGAACTCGGCCTTGACCATGCCGCTGGCCTCGTGCTCGCCGCTGCGGCGGGTGCCCAGAACGGCGTCGACCTCGTCAATGAAGATGATGGCGGGCTGGAGCTTCTGGGCGAGCGAGAAGACGGCGCGCACAATCTTGTTGGAGTCGCCGTACCACTTTTCCGTCATGGTCGAGATGTGCAGGTTGATAAAGGAGGCGCCGCTCTCGTGGGCCAGCGCCTTGGCCAGCATCGTCTTGCCGCAGCCGGGGGGCCGTGCAGCAGGACGCCCGACGGCGCCGCCAGCAGGGCCCCGGCGTGGGAGTAGAGATGCGGCATGGTGAGCGGGTAGATGACGGACTCCTTGAGCTCCTCGATGATGTCGTCGAGGCCGCCAATGTCGTCAAAGCCGACCGAGATGTCCTCGGGCGCCACCACCTCCATGGCAATCATGTTTCGTACTCGTTGAGCACCAGCTCGTCGGGCCGCGGCCCGCCGCGGCGTGAGGCGTCGACATCGCTGCCGCCCTCGCCACGGTTGTCGCCGCCACCGTCGGCTTCGCGTCGTGACCGGAGCAGCCGTTGCAGGTTGGCCTTGGCCTTGAGGCGGTTCTGGTCGCTCTTTCCTTTTCAGGGTCGGCAAAGTGCGTCGAGAAGGTCGAGACGATGTTGCGGGCAAGGAAGTAGGCGGTGGCCGACTGCGTATGTGGTTAGCGGTGTCTTCTGGACGATGCATCGTTTATCGGCATCGGCTCCATCAGCCCATCAGGGCCATCAGGCTATGAGAAAGACCAGGGACACCAGGAAGCCAGGAAGCCAGGAAGCCAGGAAGCCAGGAAGCCAGGAAGCCAGGATACAGGGACACCATCGTATCGTACCATTCCAGCAAAAAACACAATGTCCATCAAATAGTCGGTGACACGCTTGCGTTCCGACATGATGAGGGCTGCGAGAGACAAGGCCGGTGAGAAATAGCCGTGATGCAATCGCAAAGCAGTCCACTGTTGTAACGGCGCTGCAGGTCGGCCGTCGGGAGCGCGTGCTGTCGCGCCGAGGGTCGATGGTTTTAAAGTGGTTTGCTCGTCTTGTCGCGGCTTCGCTGGAGGTTTCGCCGGTGCCTAACGGCGGCAAACACCACTGTGCGGCGTAGCACTCGTACGGAGATGCCGCCAATCGCCAGCACCAAGGCTGCCGCCGCGGGCCAATCACATGTGACATGCGCGGCTCAGTACAACCCGTCTTAATGCACCAATTGGAACAGAGCAGGTGGGTCCAGGTGGAGGCAGCGGCAAGACGCGTTGCTGGTGCAACCATCGCGACACACGACGCCAGCCAATCATCGTCCGCAGTGCCCCTGTCCGTCTCAGCTCTCCCTCGTTGACTTTGTACGTCGTTCCAATCTGTGTGCATTGTGTCGTCTTGCGCCGTCTGGATGTGCCCCGTTCGTTCGTCCCCTCTTTTCTACCGTTTGTCCTTCACTCCACTGTGCAGCGTCCGCCCATCGTCGCAAGGCTGTGGCTGTTCTTCCTTCTCTTCTCCTCTCTTGTTCCTCCTTCTCCTCTCTTGTTCCGTCTGTCTCACAACGCGACGCGCCTCTCCACATCACAGCACCACCGGACCCCACCTCGACAACTCTCCACCGACCTTTCCCCCCTCGTCCGCATCCGTCATCACATGGCGAGAACGAGAGCACCCGCTAACCTGCTGAGCTTGGTCGCGTCAGATTCCGAGGACGACTTGGGCGTGTTCACCAGCAAGACCTTGGTGGCAGCAACAAAGACAAAGGCCAAGCCCACGGCAAAGGCACGGACCACCGCCTCCAACCGCGACATGCCTGCTGCCAGGCGAGGCCGCCCTCGGCGACGGCCGCGGCGGCAACCAACACCGCAACGGCAGCAGCCAACAAGGTCACCAAGCCGGCACAAACAACGGCTGCGACGCGTCGTGCCGGCGAACGGCGAGGCGCAGCAGCTGCTGCCGCCGTCGAGGCAGACGAGTCCATCCTGTCGACCGCCGCCGCAACAAAGGCCAAAGCGACGACAGCACGGGGCCAGCGCGTGCTCGCCGACAAGACAAACGAGATGGCCGTCGAGCCGGCCGACACGACCACAGCAGCGCCAAAGGCACGCGGCCGGCCAGGGCGCAAGGCCGCCGCGCCCGCGCCGCGGATGCGGTCAAGCCCGAGGCAGAGGTGGACGCGGAGCTGGAGAGGCTCCGAAGAAGCGCGGTCGGGGCCGGCCCAAGGCGGTCACCAACGAGAACGACGATCCGCAGGCGGCGAAGCCGGCCGAGCGGAGGCGGCCATCAGCCACGTCGGATGTTGACGAGGATGTTTCGACGGCGACGGAGGGCGACGGGACGGCCGACATGGACGAGGCGGCCGACGCGATGGACGTTGAGCCGACGGAGACCGAGAGCGCCGACGTGAGCAGCGTCTTGCCGTCGCCGCAGCGCCGCAGCCGGCCACACACGACAGCGCCTTCCCCTGTGCCTCGCGTGCGAGGGAGCACGGCAGCCGCTGGCGCGGACGACGCATCGGTGCGTCGGCGCTTGGGCGACTTGACCAAAAAGTACGACAGCCTCGAGGCGCGCTACCGCGACCTGAAGGAAATCGGCGTCAAGGAGGCCGAGCGCAACTTTGACCGACTGAAGAAGCAAGGCGAGGACCGGGCCCAGGGTAGGTCGTGCACGCCACCGGATGGCCCCAAGAGACCGTAGCTAACACCGTGCACAGCATCCGACGACCTGATTGCGAGCCTGCAGGCCGAGCTGGTGTCGTTGCGCGATCTCGCCAGGGACGGTGCCAAGGCCAAGCGGGAACTGGAGGCCAGCGAGGCCCGCGCTGCGCATCTCGAGGCCCAGGTGGGCGAGCTCAAGAAGGACCTCGACGACGCCAAAGCGGCCTCCAAGACACTCTCCACCAAGCTGGCGGCCGCACGCACAGCCGCCGAGGTGCCGGCTCTGCCGGCGGTATGACACTTACGGTGCCCGGCAGCGCCATCAAGGCGTCTGGCAAGGCACTGTCCAAGGCCTCGTCGGCGCCCGCGAATGCGCGTGCGGCTGTGGAGGCCATGCAGGCCAGCAGCCAGATGGCGCAGCTCAAGGAGGATCTGTACGGTGACCTGACGGGGCTGTTGGTTCGCTCGGCCCTGCGCCAGGGCGGCCGCGAGATGTACGACTGCATTCAGACGGGCCGCAACGGCAGCCTTCACTTCAAGCTCTGCATCGACGAGGACGATGCAGGCGACGGCGCTTCGGGCGAGACAGCGCGCAGTTTGTCTACACGCCACAGCTCGACGCCCGCCGCGATGCGGCTCTGATGGAGCAGCTGCCCGACTACCTGGTCGAGGAGATTTCGTTCCCGCGGCTGCAGGCCGCCAAGTTTTACAAGCGTGTCATGCAGGCCCTGACAGAGGACCTGTGAGAGGCGTGGGGCGGGAGCAGACGGGCACGAAGGGATAAGTGGTGGAAAGGAGCCGTGGGAGTCTGAAGGAGCCGGCGCTGTTTTGGTTTCTGGAGCATGTCCTTGCGCTGGCGTCTGTGCTTTTGTGCTTGTTTGGGCTTTGCCCCCATTGTATGATGTCGAGGGCTTGCGGTTCACGATGCGTCCGTCTTACTTGTCTATTTTTATAATTTAACAATGTCAAACGTGGCCATGATGCTCAGGCAAGGCGTAAGAACAATGAGGCGCGCGAACATCCAAGCTGTTGCTCTTCAGCCTCGTCTTTTACGAGACGTCGGACATCTGAGATGTTTGTCGGATGTTCTACTCGGGACATGCATGATTGGACTGCTGTCAACGAGGCGCGGTGTCCTCGAAGCGAGCAGCTGCCGGTCCCTGGAGTCACCGGTGCGATGAGATCACTTGTGAGAGCAGGCTTGATTCGTTCCATTAAAGACCATACAACGTAACAGACGAAACAGAACGGGCCGACCAAGACGGGGAGCGGGAAGCGGAGGCCGGGAGCGACGGACGACACGGTGTTTGCCGCTCCTGGTCTCCTGTTGGGTAGGGCGAGCCCAGCGGGTGCGACCGCCCTGGGGTCAAACCAGGTGCACGAAACATGGGGCACGGAAACGACGCGCAAACATAAACAGGACGGGAACGCGATCCTGACAAAATTGCGGGCAAGGTGTGGCGTGCTCTGCGTGATGCGTCAGGGTGTGTATCGTGAAATGAAGGATCAACGTGGGGGTGAGGCCAAGCTCACAGCAAGCATCTAAGGAAGAGGAAGAAAAAGAAAAAGAAAAAGAAAAAGAAAAAAGAAAAAGAAGAAGAAGAAGAAGAGAAGAGGAAGAGGTATAAGGGGGGGGGGGGGGGGGGGGGGGGGGCAAAAACAACCAAAGAGAAAACAAGACCGAATGGATATCATAGAAAGGCAAGCAAAAAGTATCCGACATAGTGGAAACAAACAGCACAATGATGCGCCGCGGGCCGAAGAACCAGGCGGCATTGTCCCACACGTCAGTGCTACACAAGGCGAACCGTCTGGACGCCTGCATGGCCTGGTATTTGGCAACAGCACTTCGCTCACGCCCAGCCATTCGCGGCTCTGGCCTCGAGCCAGAGCCGCAGCATGGTTGTCTCAGAGGCCTTTGGCGCGGCAGAGCCAATCGAGGTCGAGGGTTTGAGGCTGCTTCTGCTGCTGGACGCACCGGACGAGCTGGACGAGCTGGACGAGCTGGACGAGCTGGATGAGCTGGTACGAAGCACCGAGGAGAGCCTGTGACGCGAGGGGAAAGGGGACATGTGAGCAATGGTTGCCCTGTGACAGACGCCGCAGGACGGTAATCAGGGCAGAGGTAAACAAGTCAAGAAGCCCTAGACAGCGAGTGCACAGCCACGCCCCGGGCAAGGCCGTGGGGACTCTGACGGGTTCCATTGTGAGTTTGAGAGGGCGGCCAATGCCCCGACGAACAAGTCAATGTCAATACAAGTACGTGGTGAATACCACGGCAAGCCGTGGTGATAAGCAGTGAAGGACGGACAACAAGAATGGAAGCCCAGACAGGAGGGCCCGAAGAGACAGAGACAACGTACGGGACGGGCTGGTCGCCATGGCTGGTGGCGCTGTGGACGGAATGCGGCATCGTGGCGTTGGGGGACGGGTGTATGACTTGAGCGGTCGGCGAGGACAGAGGCAGAGGCAGAGGCAGAGGCAGAGGCAGAGGACAGAGGACAGTGGACAGAGGACAGAGGACAGACGCGGGCCAAACAGGCTCGGTGATCGATGGCGGAAAGGCCTCGTAGGGGGTCTGTTGCCTTTGACTTGCGTCTTCAACGCTCGGCTTCGTGATCCCTTCTGTTCGAGCTTCCAGGTCACAGTTCGAGATGGGTGGCCTTTACAGACTCATGACGATTTCAGACGCAGCGATGGGCCCCAAACCCTTTATAAATCGGCACTGATACGGTGCAAAGATGAGGCTCTACTGCTGGTTCGCACTTTACAAGGCGAACCAGGGTGGACAGCGACCGCCTTGGCTGGCTCTTGACCTCCCATGGGCGTTGCGGATGCCATTTCTTCTGTTGTTTTGTATATTTTATTCTCGATTTCAAGACATGAGCTTGCTGTCTCGGTTTTTCCCTTGTAATTTACTTCTTTTCTTCAAAAGTCCTCTTTCTTACTGACATCTCATTGCTGTACTTACGCCGTCCTCTACCAACAGGTGAAGCAGGCGGAGGAATATGACTTTTGCTGCGCTGGCCGATCTCGCCCACGAATCGGAACAGACCATTGACTTACGCGGTGACCGGGGTCAAAGCATGGCACACTTGTCGATGTTGTGATTAAGCGCCGCAGTACACGTATTCAACCGACGCACTGCCCTTTGCTCGCAGCATCTTCTGTTGTCTCTTCTTTCGACTCCACACTCGATATTTCGTCTGGAAAGTAATGCGTTCCTTTTGTGCCATGCAACGAAGCAGCACGCAGAAGAATGATAAAGGAGGAGATGATGAAGGAAAAGGAAAAGGAAGAAATAAAGAAAAGAAAGGAAAGAGGAAGAAATAAAGAATGCACAGCCTGCTTTCCCATTCTCAACTGCCACCCATCGTCTCTCTACATCTCAGAGCCTTGCAAGGCCAGCCTTCCCCACAACGACCTACTCCAGCTGCCCCAACAACAGAGCACCCACACACCCTCCGTATCTGGCGTGCTGTATGAGAATCGGTTGGACGGCGGCCGCTCACGATGCCCGTCTGAAGCAGCCTCAGATTGCCGACTCGGACGCCCTCTTCTGTGGTGGATCAGCACGTACCAGAGCGGGCTATCCCATAGATGTGCACTGCTCCAGCGACTGGGACGGGGGCAGCAGGGGTAAACCAGTGCTCAGCATGCACATGACGACATGGCCAGCACGCCAAGAACTGGGCCTTGACAAAAAGAGAAGAGAAGAGAGGGAGAAGGGAAGAAAGAGGTGCGATGGCAGGTCATGAGCAATGTACGGCGTCGTCTGGAGTCTTTATCAGACATCTGGCATTGGCACCTAACATTGGCATCTAACATTGGCACCGGCAAGCAAACGGCACGACCACTACGTTGCAAGGACAATGGCGGTTCTTTTAACAATTACTGTATATTATGATCACGACGGACAACACAAACTACTTGCCATCACCCTCGACGTGGCAATGTCCGTCTTCTCCATCATGTTCACATCGCTCGACTCGGTGACGGCCGCGCCTCTCCGTCAAAGATGACGGCCATCTCTTCGAGACTGTGGCCCTTGTCTCTGGGTAGAAAAGTACTCTGTGACGACGACGACGACGAGGATGCAGGCAAAGACGAGGTAGTACTTCCAGCCGATGCTCTCGAGGGCGATGGGGTTGACAAAGACGTTGAAGAAGATGGCGACGTAGGTCGCCAGCTGGGTCAGGGCGGTGCCGCGCGCGCGGAGGTGGTAGGGCAGATTTCGGCCGTGTAGGAGATGACCAGGGGCGTGCTGTGCAGAGGTTAGTACGGCGCCGAGCCGGAGCAGGACAAGAAAGAGGAAAGAGGAAGAGGAAGAGAAAAGAGGAGGGCGCTGCCGTGACGTACCAGGCCACATCGTAAAAACCGTAGTAGATGTAGAGAAAGGGACGACGCAATGCCGACGTGGTGGTTGCCGGTGGTGGCAAAGCCGCCGGACAGGCCGGAGATGAGGATGAAGCTGACGAGCATGCGAGCGAGCCGTAAATAAAAAGCGGGCGGCGGCCGATGCGGTCGACGCAGGCGGCGCCGCCGACGGAGATGATGAGGTTCCAGACCTGCAGGCAGGCGCTGATGAGCGTCTGGTTGGTGACGGAGTGATGCCGACGGTGCGCAGGACCTCGGCCAGGTAGTAGGACACGACGCCCACACCGTTCCACTGGGCAAAGATGCCGAGGGAGACGGAGATGAAGGCGCGGTGGCGGTTGCCGGGCGTGTTGACGAGGTCCATCCAGGAGGTGCCGTTCTGGGCGCCCTTGTCGGCCTCGATGGCGCGCTCAATCTCGAGCATCTCGTAGGCCACGAGCGGCGAGGACTCGTCGCCGCCGGCGTGCAGGCGCACAAACACGGCGGCGGGCTTCGGCGACGCGGCCCTTGGCCACGAGGTAGCGCGCGACTCGCTGACAAAGATGAGCACGCAGGCGCGACAATGGGGATGGCGACCTGCAGGACAGAGGGGATGCGCCAGGCCCAGTCGTCGGCCATGTTGCGGGTGCCAAAGGTGGCCCAGGCGGCCACGATGGAGCCGACGTACCAGCCGCACATGTAGAGCGCGGTCAGGAAGCCGCGGTGCGTCGGGTAGGCCAGCTCGGTGATGACAGGGGCGTGGTGCCGCCCCACCAGGCGGAGGCTGGCCGAGGAAGACGCGGCCCAGGATGAAGGCGGTGGAGTTGGGGCAAAGGCCTGGAGGAAGACGCCGAGGAAGAGGAAGAAGTAGCCGACAAAGATGGCCTTCTTGCGGCCCAGCGGTTGGCAAAGTAGGCGACAAGGGTAGGCCACGGCGGCGGACAGCGACTGCACGCGTTGATGAAGCCGAGCCAGGAGCCTTGGGCTCGTTCATAAAGCGTCCACTGGGGCAGGGCCATGAGGCCGTTCATCATGGTGCCGTCGTAGCCGTTGGCGGCGGACGTCAGGGCCAGCGCAATGGTAAAGGTGTTGAGCAGGATCAGATGGCGCTTCTTGTACCAGGGGATGCCGTCGTCGGGGAGGAAGCGGCCGAGGCCGTCGCAATGGCATTGCTGCCGCCCAGCTCAGCCTGAAGCTTTGCGCCCATGGTGGAGGCTGTCGGAGTTGTGGATGGATGGATGGACGACGGGGAGCAGGGAAGAAGAAGAAGGAAGAAACAAAGAGGACAAGACACAAAAAGACACAAAGACGACAAGACACAAAAAGACAAGACCGTGCTGGGAAAAGGACCTGACCTCTCTATGTCACACAAAACACAAGAGATCGTCCCGGTCGAGACAACAGACGCTCTTTATATCCAGCGTCCCCGCAATGTCTCCAACTGCTTCGACGACCGACGCGTTGCCCTCTCCGGGGCGCATTCATCGACGCCTGGAGACCGGGGTAGCAGCGCAGTCGCAGTCTGGGGAGAGCTAGCGAAGCGACGACGAGGTCGCGCGGAAACAAGTTACGGAAGAAGGCTTTGGCGGCAATTTCTGCACGGGAGTCTCGGTCGCGCGGCCGACACTCGAGGGCGGCGATACTCCACACGCCGTCGTACGACGCCGGAGCTCCACCCCCCCTTTTCTCACCTTCTCCCCAATCCCTTCTCCCCATTTCCCCCAACTCCCCGTGGGGCACCCGACGAGGCCATGCAACCTCTGCAGTCGAGTCGATGCAGGGCCGAGACGAAGATGCAGGATGCAGGACGCAGGACGCAGGACGCACGTACAGAGTACGAGTACGACGCAAGGCAAAAGGCAAGACGCAGCTGGCACGACAGGGCGCTACTCAGCCTAGTACGTCGTCGCTTCCGCTCTTTGCGGTCACGGGCTCGGCGCCACTGGCACTGGCCACATGGCACGGCCGAGACGAGACGAGAGCGTTGCCTGGGCGCAGCTCCTGTGCGGAACGACATTGTGTACTCTGTGCAAAGTTTGAGGGGCAGACGGGTCGACTCGTTCCAGAGGACGTCGTCCTTGGTAAGATCTGACAAAGTACACACGTCTGCACCGGGCGGTCTCGGCAGGCAAGACAAGTGGGCCTTGTGGCAAACGCCCTTGCCCTTTGCCCTCTTCGGCATGGCGGCGACGCAAACGAGCTCTGCCCAGAATCTAGATGCCCATGGCCAGACAGGGGACAATGCCATGGCCATGGCGCACGGCCCTCCGCCGACAGGACGAGCGTGTTCGGAGAGCGAGACGGCAGTGGGAGACGACGTTGGCGTACAGAGTACAGAGTAGTCGTACGTCCCCGTACAAAGGACAAAGTCCATGGACACACGCACCCGCACATGTGACGAGCAGAAAAGGTCCTCGGACACGAGATCAATAAACAGCCAGCAAAGCCGGGGCGCCACGTGCCGTCTGCATGGCATGCTTTGGCAAAGCAAAAGGGAATAAAGTCCAAGGCTGAGGAGCACGCCGTTCAATGAAGCAGACTGAGTCATGCGTTGATGTGAGTCGTATGGCGTCTTGTCCATGGTCATGTCATTTGTCTGTCTCTTGTTTCTGTCTTGTACCTTTGATTTGTCTGTCTTTGTCTATTTTTGTCGTGTCTTACTTTCAAATAGAGTGCTCTTGTCTTGTCTCGTCTTCTTGTCTCGTCTTGTCTTCTGTCTCTTGTCTTGTACCTTTGATTTGTCTGTCTTGTCTCGTCTTGTTTTGTTCATTCTTATTTGATGCTTTTATTCGTCTATTTTCATTACAGTCTGTCATGCTTTCCGCTCCCTCCGTGACCGGACAGCCTACTCGCGCCAAAGCCGTGCTTCATAATCATGTCAAGATCTCCAGATCCTTGAGGGCATCCTCCGGCGTAGGTCTTGACCGGCTTGCCCTCGGCCACCAGCGCCCACAGTTCTTCATCTCCAGCGTATAGGCGTCCTCGTACGACTTGCGCACCGTCGTCTCCGGTAGACGCCGTCCACGTTCTCGGCAACGTGGATGGTGACAGGAAGGCCCTATGACTAGGGCGTGTCGTACTGCAACGCGCACCGTCTTGTTGGTGGCCGTAGACCTCGAGGTGGGCGTCGAACCGGGCACGTTGTCCAGGCCGGACTCGTAGGAGACGGTAAAGGACGGGTACTTGAAGAGGACGCTGCGCCGGAGTCCGAGGTTAGCCACCAGCCATCAGCACAGACAGGGCGGGGAGAGACGTACTTCCAAAAGGGAAAGGTCGGCGACGAGCCGATGACCTTTTCGGGCATGCCCAGGGCCTCGCGCATCACGGACAGGTCGTGCGAGCCGAGGCCGCCGAGCACGCGCCACATGCGCGTCGACTCGGCGTGACGGGCACGCCGCACTCGTCTCCAGGGCGGTCTGACCATCTCCGCGGCCTTGGCTTCCCTTGTCGGCCGTGTCGGCGGGCACAAAGTCGGAGAACTTGGCGGGGAACGTGCCGGACTGGTCGACAAAGGCGCATTGGGGCCGATGATGCTTGTTTGTGAGCACGGGCCGAGAACAGACAGAACAGACAGAACAGAAAAACGTACCTCGGACACGCGCATAGAGAATCTTGTCCAGGCCGCCAATCTCGCGGACGGCCTCCTCAAAGGGCGCCGCATACCGGCGCATGTAGCCCACCATGACCTTGCCCTTGCTGCTGCGCTCGGCCTCCACAATGGCGCAATGTCGCGCCGGGTCAGGCAGCGGCTTCTCCACCAGCACGTGCTTGTCGTGCTGCAGCGCCAGGATGGCGTGGGCGGCGTGGTACTCGTCCGAGTTGACGACGAGCACGACGTCGACGTCGGCGACGCGCACAGCTCGGCCGGGTCGCGCGTCGTCTGGGACATGTTGGGGATCTTGCCGGCGCAGTGCGCCAGGTCTGGGCCGAGACGTCGCACAGTAGGTGATGCGGAACCAGCTGGACATGTAGGAGAGCGTGGGATGTGCACGACCTGGGCGACCTCGCCGCGCCGATGAGGCCGACGTTGACGATGCGTCGTGGAGGCCGCGGCCATGTTTGCGAGTAGGTTGGGATGGGAGGAGAGAGATGGGAAGTGAATGGCAGGCGACTGCGATTGAAAACTGCGACTGGAACTGCGACTGGAACTGCGACTGGAACTGCGACTGCGATGGAATGGCTCGGCAAATAGATCTCTGCTTGGCGTCTCCTTTCCGTCGATTCTGCCAGCGCATTAGACACCATCGTATATACGGAGCTATCATGCCGCCCTCCTCCTGCGCCTTGGCAACGCCACGCGCCTGTCCTACTCGCGTCCTCGTCCATTCGATCCATCGAGTATCCTCGACTCGACGCGACAGCAGGAGCAGAGGACGGGGCATCTCGGCTTTTGGTCTGGCCGACGGACTCCACATCCGCGAGAGGCACATGACAGCTGTGGGCCGCCGGACTAGCGTGCCGACACTCCCCGAGTCCCCGCATTGGTCGAGTCCCGCACGGCTAAGAGGCTACGAGGCCAAGCTAAAGGGTGAGGAGTACAAAGTACGGAGACGAGATGGAGATGGAGATGAGACAGACAGAGACAGACAGACAGACAGACAGACAGAGACAGACACAGTGCCGTAGCGTGCAGCCGGCAATACAATGGGACACAGCCTTCATCCGCGCCTCCTGGACGGTACTTTGTACAGACGCAACTCTGTCAATCGCCTGCCATCCCGAAAGCGGTCTCACGCGCATGTCCGTCCTGAACGCCGCGCCGTAGGCTATATCTTGCCGCAGGCAAGCTTGTGTCTTTTTGTTCTGTGAATGAAAGTCACCATCACCATCCACATCGAGCACCACCTGCCGCCGTTGTCTGTTCTGTTCTCTCCTTGTCTTTGCTCCCATCTTTTCCCGTCTTCTCCATCTTCCAACTTCTACGTCTCCTCCACCTCTCCCACCTCCCACCTTCCCTCTACACCACCGCCCCACAATGTCGTCCGAAACACCAACCCTCCGATGGGGCATCATCGCCACGGGCCTCATCTCGTCGTGTTCGCCGCCGACCTGGTCGTCAGCGCCCCGACGCCAAGGCCAAGCACATCATCCAGGCCATCGGCTCGTCGTCGGCGGCCAAGGGCGAGGCCTTTGTCGAGAAGCACCTGTCCGGCCTCGCCCAGCCGCAGCCGCCGACCGTCTACGCCAGCTACGAGGCGGTGTACAACGACGCCGACGTGGACATTGTGTACATTGGCACGCCGCACGCCTTTCACAAGCAAAACTGCCTCGACGCCATCCGCGCCGGCAAGCATGTGCTGTGCGAAAAGGCCTTTACGCTCAACGCCCAGGACGCCCGCGAGGTGCTGGCCGCCGCCCGGGCCAAGAACGTGTTTGTCATGGAGGCCATGTGGCTGCGCTTCCGGCCGCTGACGCTGGCGCTGCAGAAGCTGCTGCACGCCGACAAGGCCATTGGCGACGTGCAGCGCGTCCTCTGCGACTTTGGCCTGCACCAGGACTTTGCCAGCCTGGGGCCCGACTCGCGCCTCAAGAACCCGGCCCTGGGCGCCGGCAGCCTGCTGGACATTGGCATCTACTCGCTGACCTGGGGCCTGCTGGCGCTGGACGCGGGCCTGGGCGCGTCGGCGCAGAAGCCCACCATTGTGGCCGCCCAGACCCTCGAGGACGGCGTCGACCGCGCCTCGGCGATGCTGCTGACCTACCCGGGCGGCGCCCAGGGCATCCTGACGTCGGCCACGTACTCGGCGACGCCCACGCAGTTCTGCCGCATCGAGGGCAGCAAGGGCACCGTCACCGTGGAGGGCATTGTGGCCTCGTATCCGATGAAGTTCACCGTCGCGCCCCACGGCGCCAAGGACGACGAGGCGCAGGTGCACGACTTTAGCGACGCGCCGGGCATGGGCTTCTACTACGAGGCCGACGCCGTGGCCCTGGACATTGCGGCCGCAAGACGGAGAACGCCCTGATGCCCTGGCCGAGACCGTGCGCGTGCTCGAGATGCTGGACGAGGTGCGGAAGCAGGCGGCGCCACGTTTCCCACGAGACGGAGAACTAAGCCTGGGGGGCTGCAGGGTCCGCGGCGACCGGCCGCATGGGGTTAGCTGCATGAGCAGACGCCGTGAGGCGACCGGCTTGTCATGATGAGACGGAGGCCAGGCTAGGCAGCATGGGGAAACAGGGGCCGCCGATCTGACGGTTAAGACTGTACAAAGTACAAAGGACGAAGTAGTGCCTCTAATACCACCCAGAACCACCCACCTTGGATGTGACCCACCACCCGTTTCCATGGCGTTGGCGTGAGCGTGCCGGAAAAAGGCCCCAGTAAAAGCAAGTCTCGTAGGGCCGGACCCCAGAATATATACCGATTCTCCCCGTGTTTTCACCTACCCCAGTTCCCCCAACCTGCATCCCGCGCCTTGCCCCGTCTCCCCGACCATCACGCCGCCTCTGTGCCTCCTGCTCATGGCCAATGGACGGGCCCAGCCGAGACAACGACACTACGGCACGCGGCACCAAGCGGCCAGCGCCGTCTGGACTGTCGCCGCCGTCCGCCGCGCCCGCGTGCCCGCCGTGCCGCCGTGCCCGCCGTGCCCGCCGTGCCGCCGCGCCCGCCTCGTATCGGCGGCGACGGTCGGTGGTGGCCTGCCAGCCATGCCGCCGGCGCAAGACAAAATGCGACAACATGCGTCCTGTCTGCGGGTTCTGCCGAGCCAACAGCGGGCAGTGCGTCTGGCCCGACGCCGCGCAGGACTACTCGTCCTTTGACCCGCCCAGCATCGCCATTCTGGAACGGGTCAACCACGCCATCTCGCTGCTAGAGGGCCTCCAGCCGGGGTCCGCTTCCGCCCGACGGCCGACGCCGCGCCAGCCGACGACCACGCCCAGGCTGCGCTGCCGTTGGACAGTCCGGCGGGACAGCCAGCGCGCAGCCATACACCCAACACCCTCAACACCCGCAACACCTTTGACACCCACAACACCCTCGACATCGACACCCCCAACACCCTGCCGACGCTCCATACGCCAACACACCCACTACCCTGCCTACGCCCCATGCGCCCCGTGCCTCTCTGCCGTCGCCCGAGAGCGACCTGCTCAGAGCCCTGGACCGGCCCGAGTTCTGTGCACCCACCAACAACTGCGAGGGCATCCTCCGATGGCCCGTCTTCCAGGGCTGCCGCGGGACCGTGCCGCCGTCGAGTCCTTTGTCCTCCAGTGCGACGAGCTGTCCGCCCACGACACGCGGCGGACGGCCGCCCAGCCCAGTCTCGGCAGCGCGTCCAGGACGACGACGTGGTGCCCCTGTCCAAGCGCTTCCTGGCCTATGTCCACGTCAAGAACCCCATCCTCGACGTCGCCCACTTTCGGTCGCAGGTCCGCGACGTGGCCGAGAACGGTCCCAGGTGGGACGGCGACTCATGTCTGGTGGTACGTTACCGCCTCTTTTTGTCTTTTACTCTTCTTTTCGCCTTCTTTGTCTTTTACTCTTCTTCCGCCTTCTTTGTCTTTTACTCTTCTTCCGCCTTCTTTGTCTTTTACTCTTCTTCCGCCTTCTTTGTCTTTTACTCTTCTTCCGCCTTCTTTGTCTTGAACTCTTCTTCCCTTTTTTCTCTCCTTCTCTCCCACCCGTCTCCATGTTGACAACCTAGCTCATCGCATGTGCCCTCGCCTGCGTCGCCTTGCCCTTTCAACGGCGGATCCCCTCGGCGCCACGCCGGACTCGACCATGTCGTCCGGCTCGGCCTTGTTGACCGCCGTCGACCGGCAGACGGCCGAGTCGTACTACCTCGCCGCCCGCAAGCGGCTGGGGCTGCTGAAGCCCTCGCTGCTGCACATCCAGTGCCTGTTCCTGTGCGCCGTGTATGAGATGTACTCGCTGCGCGTGCTGGACGCCTGGTTCTACTTTAACCAAGCCTCGGTGCAGTTCCAGAGCCTGCTGTGGGCGCGGCGGCAGCGAGGCTCCTCCACCATGTCTCTACCGAGATCCGGAGGCTCGAGCAGCGCCTGTACTGGTCGTGCATGAAGTCGGAGATGTACGTGCAGTCGCCCACCCCTGTCTTTTTTTTTTCTTTTCTTTTTTTTTCTGTTTTTTTTCAATCTTCGTCTTCTAACGCCTCGCCTCAGGGAACTGCGGTGCGAAGTGCCGTTCCCGGCCAGCGGCATCATGCACGTGGACTATCCCGACATGTTCCCGTCGCCCCCGGCAGAACTGACCTCGCCGGCCAGCCTCCAAGCCGACCGGGAGGCACTGCACGCCGAAAGCACGGCAAGCTATGGCACCACCCAGGTCGAGCTCGAGGAGGAGAGGAGCTGGTTCTACTACCTGACGGAGATTTCGTATCGGCGCATGATGAATCGCGCCGTTGCCGTGCTGGGCCCCTATCTGCTGGGCGGGCACCATCGGAGCCAGGCAAGCCGCGTGAACCACGCCCACCCGTCGGTGCCCATCCGTCGGGGCCCCATCCGTCGGGCGCCCAAGAGCTGATGAAGCACTTTGAAAACTTTCAGGAACAAATTGCCGTCTGGTGAGTCGTCGCTCGTGCCCGTGTCGCCCCGTGCCCTGTGCCCGTGCCCCGTGCCCGTGCCCCGTAGCAAGACAGAGTCGCAAGAAACACGGCTGACCCGCCGGATAGGGCCGCCCACATTCCTCCGCAGCTCCGGTTTGCCAGCGAGCGTGGCCACCACGGCGCCGACAACAACGAGCTGGTCTATTTCGTCGAACAGCGCGAGCGCCAGTTCCGCGAATGGATCCACCGGCCGTTTGTGCACTTTGTCGTCCACCACGCGCCCAACGACCCGCTGTTCTCTGAGCTGTTTGCGCAGTTTGTGCCGCTGGCCCAGGCCGGCCTCGCGCTCTGCGTCGACCGGCTGTTTCGGCTGAGCCCGAACCACCGGCACCACGGCACCTGGTTCGTCTGCCGCATTGCCGTGACCGACTCGCTGCTGCTGCTGGCCGCCGTCCGCAGCGGCAACATCCAGCCGCCCGCGCGCTGGAAAGAAGCGCTGGATGCCGCACTGTGCACGCTGCGCCGCTGGTCGCCCGAGGCGCCCGACTTGCAGTGGGCGACCCTGGTGCTGGAGACGGTGATGCACGATACGTGCGGTCCTGACGGGCCCGCGGGGATGTAGGATGTAGGAGGTGGACGTGCATATAGGTTGGCGTTGGTACTTTATTTGTGCATTAGGAGCATTAGGAGCATGAGGATGGATACGGATTATAAAATGATCTAGGACTAGGTCTGAGGCGCAAGTACAATAGCACACTGTCTGAATGCTCTGAATGCACCCATCTACAGAGGGTAGACAAGCTGCCGCTCCATCTCGACCGAGGCAACCTGCGCAATGTTGGCGCACGACAGGCCGAGCGAAAAGTCATATGTCCCGGCTGCACCAGCCATCGCTGGCCCTGCGTGTCGAACCGGGCCAGGTCGCGCGTCGCGACCGGCAGCGCCACCGTCTGCACCTCGCCGGGCTGCAGGTGGACCTTGCCGTAGGCCACCAGGGCCTTGATGGGTCCTCGCTGTCGCGCGCCGCGGCCGCCTTTCCGGCATACGCCTGGACCGCGACACCGCCCGCCACGCCGCCCGTGTTCTGCACCGCCACCGTCAGCAGGTAGGCGTCGTCCGACTGCTTGGCCACGCGCAGGTCGCTGAGCGCAAAGGACGTGTAGGACAGCCCGTGGCCAAAGGGAAAGTTGACCTTGTCGGGCGTCAGGCGGTCGTAGTGCCGGTAGCCCACAAAGACGCCCTCGCATAGTCGACCGTCAGCTGGCCGTCGACAACGTCGCCGGGGAAGTGGCCGTGGGCGGGCGCGTCGGCAATGTCGCGCGGGAAGCTGACGGGCAGGTGGCCCTCGGGGTTGACGACGCCCGTGAGCACGTCGGCGATGGCGTTGCCGTACTCCTGGCCGGGAACCAGGCCTGCACAATGGCAGCCGCCTGGTCGCGCCAGGGCATGGCCACGGCGACGCCGGTGGAGTTGACCACGACGGTGTTGGGGTTGGCGGCGGCCACGGCGGCCACGAGGGCGTCCTGGCTGCCGCGGCACGGCAGGTGGAAGGACTCCTGGTCGCGGCCCTCGTCTCCCACTGCATGTCGTGGCCGTAAAGACAATGGCCACGTCGGCGCCGGCCGCCACCTGCGCGGCCTCGCCACGAGGTCGGCGTCGTGGTCCGACTCGAGGGCAAAGCCGAAGCGGGCGCCGCTGCGGCCTTCGAGGATCTTGAGGCTGATGTTGTCGGCCGGCGCCGTGCGCAGACGCAGGCGGTACGTCTGCTTGGCCTCGAAGGCATACTGGACCTCCTGCTCGGTGGCCGCCTGGAACAGCGCGCCCATGGGGTCGCTGCTGTTGCCCTGCTGGTCAAAGACGAGGTCGTCGTCGACAAACAGCTGCGTGGCGCCGAGGCCGGAGCAGGCCATGTAGTGGCGGCCGGTCTCGCTCGGCACAAAGTCGCCGACAATCTCCAGCGTCTTGTTGGCCGACTCCTGCGAGCCCAGCGGCATGTACGTGGACGCGCAGCCGTGGACGGTCATGCTGGGCGTGTCCTCGCCGCTGCCGAACCAGAGGCGCGTGAAGCCCGGCTGGCCGTCGAGGCCGGTGACCGGCCGCAGGCGCTGTTGGTCGTCTTGCCAAACGGCGGCAGCAGCCGCTCGCGGTGCGCGCCCTTGGCAAACGCAAAGTCCACGCTGTCGCCCAGGGCCGCCTGCAGCGCGTCCCAGGGCGTGATCTTGTAGTGCGCGTGCACGCCGGCGCTGCCGCCGCCGTGCGCGAGCGCGTCCCGGGAGAAGCCAATCAGCGCCATCTTGCGCCGTCGGCCGGCGACCGCGTCGCGCGCGAGCGGCAGGATCTGGCCGTCGTTCTTGAGCAGCACCATGCCCTTGGCGCCGGCCTCGCGGATCA
Organism: Sporothrix phasma; assembly: GCA_016097075.2. Taxonomy (NCBI): domain Eukaryota; kingdom Fungi; phylum Ascomycota; class Sordariomycetes; order Ophiostomatales; family Ophiostomataceae; genus Sporothrix; species Sporothrix phasma. The sequence continues at coordinate 66,866 of JADMNG010000036.1, read as the reverse complement.
GGGCGCGGTGCTCGGGCCGGTCCTCGGCGCGCTCGGCCGGGCGGGGGCGGACGGGTCGTCAAAGGCGCCCAGCTTGCCACGAGCTCGAGCACCGCGCGCGCGCGCGCGTCAATGGTGGCTTCCGTCACCTCGCCGTCGGCCACGGCGGCCAGGACCTTGTCGACGGCGCGCGCCGCCGCCGGGCCGGGCATCTCCAGGTCCAGGCCGGCATTGAGCGAGCCGGCCGTCGAGTTGGTGCCGCCCAGTCGCTGACGACCACGCCCTTCCAGCCCCAGTCGCCGCGCAGGACGCGGCCCAGCAGCCAGGCGTTGCTGTCGCAGTGCACGCCGTTGACGCGGTTGTAGGCGGTCATGACGGCCCAGGGCTGTGCCTCCTTGATGCAATCTCAAAGGCGCGCAGGTAAATTTCGCGCAGCGCGCGCTCGCTGACGCGCTCGTCCACCGTCATGCGCTCCGTCTCCTGCTCGTTGGCCACAAAGTGCTTGATGGTGGCGGCCACGCCCTGGCTCTGCACGCCCTGGATCATCTGGGACGCCAGCGTGCCCGTCAAAAAGGGGTCCTCGCTGTAGCTCTCAAAGTTGCGGCCGCCCAGCGGGTGCCGGTGCATGCACACCGTCGGCGCCAGCAGCCAGTTGGCGCCCTTGCTGCGCGCCTCTTGGGCCAGGGCCACGCCGATGCGGCGGGCCAGCCGCGTGTCAAACGTGGCCGCGATGCTGCTGGCCGCGGGGAAGCAGGCCGCGCGCGTCTTGCCGTCGGCGCCGCGGGCGCCGTTGGGTCCATCTGTGGTCTGGGGCAGGGAAAATGCGGGCGTCAGTCGGGCGTCAGTCGGGCGTCGTGTCGTCTGGCCGCGTGCTCAGCACCGGCTTTGCCGTGTCAACTCTCCACTCTCCACTCAACTCTCAACTCACCTTGACGATGGCACGCCCTTGGCCGGGATGGCAGCGGTTTCCCAGAAATTGGCTCCGGCGAGAAGCGAAATCTAAGGAGCAGGTGTCCCCGTGTCAGCTGTGCTTTTGTCACGATACCAGGCCTGATGCCACATCGTCGGCCCTCACCTTCTCCGGCAGCGTGAGTGACTGCAGCACGGCATCGATGTCGACTTTGGAGGCCATTGTCAATGCTGGACAGTTGATAGACGGCGGACAGGCCCGGACCGGATTACGGGACGTAAATCTCTTGCTGGTGGCGCCGGTGGAGGACAGCAAGCAGTGTCCGTTGATGTATCCTCTGGTCGTCACAGTTTTGTCAATGTTGTCAGTGTTGTCAATTGTCAATGGTCAATGGTCAAAGGTCAATTGTCAAGGTGAAGCTGTCAAGGCGTCAGCTACGAAGTACAGTGCCCGACTTGGAGGTTGCTCCTCATGGGGTATTGTCCGCTGGTGTCCGGCAGATATTCGGATATACTACATTGCTACTAGTCAATGTACTATGCTCGACGTACATGTACCCAGTACCCGGGTGATGCTATTTCTGCATGCGTAACCCTACCGCTTCTGGTAGATCTACATGGGCGGAGTATAAAACGACACTAGTCCCTCACGGGCGGAGAGCGAACAGGGCCGAGACTCCCCGAGTCCGTTTGCCGTGTAAGAAGGCCGAACGAGCCGACACTCCCCGTCTTGCCGGCCACCAAGACTAGCTTTTAGCAAACTTCGTACGTCGTATGCCCACGTGGAGTCTGCCGCAGGGCCCAACGGTCTGGCATCTCTCGAACAAGCCGGCGAAGAGTTGGAACGGCGGAACAAGGTACGAAGAAGGGGAACCATGGCGACGCGACAGGCTTGACTTGGCGAACGTGGGAGGCTGTCTGTCCGTTCTCCTGGTCCATACTCCACAAATGAAAGCGGGGAAGTGTAGCATCACAAGGACTGCTTTGCGTGGTTTATGGATGAGAGCACTGCGGAGTCAGTACGGAGTACGAGTGCGTCTACAAGTCGATGTACAAAGTAGGGTGTTGCAATAGTTGCTTGGACCCGACGCACCTAGTCCGCCTTCAAGGGCCCTCTATGATGCGTATTGCCGAAAACCATGATGGTCGCGTGAGTGGCCAGACTCGTCTTGAGCGCGATTTATGTGTCTCGCATGACAACACACCGGGAGTTGTGTTGATGCTGCCCGTCAGTGGCTGCCGACCACAGCGTCGTAGCCGACCTGCGCTTTGCATTCTACTCAGTAGCCACGCATCGGTGCTCTTGTCGGCTCGTGGCCGGACGCCATTTCATGGCCCGACATCTCCGCCTGGCGCACAGAATGACTATTCGTACTAGTAGCAGTGGCCGCTTTTATTCGAACAGCTCTGCGTAGAGCATCATTCAAACGTTCTCGCCGCGCCACGGACCTGACGTGACATGGATATTCTGCAGCACACAACGCCGACCTTTGTCTGTAACATCTGTACAATGTAATGGGAAACACAAAACATCACTCGGGATGTGTAACGCAAACTCTCCCAGCTGAGCATTGAGCACTGCGCACCTCATGTCATCAACAATATCACAAGCTGCTGCCTCCGCCCTCCGGCTTACAACTCTTTGGGCTTGAAACCATGGTGCCACCCTCTGGTCGTAGCTGTTGACAGAGCCGATGCTGAATGCAAATGCCGTGGCATGGGCGGCCGGTCAAGGCCACGGCTAGGGCAATATTGGCAAGGTCTCACTGTGCGCTACTGCTGTGCCCTGCCGTTGTGTTTTGAGACTGCATGTCACGGTCTCGTGGCCAGGTTGCAGGTCCGTTCTCTGAGGCATCCTCTCGGAGGGCTTTGATCGTGGCGAATGGGCATCCCCGGGACACCCTCCGCATTGATTCAGAAATATGGGTCGTCGTTATGAAAAGACAATCAAAAAGTGCCATGCATGCAACGCCGTGATTGTTTGTTGTTCTTCCCCCCTCCGCAGCCACATCTGGGGAGCTATTGTTGCCCTTCACCTGAAAACAACGTATTGCCCCAGCCCCGGGCACGGCAGATCGGTATCGACGTTCCGTTGCGGCGTACCATACAAGGCAGACAGCCATACAGGTGCACAGCATGGGCTCCCGCACTCTCTGACGCGTTGTCTGCTTCCAGCGCGGTGTCCGGCGTCACGCCCCGAGCCACCTCCGAGCCTACTACGACCTGGGCCGGTCGTCCACAGCAGCACCGCGTGTCAGCACACCGTCGTCGGACGCTCAGACGTGGTTCGGCCGTGCCCTGGTCTGGACGTACTGCTTCAACCACGATGAGGCCATCAACTGCTACAAGCAGTGCTAGCACACGATGACGTTGACGTGACGTCGTCGTGCTTCTGCCGCGTCGGAGTGCCGTCCTGTTGTGGTGGTCCGGGAATGGGCCAGCACGGGGAGGCGGAGAGACGAAACGTGAGCAGCCGAGGGGAGGCTGTGACGCGGATCCTGCGGATCACGCAGCTACGCGACCCGCTTGGGCCCGTCTACGTCGTTGGCCACCGCCTGGATCCCCTGGCAAGGGGCATCTACGACACGGCAGCACGGCGTGGCCATGGGGTCCATCGAGTCACACTTTTACGGCGTCGACGCGGCTGCTCCAGGTGGATAAAAGGATTCTACAACTAGACATGAAAAATAGATTGTGACAAGGAGAACGGATCGTACACCAAACGAAACAAAGGAAAACGCTCGACGAATGCAAGACAGAGTGTGAAACGAGGTGCCACTGCCCAGTGACGAAGCCGGAGCGGTGGCAGGGTGCAAGAGAAAAGCAGCCGCCGGTCCGCCTTAGTCGAAGCGTTCGGGCAGCACAATGGGCGCCACCAGCGTCCACGTGTACAGCGCGTAGCACACCCACGAGCTGACAATCTTGACCAGGTCGCCCAGTACGTGCGGCCCACCGTCGCAAAGTCGCCGTCCTTGGTAGAGTCCTCGTAGTTCATGGTCAGCAGCGTCGCCACCCAGGCCGTTGCCAGGAAGAAGATGATGTGGAACGTCGTGTAGTTGTACTGCGTGCTGCCGCGCTCGTCGTCGCCCGACTTGCTGCGGCCGCCGTCCTCGTCGTCCGAGTCGTCCGAGTCGTCCGACAGCATCGCGTCCGCGGGGAGACTGCCCTCGGCCACGGCGCGGCGCAGCGCCTCGGCGCGCATCTCGCGGCGCGAGGGCTGTGTCGTCACCAGGCCGTGGGCGCTGTAGCCGCTGCTGCCGTCGTGCACAGTGTCCTCGTCGTCGTCGGGCAGGCGGATGCCGCCGGTGCGGCTGCCGCCCAGACCGAGCGTCTGCGTGGCCGCGCGCGTCGTCGTCCACGCCACCGTCAGCATCGTCACAATGGCGCCAATCACGACAGACGTTGTGCGCGTGCCCTGGGCCAGCAGCAGCGGGTTGCAGTGCTTGTCGTCGGTCAGGTCGGGCTTCATGGAGACGGCCGACATGGTCAGGTAGGTGCAGTAGACGCCACCATGGCGGCCTGCGCGAGCCCGGCCTTGGGGTTGTACTCTTGCACGGCCGGGTGCACAGACACGGCCGAGACGAGCAGCAGCAGGAGCAGGTTGATGGTGATGACGGCCTGGTTCATCGAGCATCCGCCGCGGCCAAAGAAGACGTACTGCAGCACCGTCATGGCAATCGAGCCAAGGTACATGCCGAGCGTCGAGCCAATGAGGACCGTGCGCCAGAAGCGGGACTCGGTGTTTTCAATCTGCTCGAGGCAGTACTCGGCCCACGAGTGCGCCATGTCCACGAGCAGAATCAGGCCGAGGATCAAGAAGAGCATGGCGCAGATGAGCGAGACGTAGTTGCCCCAGAACAGGTAGAACTCGTCGGGAATGAGAAAGGACAGCACGATGAGCGCCAGCCAGGCGATGATCTTGGGGCCCAGTAGCCGTTTTGCAGCGCCGCGCGCGGCTGCTTCGAGGACGAGACGCCCATCAGCAGGCCGGCAAAGATGAGGTGGAAGAGGCCGAGCGCAAAGTTGATGCGGTGCACCGCGAGCCAGCCGTAGCACTGGCCCGTCGGGCAGTTGATCTTGACGTAGTCGAGCATGAGGTGTTCGAGCTTGTTGATGGCCCAGGGCGTCTCCATGATCCACGCGAGGATGGAGTTGATGAGGAGGATGAGGGCGTAGCCGATGCGGGTGGCCACGCTATTGCCGCATTTTCCGCAGGCGCTGCACACCATCGAGCAGGTTGCCGCGCCGCAGCAGCTGGCCGCAAACGACAGGACCTGCAGGCAGAGTTGTTAGCATTGCACCGTAGGCAGCGGGACCGAGCCAACAAGGGCGGAGGTACGCACTGTCGTCACACTCGGCACCGCGAGAAGCGGCAGCGAGAGAAGAGCGCCCATGTCGGCGGTTGCGCTGGCGGGGAAATCGGCAGCGTCGGAAGGCGGGAGTATGTCGGGGAGGAAGGCTCGCTGTGTCGATTCAGAGCAGAGGAGAGCCCGGCGGCAATGTGGTGATGTGTTGTGATATGTGATGATGTGATGATGTGATGGTGCGAAATGCGTTGAAGAAGACGAGCAAGTGGCGAGGCGCCGAAGCCAGGAGACATGGACCAGGCGACCCGAAGCGCTGCGGCCGGGTGGGTCGTTCCGCGTCATGTCCCCACGTGACCATATCCCGCTGCATCACATGCCCTGTCACGAGTACGCGTCTGACTGGACCCCACCCGTTCGCTTTGGCTGGAACTGCGGGCCTCACTACCATAGCTAATACGCGGCTCTGCATTGGCTGCAAAGGTGCCACTCTCCTGTATCGGTGTCTCTGGGGCTGCATGACTCGTAGTATCATACGTCGTCTCCGCTCGTACTGAGTCGTAGCCCAAGATAGCCGCCCCGTTCCGGATCAAACAGCTGCAAAGTCGTGCTCCACCCAAACTCCGCGCCTTCCCCAAGCTGCGACCCACGATTGTTCGTTGCGCCTTCCCCCTGTGGAAGCGGCCGATAAGGGACGGACACGACAGCAACCGATTTGGAAGTGACAGCAGCTCAGCCCGCTCCTGCCCGTTTCGACCTTTTATCTCCGCCCATTCTTCTCGCGCCTCTTAACTTAAGCTCGACGTCTCTCCCTTTCATCGGCTCGCATATCACCACCTACCCATCTACTTTGTACCCTTCACCCAGCTCACCATTCCCCTTTCGCGGCGTTCTCGTGGCCCCTCCGCACGCGCGCACGGCCGCTGTGACGTTTCAACAGCCCTGCTCGTGCACGCCGCCCCCTCCTCGGCACACCGTTTGCCGAATCCCGGCGAAACAGCCTCTCCTCCGCGACAGTGCCTCGCTGCCATGATTGTGCGATACCACTGTCCTTGATCTCGAGACTTGTTTCATTGTTCCGCCAGGCACCTCTCCCTTTCGTCTATTCGTCTTTCGTCTATTCGTCTTTCGTCTATTCGTCTTTCGTCTATTCGTCTACTTCGTCCATCTCTCGTCCCTTTCCTCCGATATACGCACACATCCCGCCCTGACTCAGCTGGCTAGCCGCGCCCCTCACGATGCACGATAAGCAGGCCCACCGGACACGCATCATATCGAGCGTGGCGGCCACCGTCATCTCCCTGGCATGCGGAACAAACGTATGTCCTGGCGCTGAAGTCTTGACACGTGGGTGCCGATCACGGCGGCCACCGGCTAACAACTCCCTTGCCTCTAGTATGTCTACTCCGCGTGGGCGCCGCAGTTCGCCGACAAGCTGAAACTGTCCGCCACCCAGTCCAACCTGATCGGTCTCGCCGGCAACCTGGGCATGTACTCCTTGGGCGTGCCCATTGGCATGTTCATCGACACCCGGGGCCGCGGCCGGCCGTCATTGCCGGTTCCCTATTGCTCGCCCTGGGCTACTTCCCACTGCGCCAGGCCTATGTTAGAGGCTCTGGATCCGTGGTCCTCTTGTGTTTGGTGTCCTATCTGACGGGTCTCGGTGGCTGCATGGCCTTTGCCGCGGCCGTCAAGACGTCGGCGCTCAACTGGCCGCACCACCGCGGCACGGCCACCGCCTTCCCGCTGGCCGCCTTTGGCCTCAGCGCCTTTTTTTTCTCGCTGTTCGGGTCGCTCCTCGTCCCCGGCGACACCAGCGCCTTTTTGCTGCTCCTCGCCATCGGCACCTTTGTCCTGACCTTTGTGAGCTTCTTCTTCTTGCACGTGCTGCCGCCCGCGTATGGGCATGCACACTACCACGCTGTGGGGGCCGCCGGCGAGGACGGTCTTAGTGAGTCGCAGCTGCTGCGCCGCGCCATCTCCGAGGAGGCCAAGCTGGCCAGACGCGGCAGCGGTGGCGGGCGTGGACGCTACCATGCGCAACCCGAAGAACCTGGTAGGTCACAAGACGATGGCAGTGATGACCGTGACGACCGCCGTCACGGCGCCTATGAAGACGAAGTCGGCCGGGGCACCGAGGGTGGGGCGGAGGGAGGCAAGCGCGAGGCCAAGCGCGAGGCCACGGACGACGTGGACGACAACGACGAAGACCTGTTGCTGCCCCAGGCGCCGCAGCCGGCGGCCACGACGTACGTCGGCCACGGCCACGGCCACGGCCTCTACGCCTCCATCGGCCAAGACAACGGCAGCTCGAGCAGTGCCTCCACCTCCAACCCTTGTGCTGTCCCGCGACCGGCAGAGGATGCCGACCAGGGCCTCTCGGACGAGACGTCCTCCTCCTGTCGAGAGCGTCATCACTGCCCGGCGAAATCCTGCTGCAGAACAGTGTTGATATGGACCAATCCCATCGTGTAGACATCCGAGGCTGGAAACTGCTGCGCAACGTCGAGTTCTGGCAGTTCTTTTCCATCATGGGCATTCTCGCCGGCATCGGCCTGATGACGATCAAGTAGGTCCCCCACACTGGCTCCCCGTGCTTTTTAGGCTTTTCAGGAGGGTCCCTAACAGCTCCAGCAACATTGGCCATGATGCCCACGCTCTGTGGAAGCACTACGACGAGGACATTGGCGAAGGCGCCCTCGTGGCGCGCCAGCAGATGCACGTGTCCATCCTGTCGATTGGCAGCTTTGCCGGTCGTCTTCTCAGTGGTGAGTCCAGCCAGCTGGCCAGCTGGCCAGGCTTTGTGCCTGGATGCCTAGATGCCTAGACGCCTAGATGCCTTGGTGCCTTGGTGCCACAGCGTATGCCCCCGCTAACACACACAGGTGTCGGCTCCGACTTTCTGGTCAAGCACATGCACGCCAGCCGCGTGTGGTGCCTCGTCATCGCCGCCGCCATCTTTGTCGCGGCACAGGTCTGCGCCATCCTCATTACCAACCCACACTTTCTCGGCCTCGTCTCGAGTCTGTCGGGTCTCGGCTACGGCTTCTTGTTTGGCGTCTTCCCGTCCATTGTCGCCGAGACCTTTGGCATCCATGGCCTCTCGCAGAACTGGGGCTTCATGACCCTGTCGCCCGTCGTCTCCGGCAACGTCTTCAACCTGTTTTACGGCCTCGTCTTTGACGCCCACACCATTGTTGGGCCGACGGGCGACCGGTCCTGCAACGAGGGCCTTGCCTGCTACCGCGCTGCGTACTTTGTGACGCTGGCGGCCTGCGGCCTCGGCCTGGCGGTGACACTGGCTGTGATCCGCCACCAGCGCCAGCAACGCGAGAAGGAGGCCGGCAAGCGCAGTCTCGAGGACTAGGCGGTGGTGGTCGGACGGTCGTGGCAGTCGTGAGGTCTCGGACTTGCCACGTGTTCTACCGATAGGCGTTGCTACTCTCCCAACCACTCTCCCGACCATTCTCACGCATACACACAGATACACACAATTTCCCCTTGTCTTTCCAGCCTCATAGATACGACTTTTCCTTTTTTATCTCACATGTCTTGGTTTCCTTTGCGCTTTTCTGAATGCTGTTTCTGGAGTTGACGGTGCAATATCAAAGCTCACACAAGGACAGATCGATTCTCGCGCTGCCCCAATAGATGCGTCTTTGCCAACTGTAACAACACCCAATCAAGCAAAACCGTGAAGATCCGTCTGGTGATTTTCTCGCAGAACAGCCCGATCGACCCTTGTGCGTCCACGCTCTATGCCTTTCAGAGCCGAACCGCTGACCGTTGTGCTGTGCTCAGCATCCGGAGGTGCAGTCCACGACAGCCGTTAGTTTTTAGGGGCTTAGTCAATCCCGCCCATTTGAGGGTTTATTGACAATGCTGGGGCCCATCTGGGCCAAGTCCAAGGCGACAGCGCTGTGGGGCTTCTCGGCGGTGGCGCCTCGCTGTCGTTTTGATGCCCCGAGCCGTCAAAACACGACGACAGACAAAGAGCAGAGAATGTGCCAAGATGAGATGTCATGCTAGTATGGCGTACCGGCACCACAGCGTAGTCATGAAGCACAATCCAAGTCCACTCTGGTCGAGAACGGTTCTATTTTGCGTTTCTTCTACTTTCAGCGCGGCTGCCATCAGCGCCCATCAGCGCCCATCAGCGCCCATCAGCGCCCAAGAGGCCACTAAAGCCACTAAAACCACTAAAGCCCATTGGTGCTGTCCTGACGTCAGATCCAGTGTTTTTTCTGTCAACGCACCAGTCCAGATCGCTCCCCTGTCTGGTGGATCGTCGTTCTTGGCAAACTCTTCGATCTCTTGAGGCTCCAGCGGAAGAAGGGATGAACGAGCGGCATCGTCGATTTTTATTTGCGTTGTCCTGCTTTCCGACTGAAATTTATTTCATCTTTATTCTCTCTCCGTCGCTGCTCTTGACGCTTGACGCTTGACGCTCTCTCCTCACCCTCGTTCGTTTGCTTCCAGTCGGTCACGTTGGCTGAGAGCCTTTGTTTTGTTTCCAGCCAGCACGTCACTCGTTGCCCCATCTCCAGCACAACTGCGTTGACCTTGTTTTTGCGCCGTTGCTCCTCCAAGTGACGGCTCCAGCTCGTCCTCGTGCCCTCGCCAAGTCGCCGCTCGGCCTGCTCGTCACGGGCAACCTCGCGGTCCGCCGTCAACTCCGAGTGTCGTTCTCTTCCGCTCAAGGTGCATCCGGCACGTCTTCGCCAAGCATGAGCCAAGACTGGGATGCCCATCTGCCGCGGCGGATCGCCCACGCCAACCACGTGACGCGCCCCGTTTCGTTTCTCAACCCCACGACTCGCTATCTGCCGGTCCCGGCCAAGGCGCCGTCCAAGCCGTTGGCCAACGCCCAAGCCGGCCGCAGCGGCGCTGCAGCCGGGGCTGGCGCCGACGGCGATGCACAGATCCAGCCACAGCCACAGCCACAGCTACAGCAGCAGCAGCAGGCGCAGCGGCCACCACCGCCGTCCACACTGGCCCGCAAATGCCGGCGCAGCAGCAACACGTCCCGGGCGCGTACCAGATCTGGCGCAGCCGTGACAACCGCAAGGGCCGCCATGCCCTTGTGCTGACCAGAGACTTTTTCAGCCATTGGCACCACGGCCGGCATGGCGGCCACGCGCCCGAGGAGCAAGCGAAAAGCACGAGAGCCCCAGCCCGGGCACCAGCTCGGGCCCCCGCTCGGGCGGTCTGCCACCGAGCACCGACTCGTGGCGCGGCATGGCCGGCATCCTGTGGAAGATGGTCGTCCGCTACCCCGTCTGGGACGTGTCCTATGATGTGGCCATGGCCTTTACCATCGGATCGGCCGTCTGGGTCGTCAACGCCTTTTTCGTGTGGCTGCCGTTGGCGGCGCCATGGACCGATTTTGCGGGCGAAGAGTCTATGGGCGGCGGCATCTCGGCCGTGGTGGGCGCCACCATCTTCGAGGTGGGTGCTGTGCTGGGCGTGCTCGAGGCCGTCAACGAAAACCGCGTCGACTGCTTTGGATGGGCGCTGGAGGAGGCTCTGGAGAGCGGCCGGCTGTCGCTGCGGCCGAGCCCGGACGACTGCAAGCACCCGCACGTGCAACGGACCCGGCTGCTGTCACGGCGGCGCCCCAGCCGGCCTCCTGGCAAGGGCAAGGGCAGCCGCACACAGGACGGCATCCCCGACAGCAGCGTCGGCGGCAAGACCATCACCGAGGTCCCCGACGACGACCAGGCCGACAGCAGCAGCAGCGAGCTGGGCCCTGCCCATGGAAACACGCCGGCCCGCGCAGCACCGACGACACCCGCAGCCATCTCCCGCGCCGCCGGTGGACATGGTGGCCGTCGTGGACCGAGTTCCGCACCGTGTACGCACGCGAAATGGGCTTCTGGGCCAACCTCATCCAGCTCTTTGGCGCCACCGTGTTCTGGATCTCGGGCTTTACGGGGCTGCCGTCCGTGATCGACCGCCTCTCGACGGCCGGCACCAACGGCGCCTACTGGTCGCCACAGGTCGTTGGCGGCATCGGCTTCATCGTGTCGAGCTGGCTCTTTATGCTGGAGACGCAGCGCAAGTGGTACTTGCCGGCACCGCAGATGCTGGGCTGGCACATTGGCCTGTGGAACCTGATTGGCGCCATCGGCTTCACCCTCTGCGGCGCGCTGGGCTACGGCGCGGCGACGAGCTCGGCCGTGACGTATGCGTCGTGTCTGTCGACCTTTATCGGATCGTGGGCTTTCTTGGTACGTCAGGAGCGCGAGGAGCGCGCGTCCCTCTCGCGGTCATGTACCCTGCTGTGCCTCGTACTAACACTCACAGATTGGCAGCATCATCCAGTGGTACGAAAGCCTCGACAAGCATCCCATCCAGTACCAGGACGCGCTGCCGAGCCATGTGCAGCCGTAGAGCAAGTGTCGGGCCATTGGCGTGCCGGTCGTTGGGGTGTTGAGGATGTTGGCCGGTTCGACATGTGGACGCGTGGACTGCATGTGTTTGGGATCTTGTACATATTGGGCGACTTTGGATTGCATATAGCATACACGTTTGGCGTTATCATTCTCATCCTTTCTGTCCTTTGTCCAAGACGATCATTCTGACGGATGTCGAGCAACAAGGCACAGCATCTCTGTCCACATCGCCAGACATTCATCATGACCGTCGTAAAAAGGCTGAGCTCTCCGCCAGCTGGCGTCCTGCCGCGTCGAGGTCCGTGTCAGTGACGCCGTGTGGCTGTTGCAGGTCAACCCACAGTAGAAGAGCCCATCTAGGGCGCAGCAGCACCAACAAGCCGAGCGGTGGCACAGCACCAGACGGCGCCATCTCCGGGCAAGATGCGTCGTCAAAGCTGAAACCGTTGACCCAAGGTGCTCGAGTCGAGGCGATCCGCCCGCAAGTCGTACGTCACGACGGAGCTCCGGCACACTGTGTGGGGTACAGCGTAGATGTACCTTTGTACCTTAGCGGCTGTTTGCAAGGCAGGTGCATCCTTCGTATTAGTCGCAGCTTCCTCACGAAACGTCCGTATCTGGCAAGTACAAGCCACACAGCCTCCTTTCGCAGGCTCTGTTCGTCCTTTCCTGTTTTGTTCTTGTATCACCTCGACCCGTCATCCCCTTCTTTCTTCGCCCTCTTCTTCGCCCTCTTCACCCTCTCCACCACATCCACCACAACCACCACAACCACCACATTCTCCCCTTCGCACCGCTTCCCACACCATCCCACAATGGAGCACATCCAACAGCTCAAGCGCCGCACGACCGATCTTCTCCAGTCGCTCCCCGACGCTCTCTCGCCCACCAAGACCTCCTTTGGCCATGTCTTTTCGTCCAACGAGCCCACGGCCGCCGCCGCAGACAAGGACACCCTAAAGGGCACATGGCAGCGCGTGGCCGTTCCGTCGCTGCCCCGGTCGTCGCACTCAATCAATGTCGTCGCCGGCACCGCCTACGTCTTTGGCGGCGAGGACGTGGATGCGCGCCAACCCGTCGACAACGCCATGCACGCACTGGTCCTGCCGACAGGCAGCGCCTCGGCCGACTACTATGCCATCCCGGCCGCCGCCGCCGCGACGCCTGCCGTGCCCGAGGCGCCCAAGCTGACCGTCTCGGAGCCTCCGCCCGCGTCAGATCCTATCACCATTGTCGAGCCGCAAACGGTCAGCGACGCGTCGACCGAGGCGACGGAGGAAGCAAGCGCCGTGGAGGAAGAGGAGGCAAACGCTACGGAGGAAGAGGCGGCCGAGGAAATGGGACTCGACGCCCAGAACAAGGGCAAAGGCAAGGAGGTGGACTCGACGGACTCCGTCAATGAGATTCCACTGCATGATGCGTCGCTGGGCGCTGTGCCGTCGGCGCGCGTCGGCCACGCCACGGCCGTGATTGGCAACCGCATCTTCTTGTTTGGCGGCCGCGGCGGTCCCGACATGAAGCCGCTCCAGGAGCGTGGTCGCGTGTGGGTGTTTGACACCAAGTCGCACACCTGGAGCTTCCTGGACCCGCTGGCGCCCTCGGCGCCCGTGCCCATCCAAGCCGTGCCCGAGACGGGCCAGGCCGCCACCGTTGCCACGACGGCAGCGCCTGCCTCGTCCGTCAGCCGCCCCATCTTCCCCGAGGCGCGCAGCTTCCACGCCGCCACGGCGTCGGACCTGCCTGCCAGCGTCGACGACCCGCTCTCGTCGTCGTTCCTCAGCCGGCGTGGCCGCGTCAGCAGCTGGAAGGAGTGGGCCGAGGGCGACATGGCCGAGGTGGGCACGCCGCAGCGGCCCCTTGTGGGCAACATTGCCGCGCGCGCCCGCGACGCCGACAGCGACGGCTACGGCACCTTTCTTGTCCACGGCGGCTGCCTGGCCGGAGGCGGCCGCGCCAACGATCTGTGGGCCTTTGACGTGCGCACGCGCGTGTGGCAGGAGCTGCCGTCGGCGCCTGGCCTGCCCCGTGGCGGCCCCTCCATGTGCATCAGCCGCAACCGGCTGTACCGCTTCGGCGGCTTCAACGGCTCGTCCGAGGAGGGTGGCCGTCTGGACGTTTTGCCGCTGGAGCTGACCACGCTGGCCGACACGAGCGTCGACGCGTCAGACGTCACTCTGACCGCCAAGGGCGCCTGGCAGAGCATCGTGGCCGAGACCAGTCCCGTGGTAGCCACCACTGAGGCCACAGCCGACACAGCCGACGCGGCCGACGAGGCCCCAGCGGGCCGTGGCAGCGACACGGCGCCCCTCGTTTCGAGCTCCGACTGGCCGGGCAACCGCTCGGTCTCGAGCCTCGAGGCCGTCTCCGCCGGCGGCGGCTGGGCGTACCTGGTGCTGGCACTGGGCGAGCGCACGCCCAGCGGCACCGGCCACGAGGCGGCCGGCACGTTCTGGCGCGACGTCTGGGCCTTCCAGGTGCCCTCGGACACCCTGAGCGCCGCCAGCGTGTCCCATGCCGTGCGCAGCGTGCTGCCCAAGCGGTTGTTTGGCGGTGCCTCGGGCTCTGGCGAGGGCCGCTGGTCCCGTGTCGTGACGGCGCCCTACGACGACGAGCAGGACTCGGCCGGCCTGGGCGCCGAGTTTGGCCCCGAGGCGCGCGGCTGGATCGCGAGCTCGCGCATTGGCGACCTGGAGGAGAGCGGCATTGTCATTTTTGGCGGCCTCAACGAGAAGAACCAGCGGCTGGGCGATGCCTGGATCTTCCGTCTGGGTGCCGACACGCTGGAGTAGAGGAGGGACCGGACCGGACTTTGTTGCCTGGGTCGGGCGGGTCGGACTCGTTTGGCCCGTACCCTGTTCTACGGCCAATGCACCTTGTGCGCCGCTGGCCCGCACAAGGGGAGACGCGAAGAATGAATCATTTGGGGTTATGGCACTTGGTTATATACATGGCAGCTTTCTCATCTCATTCTCATGCTCTTGCTCTTGCTCTTGCCGCCCATCTGTCCTCGTGCCTTGTGCCTGTTTGCATCAAGTGACGCCGACAGGCAGTCTGTGACCTTGGGCCCCGCCATCCAGTCAACCTTGCCGTCAACCGTGTGTCCCCTGCAGCTCTCCTGCAGCTCCCCTGCAGCTCCCTACAGGTCGCTCCGCGTCGTCTCGGCGCCCCACGGCGTGCTGGTCAGCGACGTCAGGCCCGCGCTGTTCTCGCAGGTGTCGCGGCCCGTCAGCGGGCCTGCCTTGGGCTCGGGCGTCTTGCCCGTCGCGTCCAGTGCCGACGCCTTGAGGTTGTCCAGCAGCGCCTTGACCGTCTCGGGCGTCAGGTCCTCGTAGTAGTGGTCGTTGACCTGGATCATGGGCGCGTTGACGCACGCGCCCAGGCACTCCACCTCGATAAACGTAAACAGGCCGTCCGCCGTCGTGTGGCCCGCCGTGATGCCCAGGTGCTCCGTGATGGCCTTGACCACGGCGTCGCTGCCGCAGCCGCCGAGCTGGCAGGGGGTCTGTTCGACTCATTAGCAAATCTGTCCTCGCTTTTCTTTTTGTCCCCGCTTCGCTCGCTTCTCTTTTTGTCCTCGCTTCGCTCGCTTTTCTTTTTGTCCTCGCTTCCTCGCTTCCTCACTTCCTCACTCCTCCTTCTCACCCGCTCCGCTCGTGTCACGTACCGTCGTGCATGCCTGGACAAAAAACTTGCCCACCGGCGTCCGGTTGTACATTGTGTAAAACGACGCCACCTCGTACACGCGCATGGGCGGCATCTCCAGCAGCCGCGCGACCTCGTTCATGACGCTGATGCTGGTGAAGCCGTGCTGCCGCTGGCCGACGTCCAGCAGCGGCATGACCGCGGCCTTCTTGTACTGCGGCGGGTAGCGCTTGAGGATCTCTGCAATGACCTTTTCGTTTTCGGCCGAGAACTTGAACGGCAGGTCGGGGTTGTTGTCGGGGTGTGGCGGTGCTGAGGCAAAGTTAGCGTCTTTGGCGAGCGCAGCAAGAACAAAAGAAAAGCGAGCGCAGCGAGGACAAAAGAAAGCGAGCGCAGCGAGGACAAAAGAAAGGCGAGCGGAGCGAGGACAAAAGAAAGGCGAGCGCAGCGAGAACAAGAAAGCGAGCGCAGCGAGGACAAAAGAAAGGCGAGCGCAGCGAGAAAAGAGAGGAAAGCGAGCGCAGCGAGGACCAAAAAAGAAGAGGAAGAGGTACTCACCACCATGAGGTTATCACTGGCCCTCCGGGCAGACGCGGAGAGGGCACGGATCTGCATGGGCTTCGCGGCGGCGGCGGCGGCAGCCAGGGTCGGGCGAGAGGCGACGGCGCCGCATGCGGAGCGGAGAGCTAGCCGCAGGGCGGTCGGGGCGATGCGCTTGCCGGCCATTGGAGCGGTTGTGTAAAGGGGGAAAGGGGGGTATCGTCGGTGGTAGTCGAGATCGAGGTCGTCAGACCGTCTGGGAAAAAGGCTCAGCGAGAGAGGACGCCGGGGCGAGCGATGGGGAGTCGCACGAGTCGAAAAAGACACGAGGGTCGGTCGTCAAGGGCGGGCACGGGCGGGTAGACCGGGTGGTGCTTCGGAGCGTCGCGGTCGTGGAGGGAGAGATGGAGATCAGATTGAATGGTACCAGCGCTCCAGGTCGTGAGCATCTTCTCGTTTTTGCCATTGGGAGCGGTTGTGGAAGGCCGGGAAACTAGCTTTGCTTTTCGGGCCCTGGCCAGATCAAATTGGACGGCTGTGATTGGCTGAATTGTGGCCACTCGAGTCGAGCCCCACAGCTGAGTAATCGGTCGGTACGAGACGGTATATGCACGTAAGCGTGCATCTATGCACAACGAGAGCTTCGGAAGACGACGACGTCAACAATGTGGCCCTACAACCATGATGCGGGACTACAACCACGATGCGGGACATTGTTTACTTCTCTGGTTTGTCGTTTCTATTTTACTCGTGTTTTTATTTTAGAGTCATCAGATCATGTCTCAAAGCCTGGATGCGCCTTGTGACAGCCAACTGCAATTTTGAGGACAGCATCGGTCGATTCAGTGGACGAACGTGAATATTCATCCTATTGCTTCATGTGTTGCTGAGAATGGAGTCGGTAGAAAGATGTAGCTGGGATGAAGAACCGGCGGTCGTTGAGGTGCACGCAAGAACTTTTTGTTGTAAGGTGTGCTCCTTTGGCGTCATTTGGATTTGTCTCTGCTTTCTTGATGATGAGATAAACAAAATAATATCAGGTAAAACTCTACAGAGCCAAACCACTGTCTACTCCTCTCTTAATCCTCTTCCGGTGCGAGTCTAGTTTTGGTGCTTGGTCGATATAGAGACAACAGGCAGGCCAAGGCTGCCAAAAAGCGGCGGCACAGCCGGAGTATTGGGCAGATGCTACACCTTGGGATAGATGACAGCTGCCCTCTACTACGAGTTCTCGTAGATTCTCTGGTATTTTAAAGGAGGCACAAGGCTCTGTATCCAGGCACTGAGGGTGGACTTGCCTGGTACGAAGTAGATGGATGCGCAATCACTCGAGTTCTGTACGCCCAGCTCCTTGCTCAACACGACGGAGTTACCTTGCGTTTCTTTTGACCAGCAGCGCTTTTCCGTGGCACAGCAGGGCCGAGTAGCAAAACAAGCCGATCCAAGCAGCAGGAAGCTGCAGACGATGCATCATAGTGTCATCTCAGTCCGTCTAATGTTGCCTGGTTCTAGAGACTGAAGACGTCTGGCAAGCAGCAGATTTGGCCATGTCAATTTCTGGGACCCTGGCTTCACGGATCGGCAAAGGATATCGCAGACAGTTTCCAGCTGCAAAGGAACTGAATCGCCAATAAAGGAATACAATACGAGTAGAAACTCGCAAAGTCGACGAGACAAGGCGCGATATCCATGGGAAAATGTGGTGGAACACGGATAAGCGTTGACGTGTGTAGACCAAAGAGGTGCATGGCGAGTCCACTCCATGCGGCAGACAGTACTTGGGATCAAGGGACTTGTCCACGCGCAATGGACGCCCTGCTTCGACTGTTCTCTTCGTTTCCCGCCTTTCTTCTGCGTCTTTTTTACAAAGTATCCTCCTTTGTGGTCGTGTAAACGCACATCCGCCTGCCTCGACAGTATTGTGTGAGATGCCTGGAATCTCGGAGACAGCGACTCTCTTTTCCTCTTCCATTGTCAGAGATGGCACAGACTCGTCTCATGTATTCGCTGTCCATGTCTGCCGGTTCTCGCCCTTGCATACCTGACTCTGAAAGAATAGCCGTCTCTGCTTCGTGCCATCACCTCTTCAAGCCCTGTAGCAACCGCTTTCCCTGACAATCAGACTCTGCCCTCCGTCACTCGTATGAGTCTCTCGTGTCTCTCAGACGACTAGCCTTCCCCTCCCCCTCCATGACCCGCCCAAAAGCATCCACCCTGCAGGTCATGTTCGTCGTGTGCCTCGATGGAGGTGTCCATACACCTTTTCGTCATTCTTTGTCCCTCGCACTGCCTCCCCCCCCCCCCCCCCCCCGCGCCTACGAGTATATAGACTTGGCCTGGTTCTGTGTCCTGTGCTTCTTTTCCCCCTGGCACACTCGTTTCCCGTCTCGTCTGTGCCTCTTTTCTTTCCTGGCTTGCGTTCTTGCGTTCTCCCTTTCTTCCTTTCTTGCTTTCTTGCTTTCCTGCCCTCGCTTGGGCTTTGCTTCTGTTTTGCTTCTGTTCCCACGCTTCTGCAACATGGACCGCAGAAGCAGACCTTGGTCTGTTCTTTGAGCATCTCCCTGGTCTCGCTGCAAGAGCCTCGACAATGTCTGCTCGTCTTGCTTGATACCTCCTCCCAGTCTGTGTTCCGTCGACATGCGCCTCGACCCGACGACAAACGGAGACGACGTGTCTTTGGCATTGCCTTGGCCGCAGACCGGGCCTCTGCCGACTCACGCTCTTGCAACGCAAGCCCTTCTTTTCTCCGCTCCATCGTGCCTGTTTTCGGGCGGCCGACGACACGTTGGCTGCTTGCGCTGGGATGGCACACGGCGCCATAAATTGGACGACCGTGACCGGCTACCGCTTCCAGAACAACGAGGCCGAGGTCCATGTCCGCACCATGCAAACGCGGGCGTGAGCGGCTCCGGCCCTCTGCAAGTCGTGCCCGCCGAGGAGGAGTCTGCGGCTGTCTGGCTGCGGCTGGTCACGGCGATGGACTGCTGCTCGACGCAAACACCCTGCGCCGCGTTACTTTCGGTTGCTTTCTTCTATTGTTTCTTCGGCTCACAGTTGTCACCTTAAAGAGTCGCGGCATGCAGTCGTCAATGTCGTATCATTTCGTCATTTCATCATTACGTCGTATACACCACTCGACTCTCGACGGATGCAATTCGTCCGTCCAGGATCGCAATCCGCAGCAATCTCAACAGACGCAGGGGGTATCATGGAAGACGCAAAACGCAAACAGACAAAACCAGATACAGAAAAGGTACGAGACGTTCCCTCATACAGTCGTTCCTTTTCGTCCCCTCCTGTCTTGAATTTTCCTCGTCCTACTCCAGCATCAAGCATCTTCACTTTCTCAACATCAACATCAACACAGATTGAGCAAACAAAACTTTCATGTTTTTTTGTAATCTTCTTCCGCCAGGGCTTGCTTCTTCAAAAGACAAAACGTCGACAGTCTTTTGCATTCTCATTCTTTTCTCCCCTCTGTTTCTCTCCTCCTCCCCATACTACACTTTCACTTTCTCTTGCCTCCCCCTTTCTCATTTCTTGTTCCCCCCAAACCGTGAGTGTTCTCCGTTTGTTGGGCCCGTGAAAATGGAAAGTTTGTTGTGTCGTGCTTTTGTGTGCGTTCATTTCGGGGTATGAAATCAAAAAAAGAGAGGATGAAAAATAACCGTTGACGCCGTTGAAAATCGCAGGATCGTGTCGAAAAAAAGAACAGGGATATTATGCCAATACCGGAAACGACAAGTCAAAAAGGCAAAGTGGAGAGAAACGTGGAATCCCGACAAAAGGCGCAGGGTAAGAAGCAGTAGCAAAGAACGAGTTGTTGGGGTTGTCATGGACAACAAAAACAAAGCGCCGCAAAGGAAAAGACGCCTGGGTAGAGGTCGAAACCTCACAGCTCGCGAGCAGCACCATGGCGAGCAGGAATCGACAAAGACAAGGCCGGAAACGACAACATGCCGCCGAGTCCATACAAAGGTAAACACTGCCCAAACTCAAGAGCGCCGCCTCAGACGGCTTTTGTCAGGCGAAGAGTGCCGACGGCGCTGGCGTCGGTTTGTTTCGCCGTCACCAGGCGCTGATTCAAGCTCCATTCGGGTCGCTTCGTCACATATTGCCTCCTAAGCAACAGGGCAATGGGTGCCACAGGAGCCGGGGCAGCAACGCTGCTGGTATCGACCGGGATCTGAGGGATCTGGGGAATCTGAGGGATCTGGGTGACCGGGGCCTCGACGTTGTTGGGGGCATCGACAGGCGCGTTGTTGGCCTGGTTCTTCTGGGGGCAGTCACGCGAAATGTGACCGGCCTCGCCGCACTGGTAGCAGGTCTTGCCGGCAGTGTTCAGGGACCGCCGTTCGGGCCGTGCAGTCGCGCGAGATGTGGCCCAGCTTGCCGCAGGCGTAGCACTTCATAGCCTGAGCCTGGCAATCGCGGGCGAAATGGTTGGGACCACCGCACTTGTAGCAAGTGGCGGGGCGCGGGCCGCCGGGGACAAAGCCACCACGGCCGTAGCCGCCGTAGCCGCCACGGGGCATCATGGGCATGCCGCGGCCAAGGCCAGCAGCGTTGGGAGCCTGGCAAGCGCGGGCCAGATGGCCGGGCTGGCCGCAGTTGTAGCAGCGACCGCCAGTGGAGGCGCCAGTCAGGCGCAGGGTCGGGCAGTCAGCCTGGACGTGGCCGAGGCCCTGGCAGTGGTAGCACTGCTTCGCATCGGTGGTGCGGGGCAGAGGGCAGCCGTTGGACTCGTGGCCGGGCTGCTTGCCTGATTGTGCAAGGTAACGTTAGTATCGGTTCTCGTAGCAGTGCAAACGTGGTGCACGTGAGATGTGCTTCAATGTTCGACTTACAGTTGTAGCAAAGACGCTCGGCGGACGAGCAAACCTCGGCGTAGTGGCCGACGTTGCCGCACTTGTAGCAGGCACGACGAGAGAGGGACGACATGGTGAACGTGGGTATGAGAGGTCTGGTTCGTGTTAGCGGCAAGTTCCGGGCAAGGCAGGCAATGTTCTCCATGAAATCCAAGTGAAATCTCTGCAATGCGGACTTGTGACGGTGTGTAAAAAAAGAGCAAAAGTAGAGGTTCAAGGCGCAGTTATCCAATGCGGTGAAGGACGATCGATCCCGTTGAACAGTCCGGCCAGCGTTGTGTAGATTGGGTTGTTCCGATGAGCACAGCTCGTTGCACACGACCTGGCCCGTTCACCCAAGACCTGCAGCGTACATGGCCTCGTGTGACTTGTCGCCTCGTGCAGCAGTTCTCCGCCGGTATTCTTCCAGCGGCTTTTGGTGTGCTGAAAGAAAACGACAGACAGCCAGTCAAAGCCCGACAGAACGGCTGGATGGCAGCCATGCCGTGAGTGTGGCAAGGCAACGTGAGCGCGAACGAGGCGCGTACGTAAAGTGGAGGTGGCCAAGACGACAACAGAGCTGTGCCAGATCGAGTCCTTTGGCCGGTGTATTCGAAGACGAAAGTGTGGTGATTTGCGTGATTTGTGTGGTTTGCGTATGCTGTTTGAAGCAGTGGATGCGCTATTTTGGACCGAGGCAGAACCGAGGCTCAAATCAGAGGTTGTCGGTGCCGGAGCAAGCGTGCCCTTGTGCAGTTCAGCTGCAAGACAATTGCTGCAGCAATCCGTGCCGTCCAGCAACGGCGTGCCGGCAAAGCACAGGCGGCAATCGTAACAGTTGTTGGTGCGTCGTGACAATGGCAATCGGATGCAGAATGGAGTGGCGAGGAAATGAGAGCTCAGGACCGATTGTCGGAGGATGCCGGACCAGGAGATGGCAGGCGCAAAGTGGTGCGAGAACGATGCAGCAGAGGATGTATGCAGTGCCAGGAGTCCAGAAAGAGGCTCGAGGACTGACGAGATGGGAATGTGAAGAGATTGGAGGCGGATGGATGGAGAACAAGGCGAGCAAACAAACAGAACAGACAGAGCAGACGGAGAGGGCATAACAAACCTGAGGACAAATTTCCCTGCAAAGATGGATTCCTTCCCAAAAAACTTCGGCTTCTTCGTCAACTTCTTCCGACAGCAACACCAACAACAACCCAGATAAGGATGAAATGAAAGGTGAGGAGCAAAACTGATTTGAGATGTGGATATCGTGAGAAGAGAAAGGAGGAGAGGAAAAGAAAAAAAAAGAAAGGGGAAAAGGAAAAGGGGAAAAGGAAAGAGGAGGGGAAGAAGGCAGGAAGGGATATAAAAAAAAAAAAAAAAAAAAACACTAAAAACACTAAAAACAGCAGTCGCGAAAAAATTGCGTAAAATGGAAGGAGGCGACCGGCGACCAGCGACTAGCACGACAGCATTGGGAACTTTTGTGGGATGGTTTCTGCCTATGGGGAAGGAAGGGAGGAAATCGGGAGGCGACTTTGTGTGGCGGCAGGCGGAAGGAAAGAGCTGAAATGGCGCGGTGGGCAGGCGCGACTACGGAGCAGTGGAGTGAGGAAGGAGCAGATGAGGGCAGGTAAAATACGAGTACGAAGTACAGAGGGAAACTCCACACCGAAAAGTGGGAGGAGCGACTGGGAAGAGAAAGGAGCAGTAGTGGGATACTCACCGGTACTGCGCCCAGCACCGTATTTGCGGCATATCAGCCAGACTCTTACGTACCCTGCGGGTCACCCTTGGGCGGGTGCCGCGTCCGCCGCCCGTCGCACTTTCCTTATTACCTAGCCCGCGGCCAGCCCGGGCTTTGGGACCATTGAACCAGCCGGCGCTGTCGCGGAAAGAACAGTCCCAGAAGCCGATGTGCTCTTTCCTCGACTGTCGTCTTGTAACCGAGGGCGTCAGACGGGCAACCATTGGTCCATGCCGAGACACCGGCACTTTCCCTTTCGGTGCTTTTGCAACGTCATTACGAGTACATCTTTGAATAATGCGAATCAGGAAGGCCACTGCCGTCTTTGGGCTGCAATGCTCCTGCCATCTTGGTGCCTCCTCGTGCCCTCGTACTTTTAGGAGCTTCTCCTGGAAGTCCCATTCTGACCTCTTAACCAACGACATAATCGACAATCGACATAATCGACATTCTCGACATGCAGGCAACATGCAGGCACACGCAGGCAACATGCACGCATCTGCACTCTCGTCACATCTTTGCTTGCACCCGAGCCCCTCATCGTCGCTGCATACGGTGTAGCTCGGCCTGCCGACTGGGTCGACACAGGCGTGGTGTTGTAGGGAAACTGACAAGACAGGGCCGAGAGACACGCAAGGGAGGAAGAGGAAAGAAGAGGAATATAAGTCTGAAAAAGAAAGGTGACTTGGGCTGTCGACTCTGGTCAGGCCTCTGTTCTTCCCCTCACCCTCATTCGCATCAGCTGAGCCGCCCCTGCGCCAATGTCCTCTCCTTGAGACTTCAGAACAACGGTCGACGTGGGTGCCTGTGCTTGAGTGGGACGAGCCGGCAATAAAAGATACGCTCAGCTGCGTGGCGACTAGACCGAGCACGTACCAGTGGTCGGAGCGGCCAGGGGCCAGTCCACAGGTCTCTCTCTTTTGGAACTACTCGTACGAAGTAGTCCGGACGAGGAAATAC
Source organism: Sporothrix phasma (assembly GCA_016097075.2). Taxonomy (NCBI): domain Eukaryota; kingdom Fungi; phylum Ascomycota; class Sordariomycetes; order Ophiostomatales; family Ophiostomataceae; genus Sporothrix; species Sporothrix phasma. The sequence continues at coordinate 43,552 of JADMNG010000036.1, read as the reverse complement.
GAGATGCCCAGGCCCTTGTCAGGCTGTTGGCTGTCTGGATTTAATTGTGAGGCCGGTGGCAGATGGAAGACGTCCTGTCTCCTGAGTGACAGCACGGTCAAGGGCAAGATGCAAGACGCAGTGGGGTTGCAAGCGCGAGAGTCCAGCACCCACACGCACTCACGGCATGGCTTCCGACGTTGGTGTTGTCTCGATTCCCAGCAGCCTCGGGTGCATCAGCTGTTCCAAGAGAGCTGACCGCCATGCTCCGTACTTTGCACATCCAGCATGTTCACCTCAGACCTCACTTGAAGAGTTTCTTTTCCCCCCGCCGAGACAGCCGTGGCTAGGCCACGGTCAGTTGACCGTCGACCTACATCGAAACACGGCTCTACGAGTACGACATCGGCGACGGTATTGGCCCGCTTTGGGCTGAAGAAGTCAGTGCATGTCCCGCATCCCTGGCCTATGCCTCGCTCCCTGCTCACCGCCGTCTTCGACAAACAAAGGGGAACACGATGGAGACGAGAGGGTGAGGGGAAGAAAGAGGATCATCGCAAGACGAGCGTCTGACGATGCATTTTCACAGTCTGGCCTGGCAACAGAACAATCGGATCACGGGCCTCTGGTTTGTTTACTCCACAAGTTAGTTGCCTGGTCTTGGGCCCTAGTCTCGATCTACCGTCGGTTCTTGGTCCGCTCGACTCGACACACGGGACGAACGGAAAATGGGAAACACCGCCGTGAGTATCAAGACTCTCAGGTAAACATTGTGCACCGCAAAGTCTGTCCGACTTGAGTACGGCGACAGAACCTCTGTTTCCCGACTTTGCAAATACAACAAGGCCGCCAGCTGCAACGGGCAATCATTGATGGCCATGCCTTCTTCCCCCGTACAGTTGCTTATCACCAGAAGCCAAAGTAGGCGATGCTGGTTTCCACTTTTCGCTCTGAGCAAAAGAGGGACGACTGAAAGTCGACATCCAGCTGGGCAATTCCACTGTCGGTGGAAAGATGAGGCAAAGTCAGGCCAGAAGAGAACGGCAAGAAGAGGCGATGATAGCTGTCCAATGCTTTAATTGTTCTTTACAATCCACAACGATAAAGTCGCAAAACAGGCAGCCAAGCACGAGGGCCATCGGCACGACATCCAGGCTGTGGTCACGCTGCACTGACACTTTCGGTGTGTAAACTTGAACTGGAACGATGTGCAGCATTTTATTGAAGTCTACTGGGAACCAATGAAAGGCATGTGGCGCAACTTGATGCCTGCCTATCCTATCAAACAAAGTCGTATGGTTCCACCTATCGCAGAGATCTACAACTATCTTGGACAAGCCGTCAGATCCGTGAACAACGTGCCAGAAAACTGAGCCTGACGCGTTTGTTTGCTGAATCCTACGTGCTTTCCTTGGCGCCGGCATTCAGTTCCTTCAAAGGGCAGCGAGATGGCGAGGGGACATGAATTCACCCCTTCTCCTGGAGACCCCATGTCACGGCGCCCTTGACAAAACACATGTGCTAACCGGTCCATTCTGTATCAAACAGGTGTAAGAACATGGAAACCCCGAATGAAACGCCGCGTCTTGTCCCATTCCCGAATGAAGACAGAAAAAGACAAAACAAGAAGGCAAAGAACGCTCTTCTGGTACACCGTACGCATACGTTGCTACACCCCAAGACGTGCCTCGACTACCACGTTTACCAAGCCGGTCGCGGTGCTGTACGTCCCGCCTCGGACGGGTGCTGGGGCAGCGGAATCTCGGTTGTCGGTGCCGTAGAGCGCGGCTGGGCCTCGACGACGTACTGCACGCCGTCGTCCGACATGTAGGACGGTGGCCGGGGGCTTTGGCGGCCGCGTGTGCTAGCACGGTCGCTGTCTTCACGCTGCTGGCGGCTGCTGCCATTGCTACGGCTGTCGGTCGTGCTGCTGGCCGCGCCGCCTCGCATAGTGGCACTCTGGCCCCGACGACTGCGACTGCGACTGCGTCTGCTGAAGCTGTTGCTGCTGTCGCTGCTCACATCTCTTGAGCGCGTCGATTCGCTCGCGCCCGTGGTCGATTTCGCCGTGGCCTTCGTTACGCTGCCAGTAGATGCGGTTCGGGTCCACGCGCACGCTCTCCCGCCACAGACCATAGGCCGGTGGCTGCATCTTGGTGCTGAGGCTTTCGATGCCGGCGGCCTCTTCGTCGCGCGCCAGTACCACGCGAATCGGTTGTTTGGGCATGGCATAACCGCCGGGCCCGTGGATGTCGGGCAGTCCGGGAGGGCCACCATGGCGCCGGCGACGGTACTGCTCCTCGGCGGCTTCTTCCTCGGCGGGTGACCGGGGCCGGATCAACAGGATACACAGCTGGATGAAGCTGTGGGCGAAGAAGATGGCGGTAAAGAGGACAAGGAGGATCAAGAGGACGGCAAACTCAATGTTTTCCATGTTGCCCGTCATGTACAGGGCCAAAAAAATGCCGAGCATGAGCACAAGGGAGGTGCCCGAAACGAACAAGCGCAGAATCTGGATGCGCATGCGGCGGAGCTTGACGTAGGGGAAGCAGAACAGAAACCGCTTCGGCTTGGCGTTGGGGTCGGCCGAGCCCCGTCCGGGGTACGGCGGTGAGACGCCCATGTCGGCCATGTACTGACGCTGGTACCGGGGCCTCCTACTGCTCCTGCTGCCATCACCACCGCTGGGTTGCCGGTTCTGTCGCCGCCGCCGCCGACCGTCGTCGGCCATGCTGGCCAGGTGCATCTCGGCCGGATCCGCGCCCTCAAAGCGCCGCTGCGGCCACGTCTGTGGTCGTCCTCGAGACCCGCCTCGCTCAGACTCCGGTGCTGGGCCAGAACGGCGGGTACCGGCCCGGTCATGCCGGTGACAGGCACAGCGGCTGTCGTAGCGGTAGCCGTGGTCGGGGTGGCCGCGCCCGACCATGGAGGGGGCCCGCCCGAGCTCCGCGTCCAGGTCCGCGGCAGGCGGGTCGCTGGCGTCGATGGCATGCCCAGAGTGCCAAACTGTGGTGTTTTCGGCGAGGCGATGTCGCCGTATCGTTGGCGACAACGCTGCCGGCATGGCTGTCGGTGTAGTGGCTGCTGGTCGGACGAGGGGGCGCCGAGCGGCCAAAGGGAGACATGTCGGCAAAGCGGCCAAGGACGGCACGCACGGGTGACGAGCGGGCGGTTTGTGGATCTGCCATGTCGCGCCGCTGCATCTCAGATTGGTGCTCCGTCTGTTGCTGTTGTTGCTCTTGGCGTTGCAGGTCTTGTTCGCGAGCTTGTTGGCGCTCTACGTCGGTCGGTTCGGCCTCGGCCTGCCGCCGCAACAGGTTCTGGCGTGCGTTGCGGAAAATCTCCATGGTGAGAGCGGTGTGATGGAAGAAGTCGTGGGTGTCGGAGAGGAGAGAGAGCGAGAGACGCAAGGAAAGAGAGAGGGGCGGTGAGCGTCTGTCGTAAGCTGTTTATGCGGTATGCGGTGTCCTGCACGCCCTGTGATTGTCGCCTTTGCGTTGGTCCTGCGCGCAACTCTGTCTGCCGGCTGCCACTTCAGCAGCCAGACCGTCGTGATTTTGATGTTTGTTGTCGGTAGCACGATGCTTTGCGCGGTGCGTCGTCGAGTCTCGAGGGTCGGCGGGTGGTAATGTGGGCAGCATAAGAGATCGTAGGCAGGAGGAGAGTGGATGACGAGGCCAATGAGAACAAAAAGGCTCAAATCGGATACAAAGTCTGTCGTCAAGACGGAGCTGCTCGAAAAAAAATAAAAGGAGAAGAGGAGAGAGGAAGAGATGAGGAGAGTGTGAGAGAGTGAGAGAGTGAGAGTGTGAGAGAGGGCGGGTGTCAAAGGAGGCGAGCCTCGTTTCGGGAGAGACGCTGCAGTGCCGCAGCCAGGAACAGGGCAAGAGAAGAGATGGCGAGCAGCGACGGCCCATGGCCTGGAACGTACGACGTGAGAACAAAAGGGAAGCAGACGCGAGAGGAGAGACGCGCCAATGGATTGTGTCCGGAAAGCCGTTGAAAACAATGCATGCAGGTGCTCACGCATCTTGCTCGAACACGGGCATTGTCCACCTTGCACCTTGCACATTGCACATTGCACATGCAAGCGGGAGGTGAGCGGCCGAGCTTCCCGCCAGGCTGGGCTCCGCGCGTGCCTTTTCCTATTTGTGTCTAGATCTGCATGGGACGACGACGACAGCTCCCTCTCCCTCGCCTGGCTACAGAGTACAGAGCAGTGCTTGTCGTGGCAGAAGCACGGCTTCGTTTTGTTGTCAACGCACAGGGACGCACAGTGATACGGGGGGCGAGACACTCCTCTCGACACGACGCACTCGGGGTCTGGGACGGCCCATCTGGCGTTCGAACCGGCCAAAACGTGTGTCTTGTGTACTTTGTATTTTGAACTTTTGCAGTGCAGGAGGGCGAAACGGCAGACGACAAGCAGGGGACTGGGAGAGGAAGGGCGGAGAATGAGGCACGGGGAAGACAGTACGGAATACGGAGGCATGTTCAGTGGGTATTTTGAAGGACGTAGAAATACGCACAGACAGAAATAGACAGAAATAGACAGAAAAAGAGAGAAAAAGACAGAAAATGGACAGCACTGTGACACAAAGGGTGGATTGGACAAGGATCTCGTCAGAGGCCACGCCCAACACTGCGCCAAATAAAGTGACAGAGTGAGGATGTCGGGAACAGACTGAGACAGGGGTCCAACAGCGTCACAGCCCCGAACAGGGATAGCCTCTGGCAGGCGAGACACTGGACAAAGACACGTTGGTGAGAGACGTGAGATGCTGGAACGAGCTCAGCTTGGGGTGCTTCTTGTTTCCCTTGACCTACTTTGTACTGCTCGCATTGTTGTTTCTTTCGCTTTGCTCATGCGGCGGACGAGATTGTCCGTCTTGCCGGTGTCGGGTGCAGCGATGCCGTTAATGGCCGTCCAACGCATTCCAGCTCGTCCCATGCAGAGTCGGCCCGAGGAGAGTGTCTGTAATCGTCGCAATCGTCGCAGTCGTCGAGTTGTCGACGTCGGTTCTCCCTCTCTGAAGACTCTGAAGAGCAGCCGTACTGATGGCGCTCCTTCAACGTACAAAGAATGCCGACGCAGGGCTGAGCCGTCAGGGGCGGCCATGAGCCACCCGCCCCGAACCGTGCGCGGCGGCAGGTCTTTTGCTGGAACGAGCTGGCGCTTCCCAGGGCCGCCCTTTATGCGTGTGAGACCAGGACCCGTCGAGGCGGCCCACCCGCGACGATGCAAGGAGACAGAGGGCAACGGCAAGAATGGAGACGATCGCTGCAGCGGCCTCGCGAACAACCATGGACCGCCAATGGCAACAGACGAATGGCAATGGCGGGCGGTCGAGAGCCAACAAGACGCAAGCGCAGCCACGGAGGAGGCAGGGGAGTCAACCCGAGACGCCCAGAATACATTGTATCTTACAGAGTACTTTGTACAGACCAGAAAGCAAAACGGGCCTCCAAGGGGGCATGCCTTGGCCCTTGGCATCTGACACGGCTGGCGGTTTGAGGGCTGTCGCAGCAGGCATGCCAGACCGGCACAGAACTTGACAAGGGCGCCAGCTAGACAAGATGAATGGTGCTTCTGCTCTTCTCCGGCCCTTGTTGTTGCCTGTTGATGCAGGGGTCCGCCGTGCTTGGGTGTTGTGTGTGTTTCGGGTTCCTGTTGCGGAGAGGAGCGGGACTGGCTCGGGGGGGCCCGTGGCCTTGCCCCAATCAAGGTGCAGCAACGACGAGAGCTCTGACCAGGATGCAGCGAAGATGGAGAGGGCAGAATGGCCATGTCGACGACAGGCTGCGTCGCCAAAACAGTCAAACAGGAGAGGCCAAGTTCACTGGAGACCTCGCCGAGGCGGAAGAACAGCATCGACAGCCTGCGGAGTACAGAGCACGGAGGACACGCATTTCGGTAGGCATTACGCAAGGCAAGGTGAAGACGAATGGAACGGGCTGGACGTGTCAGACACTTTTACGAGTCAATGGATGGTCAAGGGATGCCCGCTCTATGAACCAGATATACAAAGTAGTGCCACATGTGCCCAAAACCCAAAAAACGCCATACACTCCAAACATACACCTCGTGTCACGGCTCAGCCCACGTCGTGCCTCTTCAACGGCCACGGTCCAGGCAAGCCAGGCACATGGCCATCCGCGTACAGTGTAGAGACCCTGGGCGGGCTGCGGAATGCGGCTGTGCTTGTCCAGCTGTGCTTGTCCATTCGAGGTCCCACGCCCATCGACCGGCGAGAGGCCGCAGGACAGAATGCCACTCTGCGTGCTCGTGCAAGGCGCCGTGTTGCGACGGCATCGACCGCGCTTTTGCCAGGCCAGACTGCGTGTGCGCTCTCGGCCATTCTGCCCGACGTGCACAGACGGCACATCCCTGTGTATGCCCTCGCTGACCGGCGAAAGAGGGCCGGCCATCAGAAGCAACGGCGCGTGGCACCGCCAAGTCAGCCTCGCCGTTTGTCCGCGTACGCGTGCTTCGCCCTTGTTGGTGGTCGGTCTCGTAGACCGTGCTTGTCGATGCGAGGTCTCGTGTCGAGCCGTGCCAGGAACCACGATCCCCTGCTGAGCGGCCCAGCTTCCGCTGGTAGAGAGCGGACGCGCAGCCACCGTAGCGGCAGAGCGTGTCAAGGCGAGGCGGACAGAGTGCTCTATCCGCGCCTCGCCCAGACGGAATCGCTCGGCAGCCAGCCTATGCAGGTGTGAGGCCACGACGGGACAAGCAGGTCGGCAAAGACACGGCGCGGCTGCGGATCGAGAGCGCCGTGTCCATCCGCCCGCTGGCCGCGCCGTAGACGGAGACGGCACATTCTTATTTCAGCTCGCCGAGCATCAGCGTGCGGTCCGACGATGCAGAGAGAACTAGAGCTCGTTAGTCCGTGTCGTGCATGCAAAACGAAACAACAAAACAGGAAAGATGGAAAGATGGACTTACGGATGGGCTCGTCCGACGGCGAAAAGTCCACGGCGTTGACACTGCCCTTGTGGCCCGGCAGCTTGTACAGGAGCTTGCCGCTGTCGGCCGACCACACCACCACGGTGCCGTCGCCCGACCCGGTCGCCACCCGCTTGCTCTGCGGGTCCAGCTGGCATGCGTCAGGTTCTTGTCCACGCCCGCCGTCGCACCGTCAAACGTGCGGATGTGCCGGTCCGTCGGCGCAAACGGCCGGATGTCCCACGTGCGCGCCGTCGCGTCCATGCTAAACGACAGCAGCGACTGGCTGTCGGGCGACACCCGCAGGCTGGTCACCGTGTCCCGGTGGCCGGGCATGGTGTACACCACCGCCTTCTTGCGCACGTCCCACACCTTGATGTCGTTGTCGATGCCGCCCGCATACAGCTCGTGGCCCGCCTCCGCCATCGCCACCGCCGTGATGGGAAAGTCGGTCTGGATGTAGTCGGCCGCGTTCTTGGTGCGCGGTCCCAGATGCCCAGCGACCCGTCGTCGCTGCCGCTGTACAGAATCTCCTCGCCGCGCTTGCTAATGTCCAGCGCGTTCACCGCCTCCTCGTGGCCCACGTACCGCCGGATGCGCTCGCCCGTCGTCAGGTCCCAGCTGGCCAGGTGCGTGTCCGCCGACGCCGAGAAGACAATGTCCGCGTCGCGCGACCACTGCAGGTCCAGCACCGCGCTGCGGTGGCCCGTCAGCACCCCGTAGTTTTGGCAGTCGCCGTACGTGCGCCACAGCAGGATGGTCCGGTCCATGGACCCGGACGCAATCAGGTGGCCGGCCGGGTCAAACTTGGCACAAAACACCTCGTCGCCGTGGCCCGTCAGCTGCATCACCGGCGCCTGCAGCCCACTCGTGCGCGGCTGCTGTGCCTGCGTCAGGGCCGTGCTGCCGCCAGGCCCGTCCGGTCTGCCGCCCAGGTTCGGCCGCTTCACCAGCTGGTGGCCGGGCTGCGTCGCCGAGGCTCGTCTCTTTTCCGACATGGTGGCGTGCCAAAGCAAAGGGGTGGGGCTGCAAAGGGAGAGGTACAGCGCGATGCGCGAGTGGCGTATTGTTTTCAAGAGACGCAATCGTTGCCGTGGCCGAGCGTTGGTCGTAGATGCGGTCGCGTCACGTCGTTTGTTGTGCTCGTCGTGCGAAGCTCTGCACAATCCAATTTTCCATGGGCCGCAGTCAATTTCGCGTTGCGCCAAGAGGGCTTTATCGGTGGATACAAGTGGGTCACACTCTTATCGGCTCTACGCAGACGCCCTGAACGAGCAGCCAACCACTGCACGAGAAAGGCGCTCAGTAGAGTACACCGCCAGCGTGGCTGTCTGCTATGGAAAGCTGCTGACGACAATCCAAGAATCACGACCACCACGATCACCACGACCTCGACGACCACACACGACCTCGACACCCGACGAGAAACAAACAGCGTCCATATACCTCTCCCGAACCGCGTCCATTGCCGTGCAGCCTCTACGCATCACCCACCGCAGCAGCCCCTGGGCCACCGGTGTTGGCCTCCGCGACCGAGGCGCGCAATGTCCGCCGCAAAGGCTGCCCGCGTGGGCGAGGAGTGCGTGACGCTCTTCTTGCTTTTGCCTGCACGCTCACCCGTCAGCGTGGCCGTGGATGCGAGCTAACCTCCCCAGGATCTGGAAGACACGCATCGACAAGGTCAATGCCGAGCTCGTGACCCTCACCTACGGCACCATTGTCGCCCAGCTCTGCAAGGACTACGACAACGACTACATGGAGGTCAACAAGCAGCTCGACAAGATGGGCTACAACATTGGCCTGCGCTTAATAGAAGACTACCTCGCCAAGTCCGTCTCCATGAAGCGCTGCAACAACTTTCGCGAGACGGCCGATATGATTTCAAAGGTGATGCCTCCGTCTCCCTTTTGTTTTTTCTTCTCTTCTCTTCTCTTCTCTCTTCTCTCTTCTCTTCTCTCTTCTCTCTTCTCTCTCCTCTCTCTTCCTCTTCTCTCTTCCTCTTCTCTCTTCTCTTCTCTCTTCTCTTCTCTCTTCTCTCTTCCTTCTTCTCTCTTCTCTTCTCTTCCTCTTCTCTCTTCTCTTTCTCTTCTCTCTCTCCTCCTTCTAACGCCCGTGCAGGTCGGCTTCAAAATCTTCCTCAACACCACGCCACCCTCACCAACTGGACCTCGGACGGCAAACAATTCTCCCTCGTCTTTGACGAACTCCCCTCGCCGACTTTGTCGAACTGCCCGACGACGGCCGCGCCAGGACGAGCTGTGGTACTCCAACATTCTGTGCGGCGTCCTCCGCGGCGCCTCGAAATGGTCCAGGTCCAGGTCGAGGCCCACTTTATCAGCGACGTCCTGCGCGGCAACGACACCACCGAGATGCGGATATCCCTAACCGCTACATTGACGACGAGCTGCCGCCAGAGGACGACTAGAGACGAGAAGAGAGGTGAGGTGGCGTACGGGTGTACGGGTGTACGATTGTACGGGAGCACGGTCGTTCAGGACGTGGGTTCCGTCCGCAACTGAAAATACGGCCTCGGCTGCGTTATGACGCACAATCACAGGAGAGCGCTCGTGATAGCCCGTACAGACTGGTCCACAGGAACGAAAGCAGGCGAGGGGCAGAGCAGGGCCGGTCGGCGGCGGAGAAAGTATGACTCGAATCGTGCAACCGAGTCAGCGCCGCCTGGAAAGAGCCCGACATTCATGTTATTGCGCTCCAAGCATCATCTTGTGAAATAAATCGATACGCCCTTGGTTTCTCGCATTACTGTTTCAAGCAGACGGCATCCACATGACTGTTTTCAATATCCATTACTGAAATATGAGAATATGAAAAGGTAATCTTTATAGATAGCGGCGTGCGTCAAGTTGTCTCAATAGTCCAAGTCTACTCATTATTCTTGTGACTACTACTGTTCAACTATCGAGCTTCAAGATCCTAGCCTCCATCGTAGTATTTGTAGTTCTTTTTTTGTTTGAAGAACACTAAATAAAAATACTGCTCAATGACTATGGAGACGAATGACTATGGAGACGTGATTTCATGACTACTTCATACTGTCCACGCTGTCATCCTTATTGAGGGAGGGAAGACTATCGATACGTGATAGCTGCAAGTCCGAGCCTCATGCGGCTGTCAAGTTCCCGGATCTAAGTGGAGCACCCCTGCTTCAAGTTGCTGCATATTGTACTTGCAGATGGTCTCGGTGAAAGTCACAAAGAGATTGAAGGTAGCATGCCTTTGTAGCCGAGTTGGGTACACTTTGTCATGCCAGCCTGGGATCTCATTAAACGGAAACACAAATCTGTGTGAGAGACTATGCAAGGCTGATGAAGCTACGAAAGAAGGCTCATATGACTCAACAGTCTTGACCCCCCACAATAGGATTCAAGCATACGAAGTACGCTACCTGCCCAGCCTTGTTGGCTGAATCTTCAATCTGGTTTCGGTTGTCTCAAACATCTCATTGCTTCAGTTTCGCAAGGCAGGGACTGAAAGGCATATGGGCCCGACCCGACAATCAGCTTTACTCTTGTATCGATGGCCAGCGCCCAAAAGCAACAGAGAATCAGCGCCACAGATGACAAGGCTGTCAAGTAGGTAACTGCAAAGACTGCCAGAGATTGTTTATGTCCTTGCAAAAAGAAAAAAAAAGAAAAAAAAGAAAAAAAAAGAAACAGTGGGGAAATCAAAGACATGGTCGAAATAAAGACAATCATGCGCCTCTCCATCCAGTGTTTGTGTCTCTCAACTCTATTGTACTCGTGACCCAAAGTAACGCAAAGCATGCCGTGACACACGGAAGCTTGCCTCTTTGCCGTGATGACAGCAAGCCCAGACAAACAGCACAAGCGCTGGCCCGCCCACATCGGATCCCTGAATAGGACCCCGTAAAAGCGCAAAAGCGCAAAAGCGCAGAAAGCGCAAAAATCCTCCGTAGTGTGGCAGCCTGCTCCGACGTCGCTGCGCGCCTTACGCGCCCAGGCCCTTAAGCATGTTTCTGCTCTGCCGGCCCTTCGTTTGTTGGCACTGTCGGGTAGTCTAGACCTGAAGCAGCGAAGACTTGCGCGTGGCGGTCGATCCGCGTGGGTTTTCTTCCATTCTTGCCCAGGGTCAAACGGCCACCCTGATTTATCCATTTTTGTTGCCCAGACGCGCCGGCGCTGTGGTGAGGAGCTGAGTGGTGCTGGAAGCTCTCGTACGAAGTACTTTGCAAAGCTCCCTCGGCGTCCTCTGCCTCTCCTCTTCCTCTCCTCTCCCCTCTGACCTCTTTCTCATCTTCTCGAGAGGATGCCATCGACAAGAGCACTTGCAAGCCTTGTAGCATCAAGCGTAAACTGTGGGCAAGCATCCTTGAGTGCAAGAGACAATGCCCCGATATATCGCGTCTCGGCCGTAGATGCGGACCGTCGTTCTGTGTTGTCCTCCGCCAGCGAATCGTTCCAGTTTCCGCCAACACAGCACAACGTGCACCCCGTTCCCCCAATTGGCCCGATGTTGGCATGGCGCATGGTCCTGCGTTGCTGTGCTGGGCCTGCGTCCTTGGCTTTTGACACGGATCTTTCATGTGAAGTGCATATCGCCCCAGAAGCCGTTGCTCAGCTGGATTGCTCATGTGGGCTGCTGCCGGGATTGTCGGCTCTGCCGTTGAGCTGGCGTCCGCAACCCCTCACAAGGATGCGATCTAAAAGGACGGCTCCTTGTCGGTGTTGTTGTCAGAATGACTAACCATCGAGTCATGGACTGTGTTGAAGCGGACCAAGTGCAGGTTGCCATCGAGATTGTTGCTCTACGAGCAGTAAGAGACCCTATTGAATGATGACATGTACGTAGTATTTATTGTCCGAGCCCAGCCCGTTCCAGTGGCAAGAGCCGCTGTAGCTAATGCTGTCTCCCGGCTTACAGGGGACCCAGCAGGCTGCAGGGCGGAGCAAAGATCAGGCACAGACTGCAGCTCCAGGATCACACAAACACGCAAAGCACAGAACCAGACCGACATTCACGAGATGGACCAGACCAAGAGCACCAATTCCATCAGCTTCTCTCATGCAATGCTTCGTAATTTCCGCGCGCGCGCATCCCTTATCGTTGTCGCGCCGAAACAGTCACGGTGCGGCTAGTTAGCTCCGTCCATGGTGGCCTGAGGCACCTATGCACATAGATGGCCACGCTAGTACCAATACAGCATATCTGCCTGAGAATCGAGGCACCGGTACTAGATCTACGCACGCCGTCGCCGCCGCCGCATTCCTCAAACTGCGCCTACGCGAGGGTTTTCGCACATTAGCCCATTGCCGTCCCCTCCTCCTCGCTCTCTCCAGGACCAGATGTCCCAGAGTCAACCCCTAGCAGCAGCACGGCCTCTTGGGAACCGACAGGGCCAAGGGCACCAGAGCAATAAACCAGCTGCAGACCACCGGCCAGAGCTCCTTACAGCGTCCCTTTAGCAGCTCCTCAGCGGCCACTAGCCCTGCACCCACTGTCCTGCCGTTGGGACGTTGGAACGTCGGCTGTCCGCCCACTGTCCGTCGCTGCTTCCCAACCCCCGTTTGCTCTTTCCTCCCCTTCCTCGACCTTCCCTCTTCTGTTTTCCCCTTCGCGATTGCCCTATTTCCCTTCCTGTCTCGATTCGCTTCTTTCACTTCCTTTCTTTTGGTTACCGCCTCTCTTTTGCTTCGTTTCTCTTCTTCCCTGGCTGTATCGACGCCACTCCAGATTGACGACCTGTTCCCCCTTTTGATGTGTTCGCCTCTCCCGCACGGTTTTTTCGCAGTCCACCGATCGGCCTAGAGTTCGACTTGTGGGCGCGGCCCCAATCCAGCAGCAGAGGCTTAGGCGTGGCCACCAGCATCGCGAATGAGCTGACGGAGAACTCTCTTGTTCTCGGCAGCATCATCATCGCCTTGCTCTTTTCTGCATCTTTCCTCCTGTCCTCGCCGGCCACCGGTTGTCAGGGCCTCGATTGCATCCCGTAGCACACCCAACACCTGTGCCCATTCACGCACCACGCACCACGCACCACGCACCACCCACGCCTCCCGGACAAGCTGCTCTCCGCTCGCCTGTCGCAAAGGGGGAAACCCACCCTGCCATTTTTATCGCCACATCTCCGTCGCCAGATCTCGCTTCGATTCGACCGCCATTTTTTCTCCTTGTTCCGTCTGATTCTCTCGTCAGCAGCTTCGATTCTCTTCACTCCCCGAATCGCACAATAACGCGCAGCCAACGCGACGTCGGAACCTGCCTCCCCCCTTCACTGTTTTTCCGTCGCTGTTCCTTTGAGCACACAGCGACGCCCTTCCCTCCTTCTTTTCTTCTCTCATCACCGCAACACGTTCAAACACACCGTTGTGCGGTATCGATTGTCGCTCCACCAGGGCAGCCGGCCAGCCAACAAGTGTCTCGGCCGACTCTTGACGTTCCAGCATCCCAGACTTATTCCAAGGGATGCGACCTTGGCACCGGTGCAGAACAGGCGCCATCGCGTGCCTTGTTCTCTCTCGCCCCCCATCTTCCCGCCTTGTCTTTGTGGCACGCTTAGATTTCTGTTGTCGGGACTTGGCCGTCAGCCGACCCGATCTTCACCTTCTCTTCACGCCTCTTGTCCACAGCATATCCACTCTGCAGAAGCGCTCGACAGCGTTCGCTTTCCCAAACGATTGATCAACGGACACCCCAACGAGCACCATGAACAACATCAACATGGCCAACATGGCCGCCATGACCGGCGGCGTTGGTGCTCCATGGCATGATGAACAACGTCGGCGTCCCGCCCGGTGCGGCAAACCGGCCCCAGCCTCCGCAGAACCCAGCAGCACAGCAGCAACAACAGCGCAGGCCCAGCAACAGGCCAGCAGCAGGCCATCAGCAAGCCAGCGCAAGCCAGCAGCAGGCCCAGCAGCAGGCCAGCAGCCCAGCGGCCCGCAGACACAGGCATCAGCAGCAGCCAGCACAGCAAGCTCACGCAGCAAGGCTCAGCCAGCAGGCCCAGCAAGTCAGGCGCAGCAGCAGGCCAGCAGGCGCAGGCCCAGCAGCAGGCCCAGGCACAGGCCCATGCTGTACAGCAAGCTCAGCAGCACAGCAGGCCAGCAGGCGCAGCAGCAGGCCCAGCAGCAACAGCAGGGTCTGCCGCAAGGCCCGGCCCCGGGTCTTCCCATGCAGGAGATTGGCAACCGCACGCTGCTCAACACATACATCTACGAGTACTTTCTCCGCTACGAGATGCTGGACTGCGCTCCGCGCGATCCTTGGCCAGCAGGTGAATCTGCAAAAGGATGGCCGCGACGAGAACGGTAACGTCAACGGTGTGGGCGACGATGCCATGGACACCGACTCCAAGGACTTGTTCCGATGCCAAGACTGTCGAAGACCTGCCGACCCCAAACTTGCCTATGCCGTCGATAGCAGCTTTCTCTTTGACTGGTTCTGCCTGTTCTGGGAAATGTTCAACGCGCAAAAGGGAAAGGCCCATCACTCTGGCGTGAACCAGTACACGCAGCACATGCAGGCATGTTTGCCCTTTTTTGATCCGTTCTTGTCACTCTCTTTCTTGGTCCCTGTTGACGTTTGCTAACAACTCGTGTTCCTCCGTGACGTACAGTCTCGCCTTCGCCATGCCCAACAGCAGGACATGCTTCCGCCAGATCCGCCCCGATTACCAGCAGCAACAGCAGCATCTCATGATGCGCAACATGCAGAACGGCAACATGCTCGCCATGAAGCAGGCTAACAACCTCCCGCGCACTGCCATGGCGAACAGCCAGAACATGTTTGTTTGCTCCACGCACACTGCCAAGTGACAATTCATAGAGCAGCCGCTAACTTGTCCCCTCCTCATACAGCCCCCAAGCATGAACATGCTCCAGGCCAAGCAGGGGCCAGATGCAGCGTGATCCGTCGGACATGGACGGCAATCGTGCGCGCCCCTCGTCCCCCGGCTCGGGCGAGAATGCTCCGTCGCCTTCCAAGAGACCCCGCCTTGACAGTGTGCCATTCAACCCCAATCAAGCGGCTCTGATGCAGAACGGACGTCCGTTCCACAGGGCCTGCCTGGCCAACAGGTAGGAGCCGGTGCTATTACACCCTCAAGTTCACCAAATGTTTCTCGCCAACGGCGTGAACCCGGCCACTCTGAGCGCCGAGCAGCTCCAGCAGTTTTCCCAGCAGTCGCCCGCCGCCAGGCAAGAGCATCCAGGCGTACTCACAAAACATGCAACAGCACCACAAGGCTGTGCCCAACGTGTCCGGTCCCCCCGGCCAGGGCTCGCCCATGATTCCGGACGGTGCTCGCTGTCTTACAAACGCCGGCGAGCTGACCGGACCGAACGCTATGCGTGTGGCCTGGCGCGCCCCAGCCGGCGCGGCGGCAGTAACCATGCCCTGCAGGACTAACCAGATGCAATTGATGCTGCGTTGCAGCAGCAGAACAAGAAGCGGCTGATGATGGCCGCAAGAGCAGGATGGCATTGTCGGCATGGGCCGCCCTGACGGCACCCCGTTGGCACAGCGGGTACGCCGGGTGGTCCTGGTGGTGCCTGGTGGTCTCTGGTGGTCCTGGTGGCCCTGGAGGCCCCGGCGGTGCCTCAATGCCGGCCGCGCAGTTCCAGGGCTCGTCGCCTCAAGGTGGCCGCCCCGGCGCCTCGCCCAACCCCGCGGATCAGATGAAGCGCAACAACCAGCAGATGGCCGGAACGGCATGGGCTCGCCCCTGCCCGACCACCCGCAGTCGCGCGGCTCGCCGAACCCCGCAAACTTTATGAATGCGCACATGGACCGAACATGGCACCCAATTTCTTCAAGGTCGGACAACAACATGGCGGCCCAGCAGATGAATGGCATGCGGACCCCTGGCGCCCACCCGGGTATGCCCTTTAACGGCTCCATGAACCCGCAGATGATGGTCGCTGCGCGCCAGCAGCAGCAGCAGCAATGCTGCCGCTTGCAGCCGGCGCTGGTGGTCCGGGTGGTCCCCGATCCAGTGGCAGGTGCACCCCAACGGCGGTCCCATGAACGGCCCGCAAGTTGGTGCTCCCAGCCTCCGCAAGCCGCAGGGCACGCCCCAGCAGGAGAGCGATGCCGCCACCGTCGCACCCGGCGCTGCTGCAGCAACGCCAACCAGCGGACGACGGTAATCCCCAGACAACCGGCGGCGCCGCCGACGCCCCAGACGGCGGCCAGGGCCAATCCCAAGAAAAAGGACGGCAAGGCCACAAAGAAGGTGAGGGACAAGGCTTTATACTCTGTGCTTTTGCTGGTTTGCTTCGGTTGGGTTTACGCCAAGACCGAATCTGGTCTCTTGCCGGTCTCAATCGCCTTGTTCACCTTTGCTAACCGATAGAAAACGCAGACTGCGCGCAGAAGAAGTCCGCCTCGAACCTCAATGCTGCAGCCACCCCTGCAGGCGAAGCCGCGACAACGGATGCCGAGCCCCCACGCCCGCAACACCAATCACCCCTGGCAACCCGGCAGGTTTCAGCGGCAAGCCTGCCGGTCCTGCTGTGTCGGGCCCACCGACTGGTGCCATTGCTCCCAACGGCCAGCCGACGGCTGTCTCCGCGCCTTGGCGTGCCCGCGGTTCCGCCACCAGCACCGGCGCGACCCCGGCCAGAACTCATTTATTGACAACACATCAATGGTACGTACCTCTTGTATCGATCCGCCTTGGGGAGCTGGACGACTAACCCGGTTTCTAGAACTTTGGTCTCGAGTTTGCCGACCCGATGGCGTCATCCGACGTGCTCAACGACTTTGACTTTGACACGTTCCTGCACGAGACCAACGAAAATGACGGTGGCTTTGACTTTGGCTCGGCCACTTTTGGCATCGAAGGCACGGCGAGATTGGTGCTGACTAGTTTGGAAGACCCCTTCTACACCCCGAACCAGCCATAGGCGTCGATTCGCTCGCTTGCTCGAGCCCCAGACGTCCACACTGCGCTGTCAGCCGCTCCATTGGCGTTGCCATGATGTGCCAATCAGCGCATACCGGCCGCATTCTGTCTTTCTTTGCCATCTTGTTTTGTGCGCTTTAATCAGGGCAGCATCTCTTTCGTACGGCGTTATCCTGGGACCTTTTTTTCGTTACTGTATCGTTTCTTGTCCGTTCATCTGTCCGACTTGCTGTCTTTTCCTTTTTTTCCTCCTGCTGCTTGTCCATACGTTTTGCTGCCTGCCTCGAAAATTCACCACACGGTTTCTATTCCCCCCAACCTATCTCATTCTCATGCTCACCACGCCATAACGCCTCGGCGTGCGGCATGCGACATGCGGTGACACTTTCCCCATGACTTATACACACACCACAAAAGCAAAACACGTTTCCGACTCTTCATATCCATCGGCCACTCTGCGGCCACGCTACCCTTCCAGACCCCAGTACGACGCGTTGAGCGCTTCGGCGCTCCACATTGTTGCCTTGTCCATACTCTGCTCGCCGTTCATCGATACTCTTCGAACTGGACAAGTCATCTTGGTCCAGCAAGAAGCTACAAGTATCTTGACGATATCTGTGTATTCAGGGACCGGACGAGAAGATGAGCAGACTTTGGACGGGCTTTTGGAAAGGGGTGACTGCACCCCCTCCCCCCATGATCCTACTGGGGTCTGGAGGGGTCAGTCCAGCCGGTCCGGTGGCCAAGAGTGGCCCAAGAGTAGGGAAGAAGTCGGAAACGTTGTATATCAAGTCGTGGGAAAAGCGTCACCGCATGCCGAGGCGTTGTCGCGTGGTGAGCATGGGGATGCGATGGGTTGGGGGAGATGGAAACGGCTTGTGTGCTTCTTTTTGCGTTTTAGCCCTTTACCTCTCCCAGTCTCATTTCAATTCCCCTTTCCAACTGCTCTCTGCCTGTCGGAGTGCTTTCCCCACTCTCACCTTCTTACCATTTTGTACTTTCAAAGGATACTGCTCTCGTTGCTTGTCCTTTTTCTTCCCCCTACTTGCCTCTCTTTTGCGTCTTTTGTTGGTCTTGTCGCTTGTTTTATTATCGGTCTCCTTTCTTTATTATATGCCCCTTGGGACGATGGAATTGGGGGGAAAGGGATCTTGCTTTTGTTGCAACAGGGAAGGAGAATTTGGGCGGAAGATGGTCTGTTTGGTGTTCCTCCCCTCGTCGAATTGCTTGCTATCCATTACTTATTCTGTCTTGGTCGATATATCTTTAACGTTGTCAATGTTCATCTCGCTCTTGTTCGCTTCGTTAAAGTCCAATTACTTGTCGATGCCAGCTATGGTGGTAGAGGTCGAGGTCGAGGTCGAGCAAGGAGGCCGGAGTTGATTTGTGTGCAGAATCAGGCACTTCACCTCGACCGAGGTGCGGTCTCGACTTTGATCTTCGCATACGTGTCGGAGATGAGGTCGATCTTGACGTTGGAGGCATCGGGGCGCCCCAACGCTTGCCAATATAATACTCCTCTCGCGCCCAGCCGCTATCTCGTTTGTTGCAGATGGCAGTCTTTCTGGGCGTCTTGCGAACACATACCATCTTGCCAATGGCTTGCCCTTTCTTCATCTTTGCCACGCCGAGCCCGGCAATGGTCACACTGCCACCAGCAGCTGTCCGACGTCTTCTGTCGGCTCGTCTTGCGCCTTTGTTTTTGTTTTGTTTCCCTGATGCCACCTGTCACTCTGTCGCGCAAAGACACGGCATGTAAAGGTGTCACCGAGGCGGTCGACCGAAACGAAACCAGGCTGTTCCATCCTCTGACAGTCCGGCTAGCTGCAGACGCGCAGGCTGTCGGCTCAGAGGCGACACCGAGCTTGTCTGCTGGCCTGGGCCCATGGCCAACCGTACCGGCCCTTTACACCAGGCGCGCGGCAAAGACAAGACACGACGTGTAAAACGGTGGGACTCCTTTCACGTCACGCAAAGGATGTTGTGTGCTGGAAACATGAAGAGAGGCGACGGCCGCACGCCGAATCGAAAAGGAAGAAACAGCACTGTCCTCTCCGCTTTATACGGACGAAACGAAAAGGGGCCAGCAAAACGGGCAGGAGGCCAGGGCTCGCGGCGAGGAAAGCTGCGAAGAACAGTTTGTGGCGGTTGCTCTTTCCGCATCGGGCGCGCACCTTCCACCCACGTCTTGTGTCTCGATCGCTCCTGCCGCTCGACTGCCAAGTTGGCCTGTTTCGTTGGTTGCAGACTTTTCTCTTTGGCTTTTTGGCTTCTCTTTGGCTTCCAGTTGACTCTCTCGCTTTGCTGTCCCGTTTGCTTCTTCTGCCGTGACCACAACGCTCCGCGCATCAGGCAAACCACGTTCGTCTAGGACGAGCGAACGGTGTTGGACCGCACGCAAACGTACCAACAAAAGCACGCTGCTTCGACCCGATCTGCGCCTGAGGCTCCTTCGGTACAGACGCAGAGTCACGTCGCTGCGTCTTCGCCATCCAGCTCCGTACGTCCATTCAAGGCTTCGGCCCTACCAGGACCATGGTCGCCTTCGCCCCCGTGTGGTCCTCTTCTCCAGTACCGCCTCATCGGCTGTGGGTTCTGGCCTCCGTCTTCGTGTCATCGCCCTCCTCACGAATGGTGCGCATGCCGACTGCTACTGGCCCGACGGGACCGAGAATGACGAGCACCAGCCGTGTTACTCGCCGCACGGCGGCGCCATCGGCCTCTGCTGCAGCGCCGGTGATGTGTGTCTGTCAAACGGCGTGTGCATGGCCACTCGCCAGGTACCAGCCCGGCGGACACCTTGGCAGACACGGTACACGATACGTCGGAGAGCCCCATCTACTACCGCGGCAGCTGCACATTCAAGGACTGGGGCCTGGGCAAAAACTGCCCGACAGCGTGTCTCAAGGGCGCCGGGATCTCGCCGCACTCGGACGTCGGCATGATCCCCTGCCCCGGGTCCGACACGGACTGGTACTGTGCAGATAGCAACATGCACAGGGCCAACTGCTCCACGGCGCCTTTGTTGTTTCTTTGCCCAGTACGCTTCTTGCTCTTCTCTGACTTTACTGCAGTCGACATCGTCTAACCCTTTAGAACCCGTTCATTCACCACGATTGGCATCTCGCCGTCCAAGACTGTCCACACTGCAACGCCAACAACGGCCTCGACCTCGACCTCGACCTCGACCTCGGCCTCAACCTCGACATCGTTGACAGCGTCTTCTGATGATGGTGCCGTGACACTGGACTTGTTACCGCCCCGGAAAGTGCCACGGTTCCAAGTGCTGCATCTACAGACTATACGAGCGGCGTGTCTGCTTCCCCGGTGGCGTCGTCCACATCGGGTGGCTCCTCATCGACAGCACTCCTCCGGCCCCGTCCAACTCGGCATCGACTGTTCCACTGGCAGTCGGTATTAGCATTGGAGGTGCCTCCATCGTTGCTGCTGCCGTCATTGGCTTCTTCCTCTGGCCGCCATAAGAAAAGGGGCGAGCCAGCATCTGCCGAGTCGCCGCCACCCCGCGACCTGCCCGACGACGACTACCTGAACTCCGTGCTGGCGGGTCCATGTTCGGTCCGGAAGCCTTCTCAACCGGCGCCCCAGCAAAACGTTCTTGAACAACATGGGCTCTGGAGACGGTGGGCCGCCTCCGCCCATGCCCGACCGGTGCCTCTGTTCTGGGCCACCAGTCGGGGCACCAGCACCAGCGTACCGACAGTCTGCATTCGGGAAGCATGCTGAGCTCGTTTCAGCAGTACCAGCAGAGTCAACAGCACCAACATCAGCAGCAGCAACAGTCGCCACCGCCGATTCCTCTGCATCAACCGCACCCGCAGCGAAGCTACAGCAGCTACGCACAAGGCCTCTTTAGCCCCGATGCCGTGGCATGCATAGCCTGCGACGGACGCCGCCGGTTGCTTGGGCCACCGAGGCCACGGCCCAGTGTGACGAGTGAGCCCATCCCCGAGATTCCTTATGATGGCCGGCGGATGGCACCGTACTGCGGCGTGCCCACGATGGAGCAGACCAGATTCTCGGAGCTGCCTGGGTAATACACCGATGCGGGGAAAAAGGACGGAGAGCTCACGGTTACGGTCGGAAGGCGACTGTCTCACCGAGTCGTCTCACCGACGGGGTCGGCTTGATATGGAAGAACGAGGCGTGCTATTTTGCGTGTTGTGTTTGTCCGTTTGACCGAGAGAGAGGCCTGATCTGTTGTTACTGCGTGTCAGTGTCTCGACACACCCAGGGCAAGTCGCCGTTTCTATCTGGCGAGTGCCGCATGGATTTATACCCATAGTTGAGTTTTTGTCACCATCCTTTGCTGAAAGATGCCATTTGTCGTCTTTGTGCTTCATTATCATACAGTCATTACAATCAAGCAGCCTTGGCCACTGGTATCTAGTATTCGTCGTCGTTGTCGTCTTCCAAGACCATGCTGTCGCCGGCTGGCTCAAAATCGCCAATACGGGCGGGCTGGTCGCCGAGCGCCTGGCCAGCTTGACGAGTGTGAGCTCGTAGACGCGCGCTACGCTCATCTGCACGTCGCTGACGTCGTCATCGTCGTCGGTTTCCATGCCATCGTCTCCACTTTCACCGCCCTCGCCCTCGCCGTCGGCCAGTGTGGTGGCATCGTCATCGTCCATTGGCCCAGCGATCGTCTCGCGCTCGGCGTCCGTTTCCTCGCCCTGGACGGTCGACGACACCTCTGTGCCGACCGTGCCCTCTCTGTCGTCCCTGCCTCTATCCTCGCGACGACGCTGGCCCTGGTTCCCCAAAGGCGGCCAGTGTTCTCGTCCCGGGGGTCTGGTGGTCCCCGCCGAAAGACATCCACCACGACCATGCGCGACTGCTCGGCCACGCTTCGGCACCGCACCATGTCCGTCCGCGACAGGCCGACCCGCCGGTAGCTGCTGGTGCTGCCGCCCTCGAAGCCGGGCAGCGTCTCGCGCGTGTCCAGGTCCTCGCCGACCAGCAGGCTCGCAAAGCAATAGTCGAACTTGCGCAGCAGCGCCAGCGTGGCGCGCGGCGAGGGGGGGAAGCCGTCCATCATGCAACGAACTCGTTGGCCATGCTGAGCAGGTACTGCACCTGGAGAGCCGGGGTGCCCGATCGCCACAGCTGGTTCAGCAGCTCGTCGAGGTCGCGGCACAGCGCGCCCATGGAGGCATAGCCCACCGTGTCGTCCTTTTGGTGTCGGGCCTCGCCGTCGTTGCCGTTGCCGCTGCCGCCCCCCACCTCGACCGCGCCACAGCGCTTCACAAACGCCGGCTGATGTGCAGGAGACGGTCGCTGACGAAGCGGCGCACGAGCTCCTCCTTGGAAGAGCCGGCCGCAGCGGATGGGTGCGCGGGTGGGGTAAGCCGAGAGCGGAGCTGGTGCTGCGCATGGAAGAGGCGTGGCTCGGTGTGGGCGACAAGAGGCCTATACCCTCGGGCACAAAGCCGCCGGGCCCGGGTGAGGCGGTGGAGCCGGCCGGCGTTTGTGCTGGGTCGGCCATGTTGTGTGGGAGCAATGCGTGATGTGTCGTACCGAGTCTGAGGAGTGAGTACGGAGGAGTACGGACGTCGATGCGTCAAATGTGGGTGAAGATGAGATGAGGCAACAAAAGCAGGAGAGGACTGGGAACGAGTGCCGGGTTTGAGAGAGAGCTTGATTCGATACGACGCCTGTACATGTGTCTGAAGAAGTACTGAGAGATTATACAGGAGAATTGCGCTGTACGACGTACGAGCAGATGAATACTCGTCGAGGCTGGAGCTCCGGCTTACAGTGCTGTATTGGCCCCACTTTGGGGCATCATTGGACGCTGTGTCTTACAGAAACGGAAAGGTGCAGCAGTGCACCAGCCACACTGTGCGGAGGGGGAGAAGTGTGGCGTCGCATCCCACTAGCGCCACCAAAAAAATTCGCATCCGAGCTGCGACTTTGACGTCAACGGAGACGCAGACGACAGACGCAGACGACAGACGACTCGATTCGCACGACACGACGCAGCGACGATACTCAAACCTCCTCTGCCTCAACACCCACACCCACACCCAAACCCAAACCCACACACAAGTACCAGCCAAGACAGATTGTGCACGTCGAGAAGGCGGGCGGCCGCACGCTGCAGCCCAAGGGCTTCTTCCGTCGGCCTACGACGGCCTGACATCGCCGAGAACGCCTCGTTTGTCAAGGGCATTGCCGCGTTCGCCGTCGGCACTGCCTTCCTGGCCAGCTCCTGGGCGAGTTCCTGCTGCCTCCGTAAGTCGCCCGGACATGGACAGATGCGCGAGGTATCGGACGTGCGACTAACACACACAGCCAATAAGCGACGACGGCAACGAACGGAGACGAGCAGACGAGCAGACGAGCAGCGAGCCAACGACAAGAAGACGTGACGGCTGGGCAAAGGGCGCATGAAGCTCTCCGACAAGGCCAGACGGACACGTGCGTGCGCTCCACGGAACGGCCAACGTGTTTGTCCCCCTGTACATACTCACCATACGACCTCTCTCCGCGAGCACACGCAAACGGACGATGCTTCTTGTATGAAAACAGCACTCGAAATTCGGACGGGCAGGCGGGGACCATGGAGCCTGTGTGGATCGTGACGCGGCGGACGGAGACGAACATGAACGAACAACTAGGCACAAGCATCACCAAAACATTTGAAAACGTGCCATCAACGCAGGATGACGGCAGCGTCGTTGAGCTGGACCTCGTCCCTTGCCAACCGATGCATTTGCATGGGACGCGCCTGCTTCTCTACCCAATACAAGCCACATACTTTTCCTCTCTTCAATTATCGTGCAACGGACTGTGCTTTGCGAGTCTGTGTCTTGACAGCCCGCTCTGTCGCATTGAGTGACGCCGGCTCTGCTCGTAGGTGTAATGCAAACGGCTGTGGCGGTTCGTGCGTGTACACATGCCATTTTCGACGTGCCAAAGCTGCACGGGGTGCATATATGGATACACATTGCTTGTACAGCTTGCCTTGGCCGGATCGCCGAGCTGTCTTTTTTTTTCTTCCGCTCCGGTGGCTGGGCAAGCACGGTGAGTGAGTTCTTTGTAGAGGGTAGGAGGGGGATATCAAAGGGAAAACGAGACAAGGAAAAGGGAACAACACGGCACGAGCTACGGTCGACGACCGCACAATCGGACCATCTTCACAGCCTAGCCTGTACAGTCTTTGCCGTCTCGAATACAGGACCACCGACCCGTTGGACTGATTTTGTCCATCCTTGTTTCGCGGCCGCTTATCGGCACTCCTTTGTCCCGTCTCTTTGCTCACCCACGCCTCGATGCGCCTTCCTTCCGCCGGCTGGCCGCAAAGGCCCAGCCGGTCTTTTCCATGGCCCGGACCAGCTGTAGGATGACGCCTGGTTCGCGATGGACATACCAGGCCATGCACTTGCACCGCCTAGGCTACCAAGGCACGGCGGCAAACGGCCTGCTGCGGCAGACGTGGATGGACCTGCAGGGACAGGAGCCTGCTGCTTCACCCGTCCAGCCGACCAAGTTCTCAGCGGCGGGCAACACCTCGACGTCCATCACAGGTGGTTTCGGCAGCACCACCACAGTATGTGGAACGGCCGGCTCGCCCCTTTTCGCCCGCACAACCTCGCATCGCCCGCGGCCACCCACCCAGCATCTGCCCAGAGCCCGTTTGACCGTGCTCGAACTGGCTGTGCGGCCGCCGCCTCCCAGCCGCCGTCGTGGTCTCTGCAGAGCGTCGACGACCAGAGCCGGCGCGGTGAAGATGCCTGTCCAGCAGTGACATTGTCGTGCAAGCGCAGCACCCTGGCATCGCCACGGCGCTGCCGCCGTACTCCATCATGACCCATTACCCGCGCCCAACGCACAGACAGACCCCGTGCCTGACGGGCGAGGCGGTCGCCTGGAACGCGCCCATGACCAGCTTTACCTGGCGGTGCACAAGAATCTCGCACCGTCGTAGCCATGGGGCAGAGAGATGGTGGAAATGTGGAGAGGCTCTGTCGTGAAAGTGTCAAGACTACGAGTCGAAACGGCAGGACACATAATTCACACTCCGTACAAAGTACTCTCACCCGATCGCTGGTCGGCGTCTTGGCACCTCGCCGGCCGTTGGCTTCTGGCCCTCTTGGGGCGGCTAACGGCTGGGTGAGATGGCGTCTTGTCTCTGCCAATGCGACCCCAGCCCGTCGAGCAGACCACCCTTGAATGCCTGCGCAGGTTTGCTGGTTGCATTGGTATTGCCAAAATCCTTCAGTGCAACACTGCGATGGAACTCGAGGCCCCCCTTCTCCCCCCTTTTCATGTCAGGGACGGGGACGACATGAAGCGACATGGGACGAGCAGACAAGGTTAAACGAGGCGCAACAAGAAGCGTCTTCGTGTGTGATTTGTTCTCATCTTAAAGGAAGAACAAGTCTTTGCCTAGGCCGCTTAGGCACATTGCTCTCCACTGAAAGTTTGGGCGACGGGTTGACCGAGTTCTCTGGAGACTGTGTCGTGTGTCGCTGATACGCTCGTACTCGTACGAGTAGTTTAGTTTGGGTTCGGCGTACATACGTCGTATTGATTCTCCGTTTAAAAGCGCAAACTAGTCGGAGGGATCGTCAACGCCCGGCGTCAACGCAAGCCCCTGGTCAGCCCTGCTGGTGCTTCGGTAGCACCCTGCCCCAGGGACATGCCAACTGATGTTTTGACTCTCTGTACGAAGTAGTAAGACACCGACTTGGCGAGAGCCGCACATGTCTCCCAGAAACACAGGGAGCAAGGCCCCGTGATACATCGTATGCCCGATACCTGTCCTCTTCTGGGACCTGTGGTATGTTGGGAGACTTGGCGCCTGCCAGGGCACGACATTGAAGTCTGTTGTCCCCGGCGCTTTCTGGACAGGCAATTCCGTGCCCACCCCCTGGGCCGTTGTACTTTGCTGTTGTCCATACAAGCTGACAGGCGCCTGTTCGAAGTAGAGACTGCTCTGTTTTCGGCTACACACCTTGATGTTCGGCACCCTGTCACGTAGCACGGCCGTTGAGCTTTGCACGACATTGTCTTCTCCAATGGGAATGTACTTTGTATCTGCCATCCGGACAACGGTACGACGTACGTCAAAGTTCGCTGGGATGCCCCAAGCCGGGTCGAAAGGGCGCCACGGGAGTGGCTTTTGGCTAATCGTACCCACCGGGCCCATTTTCCTCGATATTTTCACCAATGTTCCTTGTCGGCTCCTCTTTCAACATCCGTGCAGATAGCATAAGAAGAGTCAGTGAGCAACAGAACAGACGAGCTATCCCACATCGGGAACAGCTCACGCTTCAGCAGGTCGATTGCGGGGCCCAAGGGTGGCCGTCAAAGTGAAATATTGAGGCCGTTCTGCCCCTGACGAGAAGTGCCTGGTCCTGGTGCCTGTGCCTGTGCCTGTGCCTGTGCCTGTGCCTGTGCCGTGCCTGTGCCGTGCCTGTGCCTGGGAGCCGCATTACCGTAGCGTTCGCGCTGCATCCCGTTTTGGGCAGTCGGACATGTACTCACTCTGTTGTGGGCGCCGTAAGATCAAGAATGTTACATGAATGTCGTAATATGACACTGGACGCCAAGCCTGTGTCGAGGTGAGGCCCAGCGCTGTGCAAAGGACGGGCGCCGCAAGGCAAGGCTAATGTTTTGCGACACGAACGGAAGACAGAGGATAGCTGAGCACTCGGCACGAGTGTTTGTTGGAACGTACGGATACGTCGTATACGGAGTTCACGATCGCGAGAATACTGGAGAAGAGAGAGCCGTGCTTTATTCACTTTGGATCTGTTAGAAACATCGCAGCACGAGGATGACGACGGATGGGAAGAGCAACCGGTGGCCTTCCTATCTGGCCCAGGACCCTCTGCTCCTTTTTCTTTATTGGAAACTAGCGCAAGTGAGGCCGACTCATCGGGAAGGAAGGTTGCAGGGAAGGTGCACCCGTCTAGTCGGAAAAATAAATAGACGTATTGATCGGCTGAAACCTCCATCTTCTAACCTTTGCGGCGGCCTTTGCGGTGGCCTTTGCGGTGGCCTTTGCGGCGGCCTTCCACGTCCCTCTCCCAACTCTTAAAGTCCTGGACTTGTGCTTATTGTTCCATGGCTGAGGCTCGACATGCAGCAATGCGAGGATGCGAGAATGCCGCTGACAAATGTCGTAAGACTTCGTAGCAGAAACCTTTCTGGCAGGAACGATGGGCTGCCTCTGCCTCTGGTGCCCCTGCCCGTTTTGAAGAGAGTCCAGGCCTTGGAGCGTGGCTTGTCACGTGTACCCCTGCATCTTCCCGGTGATCCCTGTGTCGCTCTGTCGCTCTCACGAGTCGCTCCTCTTTGCTCGCACTCCTTGCCTCACTTTTGGCTGCTTGGGTTCCTTGGCGATGTTGTTGTGTCCCACACGGCCGTTCGTCTTTTCGTCTTCTCGTCTTTTTGTCCTTTTGCACCCTCCTTTCTCTCCACCGCAGGTGACACCCCTGACTAGACTGGGCTGGCGCTGTGGTAATCTTATTCCACTTCCTTTTGCCTGCCTACTTGTGCCTCAATTCGGCAACGCTTCTGCATAACGCCCGCTCTAGCCCGGCCAGACTGTTGGACGAGTCATCGCAATGCTGACACCCGCACATCCAGTCCCGGAAAAGCACCAATCCTGGCCCTCTGTGATGGGCCGCAGGCCACGCTAGATGGATGCGGCTTTGCACTATCGATTTTCTGGTCCTGGGCACACCCCTGTTGGGCCACTCGTCTAAAGTTTAAACAACGACAGGGCTCTTTACAAAGTAGACGAGCGATATTGAGAGCACACGGCACTGCAGCTGGACCGCTTGTCTCGACGCCCCAAGCCCGGCTGGTGGCATGGAACAGACGAAAAACAACAGTCGCATCGCGACAAAGGGAGAAATGACGGTCGTGAGTGCTTTCGGCCAGAGCAGACAGGCAGATTCACCTTGCCAGTGCCTCTACGACGTACAGAGTACATTTCTTGTTGCTGTCGTTCTCCCGCCGTTTGTTGTCTCCATGCTGACCTCCATGCTGACACAACCTCCAGAGCAAGGAGCCGCAACGAGGCTGACGGGGACCTCCAAAACATGGCAGCCCCATCCTCACCATCGCCATAAGGGCACGTCTGGTGTGGAGATAAGCAACACCGGTGGAGAGCAGGGCCTCGCACCGACCTGGACGAGGCATGCCATACTGGCTCTCGCAAGAGGATCTCGAAGAGATGAGAAACAAAGAACCGCATGGCCAGCAGCCCAGGCGCAGCGACATGGCAAGAAGATTCTCTTTTTCTACGTTTGGTGGACACGTCACGCTTGCCGCCACTTCTGCCGTCTACTGAGTAGCCTCCAGCAGTCGAGGCTCTTCGGATGAACTGCAGCCGTCGTCTGTCATCTTAATCCTCTGGGCTGTTCGCTTGTATCTGCACGAGGTGTGCCTCCTAGACCAAGTGCGATTTCGTGCCCGGCCTGACCCCCATCCACAAATGCCCTCCAAGACCAGAGGCTATTCCACTGTTCCTGATCCTTCCTTACCCACTCTGCTACTCTACTTCGTAGTAGGTTGCTCCCATTTCTGGCACACCACGATTGTCGGCGCGTTGTGCCGGCCCTCCGCTGCCTTTGTCTGCACTGCTAGCCGCCAGACAGGGGCTGCTTCGCAGGAACAGGAGGCTGGAGATGGGACGCACGCATCAAGTGAGGCCAAGACAAGGCAAAAGGCAAGGGTTGACAAGCGCATGGAACGCAGACATGCCCAATCTGGGCATCAACCCCCTTCACCTCATCTCACATGTACGAGTACTTTGTTATGTATCCGACTTACAAGCCATGGAGAGCACACCGGCCGCCCTCCTTCACCATCCTCCGTCCTGGCCCGCCCACCACCACCACCTTGCCCCCCAAAGCGCCCGCTTCCCCATAGAAGCGCGTAGCCCGGGCTGGCTTGGGAGTTTTTTCAAGCAATATATGGCTCCAACGGCCGCCGCCTGTCCAGCTGTGGACGTTCTTTCCTCTCCTTCTTTCCTTCTTTTTTCTTCTTTCCCTTCTTCCTTGCTCCATCGCCAGTTCCATTCACCAACGACTCTGTTCGTCGAGCCGTCTTTGCATTCCTTCTGGTTTGCGTCCCTTCGTTTTGATCCTTTGATCATAGTCACTCCTTTTTATATTGCGTTTCGTTCCGTCCACGGCCTCTGTCCGTCTCGTTGTCCGTACTCTCCTTTAACGAATCACCAAAACACACTCCTTTTCAATACACACAAGCCAAACCACCACAGCAATGCCTTCGATCAGGAGCATGCTCCTGGCTGCGGCGTCCGCCGCCCTTGTCGCCGCCAAGTCCGCCCAGGTCAACGTGTACTACGCCAGCAGGGCGGTGATGAGCTCGCCGATCTCTGCAAGACCGGCATCGACTACGTGACCCTGGCTTTCGTCAACGTCTCGCCCGAGAACGGTGGCGCATCCGGCTACGCGGGCGACAACTTTGCCAACCACTGTTGGCCGGCTACTACCCCGACTCGAAGCTGCTGACGACCTGCAAGCCATCACCAACGGCTGGCAGACGTGCAAGGACAACGGCGTCAAGATCCTGCTGTCCGTTGGCGGCGTCTTCTCCGCCGACTCCAACTACACCGTCTCCTCCGACGCCGAGGCCACCAAGTTTGCCAACTTCTTGTGGGGTGCCTTCGGCCCCTACGACGGAACCAGCAATTACCCCCGTCCCTTTGATGTCAACTCCACCACAACGCCGTCGACGGATTCGACCTGGACATTGAGGAAAAGTTTGCCGACCAGGGCCCTGGGCCACTCTCGTCTCGCAGCTGCGCACCAACTTCAACGGCGGCGACTACGTCATCACCGCCGCTCCCCAGTGCCCCTTCTCGGACAGCAACTTCCAGATGACGGGCATCCTGGCCCAGTCCCGCTTCGACGCCTCTTCATCCAGTTCTACAACAACCCCGTCTGCGACGGCCTCGGCAGCGGCTTCAACTATGATGACTGGGTCGACCACCTGGGCAACTCCCTCAACGCCGACACCCCGCTCTTCATTGGCCTGCCTGCTAGCCCCGACGCGGCCGGCTCCGGCTACCTCGACCCCAGCAGTTCGAGGACCTGATTGTCAAGTACCGCGACCACGAGCACTTTGGCGGAATTATGCTGTGGAGGAGTACTATGGCGTCCGCAACACCGTCTACACCACCCAGCAGGGCAAGACCAACTACATTGGCCTCGCCGTCGAGCTTGCCAACCGCGCCGACGTCGTCCCGTCCATTGTCTCGTCGTTCAGCACCGTCCCCAGCAGCTCGGTCGCCGCCTCGTCCAGATCGTTTGCCAACTCGTCTGTCTCGGCCACCTCGAGCTCTGTCCCCGCTTCCATCTCCGCGTCGGCTTCCCTGTCTGCCTCGTCCAGCGCGGCGGCGGCCAGCTCCGAGTCGGACTCGGAGTCGTGCTCGGAGGAGGCTTCCAGCTCCATCCCCGGGAGCTCTTCCACTGTCCCCGCGTCCGTCTCGGCTTCGGTCTCGGCCTGCCGTCCGTGTCCAGCGTTCCCTCGAGCTCTGCTGCCCCGTCGGCTGTCAGCACGGTGCCGTCCAGCGGCCCCATCTCCAGCTCGGCTTCCGCTTCCGCTTCAGAGTCGCTGATGACCTCGACCATCCGCTCGACCTACACCAGCACCATCCTGTCGTGCGCCCGACCGTCACCAACTGCCCGTCGGCAAAGTCACCACCATCATTGTCGACGTGGCCACCACCATCTGCCCCGTCACGGCCACCGAGAAGCCTGCTTCCTCCAGCGCCGCTGCCGGTGGCAACGGTGGTAGCGGTGGTGCCCCGACTGTCAGCACCATCTACAGCACCAGCTACGAGACCGTCACCTCGTGCGCTCCCGAGGTCACCAACTGCCCCGCCGCGTCAACACCCACACTGTGGCCGTCAGCACCATCCCGTCTACCCTGGTCCGGGTGCCAGCTCGTTGCCTGCCGTTGTGGGGCAACGTCGCTGTTCCACCACGACCCTGATCGGTCTCGGTGCCCTTTGGCAACGCCACTGCCGTCGACCTTTTCCAAGATTCAGTCCACTGGTGCTGGTGCTGGTGCCGGTGCCGGTGCCGGTGTGGCTCGGGCAGCGGCTCGGGCAGTGGCTCGGGCAGTGGCTCGGGCAGCGGCAGCGGCCCCACTGCCAGTGCCTCGCACGTTCCTACGTCGCCCAGCGGCGCTGTCGTCACTGCGGGCGCCGGCATGGTGTCGACCCAGATGGGTCTGGCTGCCCTGTTTGTCGCCGGTGTCATGATTGATGCTGTAAACGCGATCAACCAATCCAGGTTCCCAATTTGTCTTGGTCGCTTACTGTGACGGTGTGACGGATTGCGTCTTTGGGTTTCGTCTCTTTTCTTGTCTGGTCTTGGCTACTTTCTTTTACAAAGTGGGCTATCACAAGCATCACATGGCCATCTACATTGCATTCTTCTTTTCAAATCTATACCTTTTACACAGCGCCCCTTTTTGTCATGTCAAGTGTGTTGCCACGATGGGCGCCTGTACTCAGTTTGCTATTTGCTTTGACCGGCTTTATCGTTTATAGACGTATCGGTTGTTTTGCGTGGCTTCACACGCGTCGTACGACTGTATTTTGTCGGTATCGCGAGATCAGCAACGAACCGATTACAGAACATAGACGGTAGTCACCGCCTATCCAATCGACAAGCCGTACAGAACGGCGGGTTATGCCTTTAGTTTCGCCGTCGTGGCACCGTTGCGCAACGGATTAGAACCCACTTTTTCTTCTATTTGTTTGCCTTTGCCCTTTTTCTGGTGGCTCATGTAGGCTCTACACGAACGTTGGTTTTTGTTGCTTTTCGTTCTAGTTGTTTTGCTGTCCAATGTCTTGTACATCTATGATGTCCCCAGGCTCTTCAGCCTTTTCCCCTCTTGTCCTATTTTTGCTCAGTACATGGCGTTGTCTCCGTCCCTTTCAAACGTCACTAACGCGTGAAGAGACTACATGTATGCTGAAATTAGGCTATCAGGGCCAAGTCCCAAGACGATCTCAAGTCACCAGATGCAGCAAGCCGATTGAAATCGGCTGTGGGCCATGTCCATCTCCAAGGACGCAAAGAAGCAAGACGCAGAGAAGCAAAGACGCAAAGGAGAGAAATATCAAATCAAAGCACTGATGCACTGCCCTCTAGGGCTGATAAGAGAGTCAGTGGGCCTGGCTGGCGACGATAAGGACGCTGGACGGCCACCCCGGACAAGTACGAGGTACTTGTGGTGACTCTGGAGGCTTGGCCCAGGGGCGTGCGAATAGACAAGGAAGCGAGCGCACCGACGGACCAAAAGGCTTATTCGATACATTCCCTGACCAAGCCCAAAATACCGCTAGAGGCAAGACGAGGGCCGTCTTCCAAGGTTGCAGGGCTCCAGACAACCTATCGGGCATAGTCCGGGCATCTCACAGCATAGAACGACCAAAGTACGGTTGCACCGCCAATCCAGCAAGCCGCCCAGTCCACATCGGATCTTACTATAAATCTCCAGCTGCTGCCCCCTCTCCGTCTTCCTTTTCCTTTTCTCTTCTCTCTCCATCGACAAAAATCCTTTTGTCAACCACCCCTTTACTTTTCATTTTTCAGGAATCCATCGGTCGCGGACGGTGTTCCTCTTACGTGCGACTCAGTCAACCCGTCCCCGTTACGTCTCGGCCTCGACCCAGAGGTCGGCCGTAAACCCTGCAGGAATGGCCTGCGGCGCTTCATCAGCAGCAGCGGGCGTCCGCAAATCGGCTTTCCACTGGTTCCAGCCCAGCCAGGCTCCTGTCGCCCACAACATGTCTTAGTTGTCAAGACGGGCGGCCATGCGACAACCACCGACAAGCGTTTCCGACAGAGCACCAGCAGCAGCAGCAGCCGCACCCGCATCCGGATCCGGACGGCAGCGGCGACGTTGGTGATCTGTTCCTTAGCTGGGCGGACCACGAAAGCGGCGGCGACCTGTGTTTTGACTCTTCATCTGCATTTGTTTTGCGCCTCATTCTTCCGTTTCTTCGACGTCTCTTGCGTCTTGTGCCTCTCTTGCGTCTGTTTCACCGTCTATTTCATCGTCTGTGCCTCCCCGCACCATCTCGTCCGAGGTCTCCAGCTGGCCCTTGTTCCCGCCGGCCCCGTCGTCCCCCGCCGTCGCCTTTCCGTTTGGGGACACGCCGCCGACCGCTGCGCCGTCGACGACGCCGGCCTCGCTTCTGTCGGTCCTGTCGACACCGCTGCTGGACCCGTGCGGACAGCCGCAGCCGTGCCCCACCTTTACACCTTACCCGCCCCCTTTTACCTCGACAGCGCGGACTGGTCGGCCATTATGTCCATGCCGTACGCCGAGCACTTGACGGCGCCTGCTGCGCCGGTAGCCGACGGTACTGTCCGTGGCCGTTCTACGAGCGTGGCTGCTGGGGACGACAACAGCCTTGCATTCCTCTCGTTTCTGGATCCGTCGTCGCTCGGATCGACCGGCACCAGCTCTGCTGCTTTTAACACAGCCGTATCCACAGCGCCATCCGTTTTGTCTTTATCCGATTCTGCCTCTGCTTCTGCCTCTGCTTCTGCCTCTGCCCCTACCTCTGCTTCTGCCTCTGCCTCTGGCTCTACGTCTACACTGTCGCCTGTACCCAACGTCCCTGGCCTCACCATGCGCACCGGCGGCATCCGCAAATCGTCGGGTGCTGGTGGTGCGCGTGTGCGCAAGGCCACCACGACCGAGGCTGCCGAGGCTGCCGAGATGGAAAGGGGCGAGATGGGCGGCGACGGGCACCTCCTGCTCAAGAGACAGCGCAACAGCCTGGCGGCGCGCAAGTACCGCCAGAAGAAGCTGGACCGCATCTCGGAGCTCGAGTCCGAGGTCGGGCAGCTGCAGGGCGAGCGCGACGCGCTGCGCATCCAGCTGGCCCGGCAGGAGGCGGAGACGGCCGCCCTGCGCGAGATGCTTCTTGCCCAGAGCCGTGGCCGTGGCCGCGAGGGCGATGGCGAGGGCGCCAGCACGCGCGGAAGAAAAGGCCGGCTCTTGGGGGAGACGAAACGGAAAAGACTGCAGCGGATTGTAGTTTTGTGTCGAGACTTTCTTTTTTCTTTCCCCTTTGTATTTCCCTTGTATTGTCCAGTTAGCGAGTTTGCCATTTTGTTCGTCTTTTGCATACCGAAGAATCAAATACTGTTGCACGCCAAAATCAAGAACAAGAGACAAATCTGCTGCTTGAATCTGCCATCAGACGATGTCGGCTCTTTGTGACATGTGTACAATATCGTTGTCTTCATAGAACCGCACGGCACAACGACGCTTCGGTCGGGGAGAGAAAAGGGGCCGCGAAAGCAAAAGACAGTCCGCCGTGGCAAGACCAGAGCGGCGAGAAGCCAGGGGGCTCCTCCTCGCCTTGTCGCCATGGGTCTGTCTTCTCTCCCGGCCCGCTTGGCCGTCCGCGTCCGCGTCCGCGTCCGCGTCCGACTCCGTCCCATCCCTCTCTTCGCGTGCTGTTGTGTGCCGTGGCTTCTGTTCTCAGCCTGGGGAACATCCCATCTTCATCATGCAGCGGCGGCGTGCAATACAGTGCAGACATGCCGGGCTGGTCCAGTTTTTCGGGAGTGGCAAGTGGCAGAGATGTGTTTGTACCTTGCGGCTCTGCTTGCTCGTGCCAAGCTGGCAGGCATGCAGGAAGGGGGGTTCATAGGAGACGGAACACGGCGATGCGATGTCGACGAGTGCTGGGCGAGGAAACAAGAAAGAACGAGGACAAACGGTCGAATGGAAGATGGCAAAGAGAATGGGAACAGAGGAAACATGAGATTGTCTTGGATACCAGCAGTTCTTATACACTGCTTCCGTCACCCCTCCTTGTCTTCGTCCTCATTCTGTTCACACATCTTTGCGAGGCACGCCCAAACCAGGCAAACAGACAGGAATAAAGAGGAATGGCAGAAAACGGCTCTATGCCCTGCCAAGCGCCCAGAGAACGTGTATGGCGCACAACGGGAGCATCCAATGAGTGGGATAGGAGAGGCTCGCGAGCTTGGGTGCCTACGATGTGTGGTGCCGAGCGTAGGCTGTGGTGTTTGTGGCGTAAGACGGACGGAGAGTGATTCATAAGTCATCATTTGCTACAGTTGATGTATATGCATATGAAGGGGAGATGGCCGCTGTCGCCTCTTTCATGTCGTCTTCACCTGGCAATCCGCCATCGCGAGCAGACATCATTGGATGCCGGCTTCGCTCGCGAGCCGACCAGGCCCTTGCCCTTCGACCTTGTGGCCCAGATTGGCTGGCTTCGGGGACACACAGAATCGCAAGCCCAAGCACCAAGGTGGCATGTTCCGGCAAACCTGGCCACCCGTCTACAAAGTACAGCTTCTCACTCCTCTCCATTGTCTTCATAGCGTCTCTACACGTCTGTACGGCGCAGAATCGACAAGTTGACACGGCCCATGTCCTCGCGGCGCTTCAGCACACGGAACCAAGATCTCTTTCACAAGGCAAACCCGACCTGCTCGACTTGTCGACTTGTCGACAAGTCGACTTCTCGACTTCTCGACTTGGCCTCGAAAGCCCTCGACTTTCCCCCACACTATTGACCTTTCTGTTGGACTTTCGGCCTTGCGACTTCCCGCCAACCTTTTTACTTTGTGCTTTTGCAACTTTGCCGCCAAGCTTTCGTCGATTGATCCACCGTTTTCTTCCGTGGCGGTGATGTGTCATGATGCAAAGTGATGCGAAATGATTCATAGCGGCTAGAGGCACCCCTCCCCCATAGCGGCGTAGCGCGGCTTTCACGGCTTGGGGCTGCTCAGGGTACCAGAGGACAAGTACCCGGTACCTCCGTACGTCCTCTTCTTTCTCGCTCCCCATTCTTCCCAGCCAACCAGACGGAACGCTGCGTTCAAGTCGGCGCAGGTGGGAAAAGATGCGGCAATGTGCCCGTTCGGTGGACGGCCGGACATTCCTCGGCACCTGTCTCACTCGCTGACGTTGACTCGACGCCGCAGGGCATATCCACCGCGCTACCGCTTTATCGCACAAGAGAGGGTCGCCGTGCAAGGCGCCGGGTGCATCAAACGGCAGCACTGCGGCGTCATGGCAAATGCGACAACGTATGGAGGCGTATGCAGCGA
Organism: Sporothrix phasma; assembly: GCA_016097075.2. Lineage (NCBI taxonomy): Eukaryota > Fungi > Ascomycota > Sordariomycetes > Ophiostomatales > Ophiostomataceae > Sporothrix > Sporothrix phasma. The sequence goes on along the minus strand of JADMNG010000036.1, from coordinate 7,617 downwards.
GTCTGTCTCTGTCTACTTCGTATCAGTCCACTGTCCATTGCGACTTGTACTCGTCGTGGTGCACCCGCAGCATAACTGGAAAGGTCCTATAGTCTAGCGGTTAGGACATTGGATTCTGATCTCGTAGAACAACTTCCAGTAGCCCCGGTTCGATTCCGGGTAGGACCTTGCTTTTTGCGCCCGGCCTCTACTCGTAGGATGCTTGCGTGCACCTTTTTTCCTCCGTCGTCTGATCGGATTCTGTAAACTGGACGCTTCTTGCTTTTTGGCCGTTGAATGGCAAAGCGTGTGCCTTGCCACGCGAGACGGGCCCGGCGCGATTCCAACAGCCGTGGCAAACTTGCCGCGGGCGCGGGATGTGTCGTATTTGCTGTTCAGGAAGAATGGCCTCCTGCGACGAGTGCTGAAATGGTCATGTTGAAACAAGGTGACAAGGCCAAATGCAACGTGAACGCGGCCGCTAAACACAACAGCAACCAAGGATCTCCGTCGACTACAGTTCTGCTTTGAATCCACGGCGTCCTCGCAGAAGCCGTCCCTGCGCAGGTTGTAGGAACGGTCTCTTCGTTGGCATCCTTGACGTGGTGCCGTTTCAAGGAGGAATGAGAAAGCGGTTGGCGGCTGGGCGCGGCGTACTCGATGTCGTACGACCTGCGAGGGCCTCTCGTCGGCTTGGGTCGGGAGAGGAAAATAGACGGCAATGGAAGGTCGAGTATGCATATCGTATGGACAGAAGACAAGAGTGACAGGCTACTGGCCGAAGAGACGGGACGTGCAATGCTCAGCTGCCGAATCAACGGCAGTAAAGTGGCGTCGCGTAGAAGCATGGCCCAAGAAGAGTACATAGATCGTGTATCCCGAGCAGATAGGCCGTACTGGTGGGCTGGAGCTGGACCCGTATGCTCATCTCAGGCACAATGCAACCACACATTGCAACACACAACACAACGCACAACTCGAGCTGGCTTGGCGGTCATGAATGCATGCGCCGTTAACGGCGGATCGGACGATGTTTGACCACCAGAGTTTGGCTGGCGCTGAGAGGACGCCTTCTGCCTCAGTTTTGCACGTTTGGGCAGTACGCAGCCTGTAGCTGGTAGCCACGTGTTATGCATCCTTCACACCCTCTCTTTGTCGAGAGGTTGGCCCGACGCGTGAATTGGCCACGTATAGAGGCGTCGAGCTCTGTTTGTTTTCCATGGCATCGGCTGGCCAACAGCACACACGCGTGAAGAGCGGTGACAGGCAGTCCGAGCAAGGAGGGGCAGTCAAAGCCGTGACTACCAGCGGGTGGCCATGCCAGCGACTATAAAAGCCCGTCCGTCCCCGTCCTCTGCGTATTGTTCATCCGTACGTGGCATGCTTCTTGATTGACCCTCCGCACACAGCGCGCTCTGAACACGACAGCCATGGCGCCATCAAGCGCAACCAAGCCAGCCGTGGTGGCCGTGATCGCCCGCCGTGTTCTCGGGGCCCTGCCTACGCCCGCGTCTGCCACCATAACCGATGCTCGACACCTGGCCTCGTACAGCTGGCTCGAGGCCGCGCAGCCCACCATTGCCGTTCCCGGCAGCCCTGCTCGCTGGTCGCCGGTGAGCCATACGCAGCGCGTCCCCAAGGACTCTGGCCTCATCTACATTGCCCAGAATGCCGCCCGCCACCCCGACAGCCCGCTGGAGCCGCTGTTCCGCGCACTGGACGTGGAGCAGCCGTCGTTTGACCTCGCGGGCGTGGATCTCGTGACCGACCGCAACAACCTTCGCAAGCTCCTGTCGTTTGTGACCCGGACCCGGACCCGTCTGGACAGCCGGTGGAGCCGTTTGCCATTGACGTCGAGGTGCTGGGCAGCAGGCCGACGGTGGTTTTCTGCCGCACGGAGACGGCGGCGACCGTGTTGATTGGGCCTGATGATTTCTGCGGATACGGCCACTCGTTTGAGAAGATGTACACCACGGAGACGACGCCCGGCAGCACAGGCCATCACCGCATCATCAGCTACCGGTTTGGCGGACTTTGTCTCCTTGTCCGCTACGAGGTGGATGGCTATGTGGACGACGTGGGCATGGACAAGGACAAGAACAAGGACAAGAACGAGACCACGGACACCAACAAGGGCACGGCCTCGACCCGAAGCGGCACGACGGCCACCGCCGAGGGCGACGACCTCGCAGACCTCTTGTCGTCTCTGTCGCTCACACCGCCGGGCGGCGCGTCCGCTGTGCACGACGCGGTGGCCGTCCCCGGGTCCAAGCTGCGCGTGGCGAGGCTGGGCCGCGCTGTGCCGCCCGAGGCCACGCTCGAGATCAAGACGCGCATCGCCCGCAGACACCTCAGCCTGCACGACGTGGCGCCGCAGCTCTGGTTCTCGCAGACGACAAAGCTGGTGCGCGCGTACCACCGGGGCGGCGTCTTTGCGGTGCCGGCCGTCGAAGACGTCGCGTCCCAGATCCAGGCCTGGGAGGGCGAGTGCCAGCGCCCTCTGCGCACACTGGCCGTGCTGCTGAAGCACCTCCTGGCGGTTGTCCAGGGCCACGGCGGGCGGTGCACGATCCGCTGCGAGAAGGGAAGCGAGCACCAGCTCACCGTGTACAGCGACGAAAGCGGCAAAACGATGCTGCCGCGGGATCTGTACGTGCGATGGGACACGCGCGAGGATGCAGCCGTGGGGTAGGGCATGGGAGCGGGCGGACTACGACACGCACCAGCTCGTGGTCCCCCAGCCGTGGCCGCTCCGATGGAGCAGACCGACCACCGCCCGCTTTGTGGCCGCGGTGTATACAGAGTATACTGTCACCAGAGGTTCTCGCGACTGAACAGGGGAAGGGTGTGTATGTCGAGGGCGAGACGCGCGGAGAGGCGAGCTCGTTCTTGTGTCATTGGTGTTATTCCCACGTGGAAAGCTGCACCGAGCATTGTCTTGATGCTATCGGTTAGCCATTTGGTCAAGTCCAAGCCTTGTTTGAGCGATGTAAAGGAAATGACATGGAAATCACATAGCTATGTGAGTACACAACTATGACAAGCACGAATGCAATTGAAGTTTGTCAAACTACTACACTACTTGGAAGAGTAGGAGTAGAGTGAAAATGAAAGTGAAGTGAGCGGAAGTGAAGTGAGCGAAAGTGAAGTGAGCGGAAGTGAAGTGATGCGAAAGTGAAGTGAAAATGGAAAGGGATCACCGAGAAACGCTCAAGTCGGACAAATCAAAAGTCATAACCACGTACGTAGCCACTTGTTGCTTGGGACTCCCTCGACATCGACGACCCGTCTGTTCTCAGCATAAGCAACGCTTTGTCCGTTGTCTGGAAGCAGGCCACAGATACGACGTACTCTGGCATGGTCAGACTACAAAAGCATATGAGCAGCATACTGGTCATAGACAATTATCGATACGACCTGCCACCCGACTGGCATCGTTCAATCGCAATCATGCAGTCACTTGTTCTGGGTCTCAGCAGGCTCTGGCACGTCTTTCGGCCGGGGCTGGCTCCTCATTGTGGGCACTCATTGTGGCTACCCCTTCACACCGTCCGGCTGGCCGACAATGCGAGACAGAGTATGGGGCCAAGGGTCCAAGCGGGCGTCGTCGACGTGACGCCAGTGCCGTGCTTTACAGAGTAGCTGGTCGACAGAAGACGGCCGACATGCATGGGCGACCCGGGTGGCTGGACCGCATCCAGTACTCGTACGTCGTTGTGAACATTACACTCTCGCCGCCCTCTATCCACCGTTCCTTGTGTGCCGAGGTCAAACCGGGTGACTTCATTTTCCGTGCGTGGGGATGGGCGACGCTAGCCTGTCTCCGTCTCCGTCTCGTCTCCGTCTCCGTCTCTGTCTCCGTCTCCCGTCCAGGGCACAACGGACTGCGACGTCGGGCGCAGGGAGGCGAAAGGATGCGGATGTACGTCGTACGTCGTAGAAGCAGCCTTTCAGGGTCCAATTCTGCTGTTCTGGTCGCCATGGCAGAAGAGCACGGTAGAGTCTAGACTGCCTGGGGTCGGGAAAAGAGTGCAGCCGCCGGGCCAAGACAGAAGTCTGAAGCCAGAAGCGCGAGAAAAAGGAAAAGGCACATGGGCTCTACCATAGACGCAACGCACAGGTGTAAAGGCGCAAAGGCGCAATTGCTGCGCGTTGGGTATTAGTGTTTGCAGTGGAGGCCATGAGCGTCTTACGTGGGCGGGAGAGTGCGGTTCGGCAATGCAGAGCCGGTTTTGGCAGCAGACTGCACTAATCTCGGCCCAGAAGCCCTAAAAGCCCCTAAAGTCCCCTAAACCCCTAAAGCCCCTAAAGGTCCCGGCGGTTGACGAAAAATGACTTCGGCGCAAGGCGAAGAAGAGAAAAGATTTGATAGTCTGGCAATCGACTGCAGGCTTCAATACGGCGACTTGTGCGTCTAGCAAACGGTGCGACTTGGGCGAGCTACGAATAGGATACAAAGGGTGGACAACTGGTCACGAAACGGACATCTCCAGAGGACATCTCAGGACATCTCCGACGGTCGCAACTTTGCTCGGAACTTCCCTATTAGTCAAGTTTACTCCCGCGTTCCCGCGCTCTTCTTCCCCGGACTTTACTTTTCTCTTTCTGCCTCTCGGCGTCCACTCTTGACTCTTTCTTTTCCTTTCTCTTTCCCTTCCTCCCTTTTTCTCTCTCTCTTCTTTCTTCCCTTCCGCCTCCATCGCACCATCGACTCCGTACTCGCCAGCTCACATACACGCGCCTCACCATGATAGCGGGTCTGGTGTCGCGCGCCCTTTGGCGGCCGCCGCCGTTGCGTCCGCCGCCGGGGCGCAGCCTGAGTCAACTCGTGTCGGCCACGTCGCCGTCGCATGCTCTTCCTTTTATTCGTCTCCGCTTCAGAGTACAGGACATTGTTCAACGGCCGCCACGACGAACACAGACGACACAGACGCAGACGACACCGACACAGACACCGACACAGACACCGGCCAGCCCGAAACGCCACCACAGCAGCCCGCGAATCACACACCACCAGGGCCGAGGCCGAGACCGAGGCCGAGGCGCACAAGAGCCTGCCGTCGCCGGCCCCCTCAGGGACGACCCCGTCCGCTCTCCAGCAATGTCGCGCCTCTCCCGCTGTGGCAGCGCCTGGGCCCTTGACCTGGGCCGCCGACTCGTACGGACGCGCCCAGCGGCGCCGGCCATACCTCACCCAGCTCATCAGCGCGCTGGTGATTGCCCTGTGCGCCGACATGTCTGTGCAGCGCATGAGCATGAACGACGGCGCGCCCTACGACCCCAAGCGGACGGTGCGGTCGCTGATCATTGGCGGCATCTCGGCCATTCCGAGCTACACCTGGTGCGTCTGCGTCGCTGGCGATGCGTCTTCCCGTCGTCTTCCACGTCTTCCATGTCGTCTCTCGTGTCGTCTTCCATGTCGTCTGCCAACGTGCTAACGGTGCCCGCAGGTTCGTCTATCTCGCGCACAACTTCAACTACGCGTCCCGCGCCCTCTCCCTCGTCACCAAGGTGGCCGTCAACCAGGTCGTCTTCACGCCCATCTTCAACTCGTACTTTTTCGGCATGCAGGCCCTGCTCGCCGGCGAGACCCTGGGCCAATGCTGGGAGCGCGTCAAGCAGACCGTGCCCACCAGCGTCAAGAACTCCATCAAGGTGTGGCCCGCCGTGACGGCCGTCAACTTTACCTTTATCCCGCTCGAGTACCGCAGCATCTTTGCCGGCGTCTTTGCCGTCGGCTGGCAGACGTACCTCATGTTTCTCAACCGCAAGGCCGAGAAGGCCGAGGAGGCTGCCGTCGAGGCGGCCGTCCACGCGGCTGTGCAGGCGCCGTGCAGCCGTCGAGGCGGCCGTCCACGCGGCTGTGCAGGCGCCCGTGCAGGCGTCCATGCAGGCGGCTGTGCAGGCGCCCGTGCAGGCGCCCGTAGCAGCAACGGCCCGGCCCCTGCGCCCTCAAAGCCATCAAAGCCAGCCGAGACGGTGGCCGTTGCGCCGGCCGCGACCTTGGTGGCCAAGCCATGAAAGCGAGCCGCGCCGTCGGTGACACCATGTACGCTTTCTTTGTTGGACTTGTATTTCTTATAGACCTGCACATTCGTTTCCTTTGTTGCCCAATAGACAGCCGGCATCACGGCATGGTCCGCGATGCCTGGCATTTAGATTCACTAGACGTTGCAACGTGCCTTGCGCTTCTTGGCGAGAAACGGAGGTGACGAGGCAGACCGCCGTCACCACGTCTGGCAAACGCAGTCTTGATGCCCTGGACCGTTTTCGAGGTATCAGACACAGAATGGATCAAAGACATCACCGTCGCAGTGACATAGCGGCCGGTACAGTCACGTGCCATTTTCGTGGTAATCACGTGCGCTGCAGCCGCAAAACAGCGCGTTCCGTAGTAGCTTCGTCTTGGCTGTCATTGGCTTTTGTGGCTGTTCCCCGTCCCCCGTCGAAGCTCTGCACATCGAATCCGCCGGCCATTGGCGTTTCTTTCCTCCAGCGCTCGCCCCCCATCGACGTTTGGTCCCTGTCTGTCGACATGGCCCTCTACCTGCGCGTCCGGCCCTCGCTGGCGCCCATGTGGCGCTCGGCGCGCCTTGTCCGGCCACGTCTCGTGGCTCTGCGACGCCGTTCCTACTCGACGACACCCACGACACCCACCACACCCCCACACACACGACGCCCGTACCCAGCCGGCCACGACCCTGCCCTCGCCGACGACTGCGACTGCCGATGTGGTCCGGGGCGCCAACAAGACGGCCGCGACGACTGTGCCGGTCGAGGCCGTCAACGAAGCTGCGCACGCCAGCGAGGCCGCCAAACCGACCGTTGTCGAGACGGTGGCCGAGACGGTGGCCGAGACGGTCGCCGAAAAGGTCGAGTCGGCCAAGGCGACAGCCGCCGGGGCCACCGCGGCCGTCAAGGATGCTGCTTCCAGTGCCACCGATGCCGCCGCCCATGCGGCCGCGCAGACGGTCAAGACGGCCGCAACATCGGAGCCTGCGGAGACCGTCCAGTCGGCCGCCACAACAGTCAAGGCTGCTACCACCTCGGCTGCCAACGCCGCCGAGACGGCCAAGTCGACTGCTTCTGCTGTGACCAGCGACGCCGCTAAAGCCGCCGCCAAAGCCGCCGCCACAACCGCCGCCAAGACCGCCGCCGCCAAGACCGCCGCGACCCTCCCGCCGCCGCCCCCACCCCACCGCCGCCGCCCCGCAGCTCCTCCGGCTCTGGTCTGCGCAACCGCCCTCTATTGCCACCGCCCTGGGGCGCCGGCCTGTTTGCCGTCGTCCTGTACGGCACCGACACGCGCGGCGTCCGTTGCACCGCTGGATCGTTGCCGCCGCTGATGCGCACGCTGTGGCCCGACGCCGAGGACGCGCACCACATTGGCACCCAAGCCCTCAAGACCCTGTACAAGCTGGGCCTCCACCCCCGGGACCGCACCGACGATCTATCCGCCACGCCGGCCAGAACGTGCTGGCGGGCCAGGCCTTTGAGCACGCGCTGTCCAACCCGGTCGGCATCTCGGCCGGCCTGGACAAGGACGCCGACATCCCCGACGCCCTCTTTGACTTTGGCGCCGCCGTCGTCCGAGGTGGGCGGCTGCCACGCCGCGCCCGCAGGCCGGCAACCCGCGCC